>JAXOUE010000043.1:140063-165638 GCA_036250105.1 Parasarocladium wereldwijsianum
GCGATTGAGACGCCTGCGATTGAGACGCCTGCGATTGAGACGCCTGCGATTGAGACGCCTGTATTTGAGACGCCTGTATTTGAGACGCCTGCTGTTGAGACTCCGACTGTCGAGACTCCGACTGTCGAGACTCCGACTGTCGAGACGCCCGTGGTTGAGCCTTCTGTGATTGAAACCCCCCAAACTCCGGAACCATCTGTCATAGAGACTCCCGCCCCAGGTCAAGACTTTGCGACACCCGAAGTCCCTGCCGTCCCTGATCCGATTGCCACCCCTGACGTCGGAACGCCAGTCGACCTGCCCGTCGAGACGCCCGTCACCAGTGAGGAAATTCCCGCCACCCCGATCGATGGGGTCAGCACTTCTCCCCCAAAAAACACCGTCATTCCTACCTCAGCAGGTGTCGTGGAAACCACCGCGGTGGTCCCCGTCCCCGTTGCTGACAATGACGGAACTGCCACTTCTGCCAACAAAGATGGACCTACTCAGCCCGAGGCAACTTCTGATGCTAGCAATGGCAATCAAAATGACAAACAAGGCGGCAGTCAAGACGGTAACGGCAGTGAGGGAAATACAGAGGGCTCCAAAAGCCGCCCCGACTCCCAGAAGAAACCAGACAAGACCAACAACACAAAATCAACAGACGTTGCAGTTCCAACCCCTTCCGCAAGCAGCACGCCCCTCCCACCATCTGAAATCACCTCGCCGGACTCCTCCTCAGCCGTCACTCCCACTACATTTGCCAGCGTCGTCTCGACTTCATCAGCGACACGAGGAGAGGCAGATGCGCAGCGTACGGGTGACGCAGTGGCAGAGCAAGACACCATCAATGCTGGCGATGGTGCCAACGTGAAGGGCGAGAGTATCAGCGCTGGCGAGGTGAACGTCCCGAGTTCTCTAAAGATGATGGGTGCAGCGTTGCTTATCGCATTGATGGTGTGATCGCTGCCCCTGTGCCATGAGTAAGAGTAGTTTCAGAAAGGAACGCAGGAAAGGTAAAACCAAGCGTCTTCGGATCTATTTATCGTTAATTTTGTGCGATTTTAAAGGAATATAATGATTTCATCGGAAATCATTCTAGGATCTATACGCCAGTGATGCTCCATAACCACAATCACAAACTAACTCAAACTCAAATGCTTCAAACAATGCTGAATACGATGCCCCCAGCATGTCCGAACGCCTGTCTCCCAAAAAAATTACTTTCCACCCGTATGACAATCGTATCATCGTGCTCGTGTGTGTGATTTATCGAAACTCGAACCGCTCAAAATCGCAACCCAGACGAAAGAAACCTCGCCTCGTTCATGATGTTTGCTCACATGGCAAACTCACTTGCCCCCGTTCTTGATGTTGTCGAATGTGCTCTCCGGATAACTCAGCTGATTGGCCTTTTGGAGTAAGTTGCCCTTGAAATTACCCGCCATGAGACGCACGAGGCTCTTGTCACCCTTTTTGTCTTGAGATGCTTCCCAGAAGAAGGCACCACCAAGACCCATCTTTTTGATATAGTTGGCCTTGAAGGCAACAGTCCTGGGAGTGTCAAAGCTGACAAGTTCCTTGGACTGCTTATCATAGGACCATGCGGAACCAACGTTGCCGTCGAAATACATGCCAGCTCCAGGCTGAGGAAGGTCTTTGTAGCTCAAAACGCCGTTCTCGATTGAGCCGCGACCAAGACCACTGTAAGGCTTTCCCATCCCCTGAGCATTGGCAAAAGAGCGTCCATAAAGTGGCAGACCGAGGACAATTTTGGATGGCTGAATTCCGCTCGCCATGTAGTCGCGGATGGCAGAGCTGCTGTCAAACTTGGTAGATGCCCTGTTTGACTTGCTCATGTAGACATTTGACTGGTGGCCTGTGGTTACATCCCATCCACCGGCGTAGTCGTAAGTCATAAGGTGCCATGCATCTAGGTATTTGTCCATGCCCCTGAGATCCTGCAACTTGTAATGTTGAGGACCAGCGGACGCGGCTACGGTGAGTTCGTAGCGATAGTTCTGCCTGTTCCGGGCAGCGTACGCGTCGAGAGCGTTGCGAGTGGCTGCGAGAAGAGCAACAAAGTCTTTGCCTTGCTGTGTGTTACGAGGGTACTCCCAGTCGATGTCAAGGCCGTCGAACCCCCAGTCTGCCATGAGCTTGACGGCGCTGTTGGCAAAACGTTTGCGGCCCGCATCGGTACTTGCCGGAGCGTCAAAATGGCCATTTTGGGAGTAAGTCCAGCCGCCGATTGACAGCAGGACTTTGAGGTTGCGATTCTTCTTTTTGAGTTGAAAGAGCTGATTGACGCACCCATACGCCTTCTTCGTAGGTGAACTCCAGTCAATTTGCTCCCCGGGCATTTGCTTTTCAAAATCGGCATAGGTGTCAGTAGCAATCCTAGCGGCACCATGTTATTACAAGCTCTCATTTCATTTAGATCATCGCGTCTAAGAGACTTACACATCACCGGCGTAATTGATGTCTGCAAATGAGTACAGAACGTGGGTGAGAGTCTCCACAGGCATGTCGTTGGGCACAGTATTGGCGCGGTAGATACCCCTGAGACTGATCAGTACCAAAGCTCAAGCACGGCTTCAAGGTCTCCAACTCACCAGTTGGTGAAGTAAAGCACATTGCGAAATTTTCCTTGGCCATTAGGTTGCGATGGTTTTGACGCAACCGGGATCTCGCTGCTAATAGACAACGCAGTGCTCGTTGTCTCGGAAGTTGCCACTCTTGAATCGCTTGTTGAGACGACCGTTTCCGTGACCGTCGCGGTGACTGTGATAGGAGCGCAGATGCTATTATCCTGAGGCTCAGGGGCTGCTATGGCAAGCGCGCCCTGAAACAGAAAAGCGAGTGTGCAGATGCGCATCATGTCTTAGGAACCAGGACTTTGGGCGGTCTGAGTCTGTTTGAAGAAATCGAGATAGGTGGGAAGGCAAAAAATTGCTAGAAGGGTCCTCACGTGGTGATATATATGTTGATCCTGAGGGGTGACGATAAGGCGGATACGACTGTAACGTGAGCCTGAGACCGCGCCACGTGAGTCACGATGCAGGAAACGGAATGAACAACTCGTCTGTTGGGCGAGAGCAAAGCCGAGCCCTTCGAAAACGATGAAGGTAGAGGGGCAATGGCCGAATCCCGTGCAAGACGCAGTAGGGTATGGAGAAGGTGATCAAGTCGTGTGGTTGGGAGAAAGAAAAGAGCCTCCAAACCACCATAAGGAACGTGAGAAATGAACTAGAGGACAGCAATGACGACCAAGTTGCACAGAAGGGGACACCGAATATGAAAGGGTGTATATGACCGACTGCATTCACGAGCCAGGTAGAGGCTGGGAAAGCGAGAAGCAGTAAAATCAAGGAATGAGCGTAGCTACACGAACCCAAGTTCGGGCCCAGGCATGGTCATGGATGGAACGCAACGACTGTGAAGAGGGAGGCGAAGAAAAGAGTTATGGTATCACCATATCAAATCGTGACTGCTTCAGTTGCTGTCCAGCAGTCTCGTCGGCCGGTTTGCAAAGAGTCACGAGGCCGGAGCTGGAGAAGTTTGCCAACAATTCAGAGGCACTAGCCTGACCAGTCGCGACCAGATCGCGGTCCCCTGATTCACAGACGCGGCAATCAATGGTATTGTGATAAAGTCTAGTACCCGCATACCATGAGACCGAGGACTGGAATGTCTACTAGTCCAGCTTTCAATGAAAAGGATGGCGGGAGTGGCATTCCAGAGGATGACAGAGAGTGGCTTGCTGAGCCTCATTTCGCGTGTCGGGTCCTATCTGAAGTCCGAAGGTAAACGAAGAAGTCATATGAACAGGGGAAATCAGGAATGTACTCTCGTTCGGCTGCGTCTGCATCGTCAAATGAAGAGTGAACCGAGGGCTATGGAGGACGAAAAGTCTGGTGAGGGAGGCTGGATGGAGAGACACAAATTGTGGAGTCATCTCGCGATCCGTAGTGATCCTGTAGGCTCACCAAGTTTAACCTTGAGAAGGAAAGCAAGAGATGATGGGTGGGAGAGGAAAATGAAAAGAGTCGCATGAAGATGACATATAGATGTTATTGCACAAATTAGCTCAGGATCTACATGGAAATGCTGGAACTCGCGAGGTCGCTATATTGACGAGAGAACGCCGTGAGTGGACACAGGGCGCCGCAGCTTGACAATATTCATGAGGGTCTCAATGTCTCAGTCGTTGCATTGATCGATGCGCACATTGTCGCCAACCCTGATCAAGGCTCTTCGGTTTGTACCCTGCGCACTCATAGTCTTATGTCGCATATGAGCGCCAAAGAACACCTTGCCATCAAATCTCCTCGTCTTGGCAAGCGTATTCAAGGGTTCTTGGCCCTTCTCGCCTGTCTCCTGGTTGACGCAGACCATTTGACATCGACGACATGCACCTAGCAACTCGTATTGCTCGTCTCCGATGCTTAGACCTTTCCACTGGTCTTCTTCGTACTCCACCAGACCCTTTGAAGATTCCAAAGGTTCGATGATGATGTTGGCGCGGAAAGTCGAGTCTGCGACTCGCTGTCCTTCACTTTGTGCAATGGTTTTGTTGAGAGCATCTATGCTGGCGCTCGTCACCATCAGAATCGGACTCTCGTTTGATAAGCGCAGTTTCCCCGGGGTTTGGGTCTCCGAGTCCGAGTCTGGAGGCGAAGGTACGCCGGGGAAAGACCCTGGGATTGTGGGGGGCGTCTTCCGCTGAAACGCTTGCATTTTGGCTTTTGAGGTCCGGCTTGCCGCAGTCCTGGCCTCGGCAGGAAATTTTGCCAGCGCGCAGGGAACTCCAATGGCGTTTGAGAAGAAGTCGTTAATGGGAGTAGAAGTACATGTCAACATGGTAATCGGTTCGCCGCAAACACGAAACGACATTGAGGAGGCTGGTGCGCGGAATGTTGCCGGATCTTCGGACAAAGGTATCTCGACCATTGACGACTTCTCTTGACCGTTGCCTCCCAGATAGCTGATGTAAAGGACACCCTTCTGGAAGTCAAACGATGGTTTGAGACGGGCCATTTGGGGATATCGTTTCTGACTGAGAGCGTGACTCGAGCCCCGATGTACGAGACACCATTCCCTGTCCCAAGCAAGGCCCTCCGGTCTGACCTCCCAATCGACTCCTTCAGGAACATTGTATCCTCCACAACTTTTGACAGGGAATATCGTGATTGCCCTTACGCGTAATGCCAGCCTGTCAATACTCGTGATGGACGCTGGCGCTTTTGTCTGTTCCTCTGCGGCCTGGGTTTCCAAAAAGTACTCGGTGAGGAAGTCGATGAACTTGGTGACGTCCGCCAGAGTGCTCATCGCCCCCAAACTTGCCCGAATGACACCCGTAGGTTTGCCGGAGACAATGTCGTCCTCGGTACCACAGCGGAAGCCTGCGGAGAAATTCCTCCTCATCTCCCAAGGTTCCAAATGAAGCGCTGAGGCGACACCGCCAGGGCTACACAGCCCTCCTGTTCTCACGCAGATTTGCTTGAGATGCGCGAGCTTCTCAAACTCAGCCAGACTAACCCAATCTCCGCGCGCGTCGCGGAGATTAAATGCAACGATAGGGCCCTGCCCCAGCTTCGCTTCACCCTCTGCATGTTCGTAAATCTCGCACAATGGAGATCCATTGGCGTGAGACAATGATCGAAGTTGCTGTCGCAGGTGTTTTGAAAGATATTGCGTGTGAGCTGCCACACTCTCCATGCCACCGAAAAGCTCTCTGTGCACATCGAGTGCAATGCCAGCCGCGATAATGTTGTGAAATGGTAGCGTGCCGTCCTCGAGTCGCAGATGTAATGATTCTGCCTTTGGGGCATGCCACTGATGCTTTCCGCAGACGACCATGTCGACCGTGCCTCCTCCAAAGTACCGACGCTGGGCGAAAATATCCTCTGCACTCTTCTTAACAACAAGAATTCCCAAATCGGGAAACCCAAAGATCTTGTACAGACTGAGAACCGTGAAGTCTGGTGCGTCTTCGATAGCGCCGAGATTCAGTGGCGAAGTGGCACAATATGAGGAAGCGTCGAGCAGTGACAGCAGCCGGCCGGAGGACGCGTTGCGCAGGTCCTTGGACCACGAGAGGGGAAATCTTTGGCCGTCAAAGTGCGACTGCGCGGAATACGCAAACAGAGTCACCTCAGGTCTGGGCTGATCTTGTTCTCCGCTGAGAGTCAAGCCTGACACCACGTCTATGTCGGTGACGGATCGACTCCAAGCAGCCTCCTCGCGTGCGCCCACAACACTGGTGTGACAAGCTTCATGATGAACAAATCCATAGCCCCCTGGGTATGCTCGCAGACCCTCGACGACGAGTTTGATGCCGGCTGTCGCGTTGGCTACAAAGACGAGATCAAATTGATTTGGGTCGGCGTTTAAGAAAGTGAGCAAGTTGAGGCGAACATCATCGATCTTGGCAGTCGAGAGCTGGGAGGGAACCGACGCGGAGTGAGGGTTCCCGTAGAGGGTCGTTGATATCTCACGGGCGAAGCGATCAATGAGTGACTTTGAGCATAACGTGGTTCCAGAGTGATCAAGGTAGACGGACCCTGGTCAGAGATGTTAGGCCGCGGTCGAGGTAGACAGGGTGTGGGCAACTTACCCTGAATCATAGGATACTCATCGTCTCGCAACTGCTCTACATGTGCATTGTACTGCGAGCGTTGTTCCGTCATGATTACACGGCTCCCGAATTTGAGTTGACAAAGCCGAGAGGAGAATGCTTGTATGAATGATTCGGACTGAAGGCCTTGCGATGAGGAAACCCAAGACTCTTGTCTTCAGGTCCCAAAAGTAAGGGTGCTAATCCCGGTTATCCGCAAGTGATGCAAGGTACTGTTACACATAATGATAAAATGAAAGAGATCCAGGACCATGGCACGATAGCGAATTCTCACAAACTCGAGCAAGTAAGGTTTGGTGCCATATTGGCAAGTCAAGTGACATATCAAGCAGACGCGTTTGTACGATAATGATCCGCGGCTGGTGATGATAAGATGATAAGAGAGGTCGCTCGTGACGATCACCGTCGGAGATCGCCACTCTCCAGTCCCTCAGCCGGGGTTCATGTGATTGGTGTAACGCCAGGTGACTCAGCATGGTCTTGTCGCACTGTACGTATGCGCACCTCGCTTGGTCGTTTGTTTCGTCGCCGATACACCAAGCGCACTGTGTGTTTTCGTGACAGCATTCAGCTTCGGTCGAACTTTCAGTAGCAGCAGTGAGGCACAGCCCGAATTATAGAGGAAGCTCTCTCTTAGCGGGGCTTTTGTTTTATGTGTATAGAATGTTGGTAATACAAAGCGCAGCTGAAGGCCACCGGCATCCTTTCTCCAGCCAGCAGAGCTCCAGCAACTGAAGCCTACGCGTCCCCACAGGTCAGCTTCCTCCCAGCAGCGCGGCCAGCGCCCTCCGTACAGCACCCTGGAAGGTCCTACGACGCGTCTCCCCCCGAGGCCCAGTGCGTGCGTGATGCAGCGCCACATACAGCACGTACGGGGGATAGCTCCCCCTGTACTGGCGCGCTGCGCGAGAGTGCTTACCCCTTCCCGGCTAGCTTACCGTAGCTCCCTTCAAACACCTGCACCTGCGTCTCTAGAGCCCGTCAACTCCATCGTGCTCATGATTACCATCCTCTACAGCACATCACGTTGCATCGCTTGGTCGAGCACGCTGGAGGTATCACAGCATCGCGACTCGATCTCACTGCATTGCTCAGTGGTTTCCGCGCTTTGAAAAAGTTCGTTTCTTCTTCCTCTTCTTCCTCCTTCTGTCTTCTTCCCCATTCGTCCTCATGCTTTCCTGTTCGTCGCAAGCTCAATACCTTCGTTCCCTTCCTCTTCCTCACACGCGCGGCCTCTTCGGCCTGTCAACATCAGCGAGCCAGCATCTTTCAAAGCTCGTTGAGGCACGTCGAAGCTTAGCAGATCGAAAGTCGGTTCTCTGTCCTCGCGTTTCAGCTACTGGTCTGCTGCCAATCGCTGCGACCAGCTCTTTGCTTCTTCTCTCTGTTCTTCTCTACCTTCATTCCTCTACCATCTACTCCTGACCTATTGCATCTTTTGTCACCTTTTCTCACCATAGAGAGCCACGCCTCTAACCGCAATCATGTTCAGCCGAAACAGACGATCCTCACGCCAGTTTCTCCCGCTGCGCCTGCTTCGCAGCGGATAATCGGCTCGGGGATTGCTCGCCATTTCGCATCGAACCGAACGAACGAATCAACGTGCTGCAAACGCCACGGGGCACGTAATATCAAGTACCATGGACTCCTACAACTCGTATCGAGACTCAGGGGCTCGGTCCCCGAGAATAAAGCGCGAAGAGTCGAGAGGTATGTCTTCTCACGCCCTGCCCGTATCCGGACGGAAGCTGAGACCCCCGGCACGTCTTTCTTCGCCCAGGCGAGAAGAAGGCACAGCTGGAACTCAGCTTCTCAAATCTCGACAAGCCTGTTAACCAATCAACCAGATCGTGACCGACGTGAACGCAGACGATCCCGATCCCCCGGCTTTGACCGTTACGAGCCTCGGTCCCGGCGCGATGACAGAGACAGAGACAGGGATGACCGACGCCGCTACGCTTCGCCTCCGGGCGCCATCGATCGTTATATCCCGGGTGAAGGCCCTCCGCCTGCAAGCCTCACTGTGAACCCTCTCACAGACCCGGCCAAACTTCCTGCTCAGGCTGGCTTCTCGTACTTCAGCGAGTGGTGGCGCATGAATGAGAAAATCAAAGAGGAGAAGGAACGTGCCCGAACTGGTCGCCGTCGCGAGCCGGAGCGAGCTCAAGGTCCGCAAGACCGCGAGAAGGAGAAGGCGAAAATCCAAACCGCCTACGATGCGTACAAGGAGGAGTTTCAGGCCAAGATGGCTCGCGCATTTGTTGCCGATCACAAGAAGGAGCAATGGTTCCGCGAGCGCTACGTGGGCGAGATTCGTGACCCGATCCGGGTCAGGCTGAACGAGTTTCGCCGCAACAACTATAGCCAATGGGAGCAGGACCTCGAGTCTGGCACCTTCGATGACTTTTCCCTCGAAGGACTCCCCAAGAGCGAAAGCAATGGCGCTGGCGGCGTTCTCGAAAAGGAGGAGGGTGAAGCGACCGCATCGAACGAGATTCTTGGTGTCGGGGACCTTGTGCCTGCCAACGGTGCGGACATCCGCGACGAGAACCAGTTCCAGCCGACACTGCTCATCAAGACTATCGCACCTCACGTCAGCAGACAGAATCTGGAGGACTTTTGCCGCGAGAATCTGGGAGAAGAGGAAGGCGGCTTCAAGTGGCTCTCGCTTTCCGACCCAAACCCGAGTAAGAGGTACCATCGTATCGGTTGGGTTCTCCTCCACCCATCGTCGGATGTCACGATCCCTGCCGATCCTGATGCCATGGACAACGAAGGAGAGGAAGGAGCGGAGCCTGCCAAAGTACTCACCACGGCCGAGAAGGCCCTCGAGTCTATTAATGGCAAGACTGTGAAGGACGAAGTCCGTGGCGACTTTGTGTGCCATGTCGGCGTTCACGCGCCGCCTGCCAACACCAGGAGGAAGGCTCTTTGGGATCTTTTTTCTGCCCCCGAGAGGATTGAGAAAGACCTCAACCTGATTCACCGACTGGTCACCAAATTCGAGGAAGAGCTTGGCTCGGAATTTTCGGCTGTCCTGAAGATTGAAGACAAGGTCCAAGAGCTCCGAAACGCCGGCCAACTGCAGCCAGCCGCCGCTCCACCGGCTGCGAAAAAGTCCAAGCCGATTCGCGACATGGATATGGACGCCGCTATGGACAGCGACGATGGCGAGGCCGAAGAGGGTGAAGAAGAAGAAGGAGGAATTGATGAAGAAATGGACGATGAGGACTTGCTTGTCAAGAAAAAGCAACTTGATCTTTTGATCGAGTACATGCGCCGCGTCTTCAACTTCTGTTTCTTCTGCGTGTTTGAGAGCGACTCGGTCCACGAACTCAACAGAAAGTGTCCCGGTGGGCACCTGCGGAGGCCCAGAAGCACGCTGTCGACTGCAGCTCGTGCAGCGGCTAGGGCCAGTGCCAATGGCGAACCCTTTCCGGAGAAAAAAAGAACAGAGCCTCTCGAAGAAGGCGAAGAACCATCCGAGAGGGACGGCAAGAAGTTTAGGGGCCTCAGCAAGTCCGAACAGCAACTCTCCCGAGCTTTCAATTGGGTGAAAACGTTTGAGGATAAGCTTATGCAGATCCTTGAGCCCGAGGCAGTTGATCTGCGCAAGCTTGGCGGAAAACCTGTGGATGAAGCGGTCGAAGAAGAGGTGAAGAAGTTTGCGAAGCAAGAGGACGAGCACAAGTGGAGGTGTAAGGTGCCTGAGTGCTCCAAGCTTTTCAAGGAGGAGCACTTTTGGCGCAAGCACGTTGACAAGAGACATTCGGACTGGGTAGATAGTCTCAAGGAGGATGTAAGTTGTTTTAGCCCCCATCTCTTTGTGCAGCTCGCTCATTCGTTCACAGTTCGACTTGGTCAACGCCTATGTCGTCGATCCCGCGCATATTGTGCCATCGAGAACCGATGCCAGCTCCAACGGTCACTTCCCGCCAGGCAACGGACAGAACGTGGGCGGAACACCGCGAGGCTTTAATCTGCAGAACTTTGCCATGGGCAACATGATGAACATGCCAGGTTTCAACGTGATGAACAACCTTCAACCCATGTTCAACGCCATGCAGGGCGGCAAGTGGAACGGAGACGATCGTTCGGGCGGTCCTGTGCGCCGAGGCGGCATGGGTGGAGGGCGTGGCTCATACCGACCAGGACCGTACGACCGTCGTGGTGGGCGTGACGGTGGCGCAGGTCGTGGACGACCAGGTGGTTCACGATGGGGTGATGGGGCAGGGGCTGGAGCCGGAGGTCCGAGAGAGGCTGTCCAGGGCCGTAGCTTGAAGAGCTACGAGGACCTTGACCAAGCGGCCGGGGACGGATCTGGAGAGTTGAACTATTAGAGAGTACCTCACTTGGAAAAGTGGTTGCCTGTAACTTTACGAGGGGCCACTAGGATGGTCACATTTTTTCTTTGGCGTTTGTTTTGCTAAGGTTTGCTTGCTGTCGGATTTGTCTTCATATATCAGCCCAGCTCAATGAGATCCCTTATCAGTCCTTCTCGCCCAAGTCACTCGTGGATTTCAGGAATACCTGACCATCCAGAGCGAATGTTGACGTCTCTCCTTATGATCTGTCGTGTCTTTGATATCTCTCATCCTGTCAACCCAGAGCAACTGGAACTGGAGAGGCGGATGGATGACGGGCCTATTCGGGCTTAGCGCCCCAGGGTCTCAAGGGCGGGGCCGGTCTGGCTAATCCACCAATCAGATATCGTTTTGCGCAACCTTACGAACCCCACCAAGTTTTTTCTCAAGGCCGACGGTATCGCATCCAGATTTCCTGTCTGCTACTATTATCATCTTGTCTGTCGCCCTTTCTCCCACGCTCCTTAACAACGACCGTCGCAATGGGTCTCCTCGCAGAAAACAAGAGGTCGGATTACCCCGTTCACGTGTTCAGGTTTTCTATGCGCTAGCGTTACTGACTGTCATTCCCCAGATCTACCAAGATCTCTCGAGATCCCAACAACACGAAATGGACAAAGAACACAAACTCCTTTGGCCAGAAGATCATGCGATCGCAGGGCTGGGAGCCCGGACAATACCTCGGTGCTACAGACGCTGCGCAGTCGGACTCGTACACCGCCGCCAATGCCTCTTACATTCGCGTGTCTCTCAAGGACGACATGAAGGGCCTCGGGTTTAAGAAGGCAAAGGAGGACGAGGTGACCGGTCTCGACGTTTTCTCCGACCTTCTGAGCCGACTCAATGGCAAGACGGACGATGATATCCAGGAGGTCCAGCAGGCGAGACAGGCTGTCAAGTCGAACGCCTACGTTGCGCAGCGATGGGGGCTGATGCGGTTCGTGCCGGGCGGGCTACTGGTTGGTGACGAGATGAAGGTTGTGAAGAAGGACGAGGACGAGTCAAAGGACGTGGAGATGACTTCAACGGACGATGTGAAGAGCGAGAGGAAAAAGTCCAAGAAGAGAAAGGTTTCGTCTTCCGACGATGAGGAGGAGCTTTCTGAGGATGAGGCCGCAAAGAAGAAGAAGAGGAAGGCAGAGAAGAAGGCAAAGAAGGCGGCGGCTGCCACGGCGGAGGACGAGGCCGACAGCACAGACACAATCGATGACGACAAGGCACAAAGGAAGCAATCGAAAAAGTCAAAGAAAACCAAGGAAGACTCAGAAGACGCCGAATCTTCCGCATCCGAGCAGGAGACGAAAGCGGAGAAGAAGGAGAGGAAGCGTCTCAAGAGGGAGAAGAAGGAAGCGAAACGAGCGGCCAAGGAGGCCAAGAAGAACGGGTCGGCTTCCGTCTCTGCGGCTGGGTCTGGAGTGTCCACGCCAACGGGAACGGGAACATCCACACCCAGCGGCAGCAGAAACTTTGTCCGCTCAAGGTTCATTGCGCAGAAGAAGCAGGCTGTGCTTGATGCGAAGGCTCTGAACGCGGTATGTCCCTTATATACGAGGCGCGCTTCTTTGTCTCAACGGATGGCTGATACTTTACAGATTTTCATGGTCAAGACCTAGACGACGACGACGACGATGAGGACGACGTTCTGCGAATACCTAGAGAAGAATACATAGACCTACGGGATTCTGGATTTCACGAGGGGGGCGTTGCAAAAAGGAGTTTGGGTTTTTTCTTATTTTGGATGCAAGAAAAAAAACAGCATGTTTGATGGCGCCTTATGATGTCTTGTTATGCGGACATATCACAAGCGTTTTGATGTTGCGCAAAGGATGTTGCGCAAAAGAATACTCTGGCACTTCCGTCTGAAATTTTTCGGGTTTACGGCCATAGATATAGATCAATTATCAGTATCTATAGTTCGACCACGGGGATTGCTTGTGACGTGAATGCTTACGTATGGCTGCTCGGTCTGACCCATCTGCCGAAGCGAGCTAAACAGGTGATGGTCTCATGGGAATTATGACGTCTCATGTGTCCTGGCCTAATATCGTATGCGAGTAAAGTCCACGGAGGCGCGTATGCCTCGCCGGTTGAATCGCATATCGTATAGTCGGTTCGGTGAACAGTCATCTTCGGCCTGAACGGATGGCAGTGCTTGCTCCTTCCAGTCTATACAAACCAAACAATGCTACCTTCAAGAACTCAGATTTTTGTTTCCTCTCGCACCACTCAGATTTGTGAAATCGACTTTCGAGCTGGTTCCCTTTTCTTTAAACGCAACACGGCGATCCCTTCGAGGCCGTCCTTGTCCGACAACGGGGTGACACGATACCCAATCTGCGGTGATCTCTCGCTGTCAGCAGTGATCAGGGTGGGAAGTCTGGTCTGATCGACAAAGAGGACCGGCGAGGACCTTTGCTGTCGGTGGTTTTACTTATGCAACTGGTCAATTCTGATGGCTGTGCTTGGCCCTCGCGTCATGCCACCTAGACCGCCAGGACCACTCTGCGATGAGGCCATCGACTAGGCTCACCACGCTTTGTGAGAGTCGAAAGTCATGAATCGCAAGGCGGTACTCAGTCGCTCTTGAATTGAATCGAGCGGTCACACGAACGTTGCTGATCATTTCGACCGTCACCCTTCGGTCACGCCACAAAGCCGGACAATATTGTTTGGTCAACAACATTGCAAGCCGACACATCCAGCATCGTTTCGAGGGATCCAGAGATCAGATGTGCCAGTCAGATCCATCAATTGACAATTCTCACGACAGTCCTGGGCACGACTATAAAAGGCCCCGATTCAATGATGTGGACCTGCTTTCATGCCAGGATCTACATCGCCGAGTTCCACCTCCTCGAGCGGCTCCCAAACCAGGGCGGCGGCTCCGAGCGCTCGAGGACTCGCAGTCTGGGAAGCTCGTGCGAGGAAGAGGCTAGGGATCGCGCGGATGTGGTCTCTGGTAATGGGGTTCCGGCGCCCTTTCGCTTCCCAAATCCAAGTATCTCTGGCCGGTGGTGCCCTTTACGTCAAGCTTCACGGTCAGAAACTAAGGACCAGCAGAGTTCGGAGAAGGTTTCAGACTCTGTGAAGCCTTGGCTGAGATCCACCTTCGGGTATTCAGGCCTTGATCTGTCTACTCGATCTCAATGCCGTCGTTTCTATTGTACATTCTACTGCTGTCTTTGGGGAGCTCAGCTGTGGAATTGTCTTCAGTCAGAGAGATCATGGTTCATAACTCGCAACTTGCGATACGAATCGATCAATTACGGAGAACCACCGGGATTTCAACCCAGTCAAAACAGGGGAGAATCCTATCGTTGATGCTCCGAAAGCAAACACACACCACGTCGACCCAAAATGTAGTCTGCGGCTTTCTCACCTGCACACAGGACTAATTGCGTGTCTGTGGGCAGTGGCTGGATCTTTGACATCAGGCTCTCAGGAAGCCCCCAAATTCCTAAGCAGCCGAGTCAAGGAGCCAGCCGAGCCGTCAGTGGATGCAAGAATCATCTTTTCTGAAGGGGACAAGCGCGATAGTAGGAGCAACATGCCACAAGGGCGGGCGCAGTGAACTACAACATTGCAACACCCCACTGCGCTCTCCTTTCGCGCGGCAGAAGCTACTTTGCCCCGAAGCCAGCGTCTCGGACTCGGCCGAGGAAGATGAAAGCTGCGGCAGGCAGCGTTGGAGCTCGCATACCAACGCTGCTGGATCGCAAACCTCCGCTTGATATGTGTGGCCTGGAGCCACAGGGCAGGGCTGGTCGCGTCTCCTGGCCCGCGGCGCTGGCAATTTCGATTGTCTTTGGTCGTTGGCCTAATACCCGCCCGCGGAACTTTATCGCCCATCCAGGAGCTCACAGTGTTGTAGGTGTCCACCTAGTAAAAGGAAGCTTGCTGTTGTGAGTGCTCAGGAGAGCCGGAAAGGTAATGGCTTATTGTCTGATTAGATGTGGATGGGATAAGCTACCCAAGAAAGTGCTTGACGAGCCGTAGGAGTGGCACTTGCGATATATTCTTTCCAAAACTGATTGCCATATTGTGATAGTTGAATGCTCTAAAATCGGGTTAATATAAACCCACATTGAACAGTAGTCGCAATGGCGGAGGATAGCAGGTGTTCAAAAGGGTGACATATATCGCTCCTAGCTTGCTATGCCATTTGTTTCATCAAGTTCCTGCTATCGCACAGCAAATTATCCACATTTCACAATGTCACATGCTCAATAGAGCTTACAACTGTCAAAGTTTCAATATTGGTATCTGCCTTATAGTGTCCTGATAATGTACAATCCGTCATGGCTAGACAAATTTCTAGGTTGATAACGCCTCCCATATGTTATACAAAGACAAACGCCATACTCATAATGCTGTAATCGCTTGCTGTGTGTCACGAATGGACCTTCACTTAGCGTTACGCCCGGCGTAACTACGTCGTGTCAATTGTGTGACCTCTGGCACGACTGTGATGAGTCCTTATTTCGCGACATACCTGTGGAAAAGATTGTGGAAGATGCCACCGCCAACCTGCTGCTCGTTCATGCTCTGTCTGCGGGCGGCATTTGCCTCACCCTGTCGCTTCTGCTGGTGCAGGCTGTCGAATGCAGGCATGAAGCCGGAGCTCTGCGATTGTTATTAGCAGTTGTTTGCCAAACGGGGCAAGGGGCTTAAGCATACTCGGCGGCGAGAGGTGTTGACGTTGTCGGTGGGAGGAATGGGCTGTCCTTCGGCCATGATGTCTGAATGAGTACACGGATAGTTGTGTATTGTTGGGTAGAAAGGTGTCTTTGCTCGCGCTTGGTGTTTTTTTCGTAGTCGAGAGTGAGTTTGTGTTGTACAAAAATGGTAGATAACGAGGGACGGGTGCAAAGGTTATATACCCAGATGTGATGAGCCAGAGCAGTTCACCCCCTCACGACATGACGGCAAGTTCCTTTCTCAAGCCACCAACTGCACCACCACCTTCGATGATCGCATGTACCCGTCACACCACCGCCGCCTTACCCAACTGCCCCTAAAGCAACCCAGCAGCCGTTTTCGGCATAGATCACCCAAGCCCTTTACGGGTCGAGACCTGTGGCCCTCATGTGCGCCTGGTGCGGGTGGGGAGGGAGGCTTGTTGATCTGATAGGAGACGGTCAACGGCGGAGCTGTGCCTCCTCAGAGATCGGAGTCATGCAGCCCTGATGAGGAAGAGGGAAGCAGAGGACCCTGTGCTTGTGGGGTAAGACGATGGGTTCGATGGTTTGTGAGGGTCATCGGTGGGAGGGCGATCGAGCTGATCTGCATTTGGACGGGGTGGATTTGTACCAGATTACGACTCCTGCACAGCCTTTTCCTTTATGAGAAACTCCGAGTTTGACGGTGTTTCAGTAGGAGCTCAGAGAGATGCGTCTAATTCGTTTTAGAATTCCCCCTAGTGAGGACATTCAAGAGCTCGTTGCCTAGGAAGCTCGTCCATTCACTTTTCTCCATGTCTGGAGTAGGGAACGATGCAGATATCTCAATGCATTCAATTAGTGCGCACAGCACTGATATCAATGTCACATTTGCACCAATATACACCATTTGATGACTGTTTTGCGAGCAGACGTTGAAGAGCGGACATGCTACAAGTCGATCGTCTCTCATACTTACTGACGTCATCCTTGATGACGCATCGGAACCCCCCAGATTTAGGGTTTCGCGCTACCTGCAAGACCCCGTCACTACTCGAGGGCTCACCAAGACATCATTCCACGGTAGTCTGAAAACAAAAAACAAAACCCACACGATCGCAGAATGGACGGAAATCTGGCGAGATCGTGAAAGAACGCTCCCACGGTCCTATCGAGCCACAGTCCCTGCTTCTCCTGGCAGGATCGGACGCTGCGCGCGTGGGGTCTGCTGCAAGGGTGGAGTCTGGACCCTGCCAAGCGAGATTGAGATCCTGAGGTTATCTCGAGATGGGGAGCAATCGCGACAGTTTCTCTCATGCTTGGCGTAGAGGCATCAAGTTTCAAGTACTGATAGCAAATAAGGCTAGAAACGCGGGGTCGAGACACATGACTATGCTAATCTGAACATATCGTCTTTGTCTCCGTCGATATGCTTCGTTAATGCAGGCTTGGAGTTCTTGGAGCTGTTAGAGCTTGCTGTCCAGGAGCTGTCAAATCTGGCTATTGTAATCGTCAGCATGACGCAGCGGACAGCGACAGGGTCCCTTGTTATCAGGGTGAATCTGAGGCCAATGCATTTCAATATGGAGCCCGATCTCCGGGATCTAGACATCCGCTTCGATGACCCACAACCCCCGTGCGGTGGCGGGCGCCACGACGACCCCGAAGGCTTTTTGAGGATCGATGTCGGGCATCAAGTGTTCATCAACCAAACCTCATGTTCAGTTAAGCGGTCAAACAATATCCCCAGCCATCTCCACAGATTGGGACTCGAACATAAGCCAAGATATGTGAAGGACCGAGGCAGCAGAGTAGACGTGCAACGCATCATTCTCATTGATCATCAGGATGAGTTCTGTTCTATGCATGACTTCATTCCAGATCTATCTTTCTCTTTTTAGAGTATTTTATGCCACTCAAGCCTTGTCCAACCGCACAGCAGGATTCCGCTCAATGAAACCCAGATCCACCTTGTGACCCAGCAGCTCACGAATGTTCGAGATACCATACTTGATCATCGTCGGCCGCTCCAGACTTAGGCCCCAACCGAACACACGCATATCCTTTGGCAGACCCATAGATTCCAGCATTTCTGAGCGGAACATGCCGCTGTTGCCAATCTCGACCAGCTTACCAAGACCCTCGTGGTAGCTGAAGATCTCCAGACTCGGCTCAGTGTACGGGTTGTAGGCGGGCTTGAACTTGAGGTTGGTGATGCCCATCTTGCCGAAGAAGACCTCCATGAACTCCATGAGACCACCGAGAGTCAGGCCGTAGTCGGCGATGACACCCTCGACCTGGTGGAACTCGGCCAGATGAGTGGCATCAACGGTTTCGTTACGGAAGACACGGTCGATAGAGAAGTAGCGAGCCGGCGGAGGACGGCCGTCGGGTCCCTTGAGTGATGCCAGCTTGTAGAGCATGGCTGTGGAGATGGCGGTCGTGTGTGTGCGGAGGACCAGTCTGAGCGACTCATCGGGGGACCAGGGGTATCGGTAACCAATAGAACCGTACTTTCCAGTCTCGTGGACAGCGCGTACGTTGTTCCAGTACTCCTCAGCATCCTGACCTTCCACCAGAGGTCTCGGCTTGTCAGCAGTCAGTGGGTCGGACACATAGAAGGTATCCTGAAGATCACGCGCAGGGTGCTGCTGCGGGACAAAGAGAGCGTCGAAGTTCCAGAAACCGGTCTCGACGAATTTGTTGGTCGGCATCTCCTCGAAGCCCATCTCGAAGAAGATTTGTCTGAACTCGTGCCTGACCTTGTTCAGGGGGTGCAGCGCACCAGCGTTCTGGTCGGAACCGAGAGCTTTGAAGTTGTAGGGCTTGAACTTGGCGTCCTTCCAGGCTCCTGAGCTGAGCATGTCCGCTGTGAGGTCCGTCTCCTCCTTGACAATCTCCAAGGCAAACTCTGGGCCCTTCTCAGCCTTGAAGGAAATGATCTTTTGTACGCGGATGAGCTTGCGCTTCTTGAGTTCGGTGATCGTCTTCGCGTCGGCGGTCTTCTCCTTCTGAATCTTCTGTAATTGCTCGCGAGTGCTGTCGGTAATCGATTCGGCCTGTATATGTGATTAGCCACCTCACGGTCTCATCTAATGGATAGCGAGAGCACCGACTGTCGCAGTGAGCTTGCCGTCCTTGCCCTTGGTAATCCACTTCTCCTTGAAAGCCTTGCCCTGACCGAGCTTTGTCACAGTCTTGTCGCCGATCGCCTTCTCGAGGTCGGGAATGGTCAACCCCTCCATCGCCTGGCGCACAGCCTCGAAAACTCGGGCTTCGTGACTGCCATGCTCGGCAATCTGCTCGGCCTCTGGCTCCAAAAGCGCTTCTTCCCTCTCAATCGTCTCGTATTTAATCATAGATCGGCCCGCCAGACGGGTGAGCGCGGCCTTGATGTCTTCGTACGAGCTTTCGGGGAAAGCCTCCGCGGTGAGGATCGGGCTCTGCTTGTCGAGGGCGAGGAGGACCTTGGATGTCAAGTCTCCTGCCTGGGAGGCATCTTGGGAAGCCATGCTGTCTTTTGAGATGACGCTCTTTGGGACTCAATTGAGTATGGCGTCGACTCGAGATTGCAGTTTTGGAGCTGGTTGTTTGCTTCTGAGTCACGGTGTCCCGCGATTTTGGAAATTTGGGTGATCCATGCCCGCACCGATGGCGGGGTTCTATTCTTGACCCCGCGCTGCCTACCCGGGAGCAGCTTCAGCGTGTAAGCCCGGGTTAGGGTTGGATGACCCCTGTCATTTCACGGGAAGCTATCTACCGACTTGTAGACGTATCTATGTAGACGGACGTACCTGAGCGCATCTGCTCATCAACAGCGCGACGATCTCTCCAACTCGACAATATCCCGAACCTCCACGACAAAATTACAACTCGCCACCCTTTGAGATTGACTTCATAGTTGCATTTCTTTTCTATACCACTGCGCTGCATCATCGCCGTGGGACGATTTCGCGTTCTCCATCTCATGCGATAATCATTCCCTCAACCAACTGCTCCCATGTGGAGCGAGTACTCTGCCAGCTGTGCGAGCTGAGCCCGACATGAATGATGAGCCATCATCTAGCTCGTCGGCGCGAGTAGACAGGCCGGCAGACCAAAACGTTCTGAGTGATGATGTCCCTGGGGTCTCGACCCCTAGCAACGGGACGGCCAATCCATCCTCAGCACGATCGCGAGCTGAGTCTTTGGTCAACGGCCGGCGAAGGAGAAGGAAGAACAAGAAGAAGAGGAACCCCGGGCTGGCGAAAAAGCTGGAGTTGGTGACGGGTTTACTAAAGTCTCTCGATACCCTTGTGTTTGCGGAGTTGAGCGCGTTGTACTATATGGAGTGAGTGCGTTCCGTTTGTTTGCCTTGCGGCACCTTGCTAACTCCATTGTAGGTGTTCTATGATTCGATTTCTATTACGAGCGACCGGTCAATATCTGTACTTATCACCAAAAGAGGAGACGCTGCCGATTGTTTGCCCTGTCACTAGGGGTCACGTTCTGGCTATCGTGATACCCAATATCATCTGCCTCTTGTTGCACATGTTTGGTTCCTTGTCAGTCGGCGCGGATCACCATCGGGGCTACCTCCACGGCGGACTCGTGATCGACTTTATCGGGCAGATGCCCTCAACATCACGCATCTACTACGTCTTGGTTGACGTTATGTTGTTTGCCGTGCAGCTGCTCATGATGACGGTGCACAATGAGCGGGAAAAGCTTAGAGTGGCTTTAAAAACGTTCAAACCGATCAACCCCATGGTAGCGGCTGATGTGACGTTGGCGCGGACCATCGAAGAGCTCGACGAGGAAGAACGAGGGCTTGGACGCGAAGAGAGTTCAGGACTCGGTGGCGACGAAACAAACGACATAGAGCTGCGGCCAATAAACAGCAACACTACACAGAGAGATGGGAATGAGCAAGGTGATGAAGCTGAGGGAACAAGAGCGGACTCTCAAGGCGATAGTTCGGAAAGGGGAAACCTGTTCGATCTGCTGGCTTCGGGCACTGGAATATTGGGCGACTATCATCTTATCAATGCTGTACGAACAGCTGGATCACGGCTCCAGGATGCTGCGGCAGGGACCCTACGACAGATAGGATATGAGGCAACTGCAGTAGCTCTTGAAGCTAGGAGGCGTAGGAGAGCGCAAACCAATACATAGAGGAGAGGATTATTCGACAAAAAGAGAAGCTTCAAGAACATTGCTTTGCATTTGGTATCTCTTCTGGAAAACTCAAGCTGTCTTACGACCCACGTTCGCCTGGGCCAGACCCTTGACTGCCACGATCATGTCCCCTGAATCATCCTCTGCGTCTCTGATGCCCCAGTTTCCAGCTCCAAAGACCTTGAGATCACGCGCTAACCTGATCGTGTCTTCCGACCCCAGAACCTCCCGACCGATTCTCAGCCTGCCGACGTCCTCTGAACCCATGGCCATCAACGTCAACACAGTCCCTGAGGATATTTGGCTGACACACCCGCCCTGCGCAATCGTCTCGAGTAGTTGGTAGGCGCAGCGCTTTCCAATATCTTCCGGAACTTCTCCTCCTCCAGGTCGGATGACCACATCAGCAGAGTACAAGACGCCGGCAGAATTTGATTCGGCCACCAGGCTCAACCCAAATCCAATGCCCAACCTCCTCTTGCTCCCAGCCGCATCGCCCGTGGGTACCAAAGGTGCTTGGTCATATTGTGCCGCAATGTGGATATCGGAGACCATAGGGTTCAGAACCTCTCTCGCAGAATGAATCATACGTGCGTTGTTTGACGCCGATACACCAGTCGAGTAGGCGACACCGCGTATCCGCCTAATCTTGCCAGGGCTTCTGTTGAGATGCAGCGTCTTGGGTAATCTGACCTGACTGGCGAATCTGAGCTCCACGGCACCACCGCCACCCTTTCCTCCCGGCCCAGCGCAAGATCTTTGCATTATCCGAAGTTCGATTCTAGCGGGCGGGATGCCAAAGAGATTGAAGAGAGGGAGGATAGCGGTGCGGAAGGAGTCGACGGAGATATCGCCGGTTTCGGTAGCAGATGTGATGACACCGGCGCCGGAAAAGCGGACGTTCATGTGTGCTTTTGAGAAGGGTGCGAGAAGACACAGCGGCAGGAGGAAGTATGTGATGCCACGAGTGACAGTAGGTGGGAGGCTGTGCTCGATAACTTCGCCGTCCGAGGCGCCCTGTCCGGCGATTGTTCCTGCGATCAGACCCGGGTAGTATGTCATTGTTGTACCAGTGTAAGAGATCTGCATAGAACTGCCGTTGGTGACGGCCTCGAGGAGGCGGAGGAAGGAGATCTCATTTGGACTGAGACCGGTGTTTGTCGGTGATGAGGCTCGGATTTTGCTGATGAGAATCGGTTTTCCGGTGAGTGTGGAGAGGATAAGGCGCTGGGCAAAATGCCTGTGCCCCGTGAATCGGAGAAGTTCTGGTTGCGTGTTCGACATGGCGACTGCTCTGGTTTTCTCGTGTCTTTTTGCTCTGTTGTCGATGGGAGCGATGATTTTGCGAAAGCGCCGACGAGCAAAGAAATAAATTTCTGCCGGGTGCTTTTTGCGACAGCTAGATGGGGAAGGCGGTGAAAGAGCAGCTCAGCTGGATATTCCAGATAGCAACGAGCATAGAACCAAAAGTAAAACGCGATCAATTCCATCTCCTGTCATCATTCTACTTTATTACCCGAAGAAGCCCTGAATCTATTCCTCTTGTCTTGATCAGTTCCTGTCCCTTGTGCTTGGCGGAACAATAATTGCTTATCGATAAGCTCAGATCGTCGTACTTCTCAGGAGCATCGACATCATCTCCTGCAAAAACCTAAAAGCTTTGGGATCCCCGGCAAATTCCTTCGCAAAACGCTATTGGACCGATCTGTGAAGGATGCCCTGCCGACCTCGACTTTTGGAGCTTCAGCTTCGCAACGGATCAATCTGTCGGGCGTGTCGCTCAGGCCTGTCCACCACCGAATCCAGAACGTTCACGCCACCATGGACGGCGCGTTATAGCACGGGACCAACCATCGCGCGGAGAACGAGACGAGGCTCGGCACGGCGCGCCTCAAAGCCCACGGCATCAACACAAACACAGACCCAAGAGGTAGATTCGAGACAGGCAGCCGCAGCTTCGGACCCTGTCCTGCAGCGCATTCTGTCCGGCGCAGACTCGAAAGCGCAGAATGGAGGAATCGATGTCAGCTTCTTCGAAAAGGGAGAGGACGACAACGTTCGGCAGCTGAACGAGCGCGGATACGATCGCTCTTTCGGGTCACTCGACGATGGGGAGTTTCAGGGAATCATCTACGGTCTTCGCAAGACAGCGAGGTCTGATGACGAAAAGTCGGCCTTCGACGAGGTTGTGCAAGCGATGGGGCCCAACTGGGCGGATATTCAAGGCCCAGAAGACCTCGAACGACTTTCAAAACGATTGAAAGAATACACAGCCTCGATCGACCGAGAAATCGCCGCAACGCTAGGGGACATGGACAAGGACACCCAAGAGGATATGAAGGAAATTGCAGATGAATTTGACATTGAAGAGCCTCAAAAAACGAAGACCGCGACGGCGCCAGCCATTCCAGAGGGTACATGGACCATGAACCAAAGGCGGAAGGTGTCAAGACTGAACGCCGTCCTGAAACAGGTCTTTGGAGAGCTGCAGAAGGGATCAGACATCACGGCTGGCCATGTGCAGGCCACATACAAAGGTTATCACCTCGCAAGGTTGACGCTCGCTCGGTCCTGGAATACAGTACCATTGGAAGTGTGGGACTTCCTCTGGCAGGTTTTCTCAATCAACGAGCCTTTCAACCCGCATCGCCTGTCTCGTATTGCAGCATTGTCACGAGATATGAGCGAGGCGAAAGTGGAGCTCTCGCCGGCCCAGCAACTCTTGACCATCGAGGCAACATTTGTCGACGGGTGGGAAGACAAAGCGCTGGAGAGCTGGAAACGTTGCGCTACCAAGCTCGGCGACAAAAAGTCCGAGGCCTTTAAAGAGTTTTGGGAGCTCGGCGTGCGTATGTACTGTCGTCTTGGCGAGCTCGACAAAGCTCAGCGAGCAATTACAACGCTTCTCGACAACCATTCAGATGCTCGGATCATGCTGCCTATGATCCGTACGCTATCGGAAAAGGGCGGAGCATACAATACGCAGGCTGCCTGGGATATGTACCGGGATATGCGAAAACGTCTGGGACAGACGATGAAGCTTGGCGACTACGACAAGGTCATTTCCTACTTTCTCGCCACGGACCAGGTCGAGAATGCGCTATATGCTTTCGTGGACATGATGAGCGACGGCGAGATCGACCTGAAGAAGCAGCACTTTATTCCTTCCAGCATAGCCAACAAATTCTTCCTCGGGAAGTGGCTCAAGCGCCTGATTGGAGCTGGCGATCTCGAGGGTGCATTCAGCGTGGTCAAGTTCATGCGAGAGAAGGGCGTCGGAGCATCTCCCATCCAGTTAAACGGTCTCATTGGCGCATGGCAGCGCTCCGGCGCCCCTCAAGATCTCGAAAAGGCAGACAAGTTGGCGTGGGAGATGATCGAGGCGCGTCTCGAATTTGTCAAGAACCGGGCGGCCAGTAGCATCAGAGCTCAGGCGCAGGACGCCTGGAGGACGACGCAGCCACGCGCCACGCTCGAGACGTTCAGCCTGATGGCTGATCATTATCGCCTGCGTAGCCTCCACGAGAAGCTCGAAGTTCTGTGGGAGGCGTTCAAGCACGCACAGATCAGCCCTGACGCGTTCATGATGAACCAGCTTCTGGAGGCGTACCTCGCTTCGAATCAGATTTCCGAGGCGCGCGCGCTCTACGAGACGCTGGTCACGCAGCGCGGTATCGCGCCTGACCCGTACACATTCTCCGCCATGTGGAAGACACCGGCAGTGAACAATTATCACCGCCTCGATGAGATAGCAAGACTCGCAGATGTCACAGAGGGTCGTCGGCTGTTTGCGGAGATGGTCAAACACAGAAAGGTCTTTGAGGGCAAGATTGACGGCCAACTTGCGCGGAAGATCCTGCACACCTTCCGTAGACTGCAAGATGTGCCGAGCACGATCGTCGCGTTGACGGCCATGAAGGTCATTTTCGGGTTTCTGCCGCCGGATACCCTGGCGCTGGAGATGGCCATCGGAACGATGAAGCTGAACTGGGAGTCAGCTTCCAATAGGAGAAAGCTGATGGGCGCGAAACGCGAGATGGACCACTTTATTGACTCTTGGGCTACTTCCACTGGCGAGACGGTCGAGGGCGATAAGCGAGGAGAGGTTCTCCAGGAATTTGTCCACATGAAGATGGTGGAGTCCATGGGAGACGTGTATGATATCGAGGAGCTGGTCAAGGAAGCAAGTATTGAGATGGGCGTACATGGGTACTACGCTGCTCTCGAGGCCGAAACCATGTAAGAAGAGAACCTTTACGTGTGTAGGATACAGCATCAGGCACCTGGCACGGGCCTGCTTGGAGTTCAATGTGGGTATTTGGACAGTTTGTCTACTATTTGTACAATATTCAAAACACATGAGCAGATGCCGATCAGTTTGAGAGGCAAGCACAGGACGTTCCGGTGGTTGTCAAAAGGAGAATTGTGATGATTCATTCCTCGAACCCTTTTTGCAAACATGGCCGGCTGACTCGTGCCGCAGCACAGCCCGGCCAGATCTTCCCTCCGTGACGCCAACGCTATGTGAGTAAGATACCAAATCAAGCCTTCTCTTACCGCCCGTCGCGGCATCAGCTTCACGCCCTGGCTGTGAGCTGTTGAGCCTGCAGCCCCTTCCTTTATCGATCCTGAGCTTCTAGAACGAGCTTGCCCTTGCCGCTGATCCGAGCGTGTCCCTCGACATAAACGTGCCCGTTCGTTTAGTGTGACTCGCTGTCGCAGGCTCTTTGATATTGCAGCGCAGGGTGAGGCTTTGGCGAGGCGTGTGTTCTCCCCC
>JAXOUE010000044.1:0-163278 GCA_036250105.1 Parasarocladium wereldwijsianum
TCGGCCCGCCTTGGGCGGTTGTAGTCCCCCCCCCCCCCCCCTCCCCAGTCTTGCCGCCATGTCTTTGATTCACTTCCCCTTCCTTGATTCCCAGCGGCCATCAGAGTCGACAGAGAAAAGGCCCGACCCAGCACGCTGGTTTTGGTATAAGATTGTTGGCAAGGCTTGGAGCAGTCGGCCCCTTTTCTCCCGTGTGATACTCCGCATCCCCAGGACTTTCCTATTTCGATGTCCTTGTTCCGAGCCGGTTCATGGCCCCCACGAGGCCATTCCTGTCGTGAATGTTGCTGTCGTGTTACTCGTCCCGCAGTGCTCTGACAAGCCCTACCCTGTAGCTGCATTCGAGATCTCAATCCTCGCTCGACCTTGTCAATTTTACCTCGGAAAGTGATAATATCAGCCGAGATGGACACTCCGTGAGGGAGAATGGATATCTCTCAAACTTCTCATGGCAGATTCCACGGGAAACCATGTCATTGACAATGCCAGTACTGCGTTCGGACTGTCGAGCGTGGGATATGAATCTATGCGGTCAAGTGAGCTTTTGTTTTGAACCCTAATTCCACCAGACAACAGACGTGTGAATCCAAATGACGTCTCTTATCCTCTGCGAAGAGTATATCGGAACACAGGGGACCAAAACAAATAAAAGAAGTCTGTTATCTTTACTGCTAATGTCTAATCCTCTATTGACAAACTTTCTGAACCAAAAACCCATCGCTATATATTCCTTTGTCCTGCTACAAGCGCTTTCCCGTGGCGTGCTGAGCTTAATCTCACTTTCGCAATGCTGCAAAAGCCTTTCAATCTTTGACGAAAACGAAAAGAGCAAACCAACAACAATTTTGCTAGCCAACCCATACTTCAAAAGATGTTTATGGGGACAAATCACCAGAATCAGTGACCAAAACGTCCTGAGCCATCATCGATACGGGCCTTTTTTTCTCGGCCAGGTTCCAGCTCTTGAGAACGAACAGGCCTGTCAAAGTCTAGCTCCACGGGAAGAGAACTTTGAACTCCGCCATTGCCCGCTTCCGGAGGGGAAGGAGACCCACTTCCTCTCGCGGACCGGCCAAGCTCAAGGAAGTCCAGATCATTGCAAACTTGCCGAGTTTCTCGCTGAGACTCGCCAGCATCATCTTGGTTGGAGCTCCCACTCTGTAGAGCACCCGGCAGAGGTGCTGAATCTGGACCGTTTTCAGTGCTGGTCTCGTTGTATGTCGTTTCGCTACCTTGAGCCCGTGTGACCTCATCTCCAGACTTGGGCAACGCAAGAAAAGCAGGACATGGAGAGGAAGACAATTCGTTGGGAACGTCATCAGAGTCCCTGTACACTTCGGCGCCATCCATTGGCTCCTCATCTGACAGATCGTCCTCGTCCTCCTCATCCCAGTCGTTTTGGCCTTCCCGCCCGTCTTCCGTGACCAATGACCCGTCATCATTGTTGTGCCACGAGCTATCATAAAAGTCTTCGTCAAACGACTGGGTAGGAGTTGGAACGTCGTCGATTTCAGACCCCGACCAGGTCATGTCCACGTCCCATTCTGGCCACGGCTCGTCAATGGAAATCACTTCGCGCAGACGACTCGGAGGAGTTTCCCGTTCCAACGTTCCTGCCTCTACCTGCTCGCGTATCCAAATCCTCCGAGCAAAGGTGCGTTGCCGTTCTTTCTGCTTTCGCCGATATTGATGTTCTTGGTAATGACAGTACCAGACGTCTATTTGGTTTATGTAACGTTGCAGATAGAGAAGGCTTGGGCCACGCATTATGGCAAAAGGAAACATAGGCCAAAACTCCGGAACAGTGCAGCAAACCATTGTATGGTGCGCCATCATCAGGGTATATCGAATATGAAAGGCTTCGGCATCGTTTGTGGGCCAAGAGATGGCAGCGGAAAGAAAACAGTTACAACTGTCGTCTGCACATTTTCGGTACGAATCGATGTAGAGACGACAACCCTGTTCTAGACCTTCGTTCTCGAGCTGGGTCGCCCTTTCATTCATGAGTCGCTTGATCTTGGCAAGTCTGTGTAAGTCAAGGTCGACTTGTGCCTGGAGATCTGGATGTGTCTTGACAGAGTGCTCATCAGGGAATGGATCCTGACTTGAGTCGCCGTCATGTTCTTCCTGATCCAAAAAGCTGTCGTCGTGCGCGTCGCCATCTTCGGGATCACCCAGCTCTGTGAGCGCCTCGTCCTCGTCAAAGGGGTCATCGCTTTCGCTAACGCTGTCGATGAACCCCGGCTCCTTCAAGTGATCAAAACTGTGCATTGTGATATCGCTGGTATCTGGGGCCATGGCCATTGCAGCTTCGGCATCTACGCCGGCTGTGTCGTCCATAAGCATTTCGTCAACGGACGATGTCATCAGCGGCATTCCGCCTTCTCCCTCGTCCATGATCCTTTCTCCAAGTTCGTGAGCAACAGCGTTTGTATGTATTTCCGCCGTCTCATCGGGAGCACCAGACTGTTTTCGACGCAAAGGTTTCTGGTGCGCCGCTGATCGTCTTTCCTCCGCGTGCTGCATAGCGATGGCCCAGTTGAACAAGTCCAGCCACATCTCCGAATCGTCGAGCAACCAGCGCTCCTCATCATTCGCCTTAGGAAGAGGAAACTCCGGCGCCACGAGGTCCAATATGTGATCATCAGCCTCGGGTATTGACCAACTGCGAAGGTCGCGCAGGGCTCGCGCATACCGGCGTGCGCGGTTGGCCATGACATGACGCACGAAGTCCGACTGGGTTCGAGTGTCGTGTGGCTGGCCCCATGTTGGCGACATATCGATGGATTGATTATTGAATGGATGTGATGACTGATTTCGAAAGAGAAGCAATCGAAGTCAGGGAGGCGGAGAGAGCGGTACGTGGCGGACAACCGGTCAAACCTTCGATACAGGTCGACCATGGCGTGGCAAATACGATGGCAAGACGTGCGATTGCGCTATCGAGTAATCGATGAAGAGGCGATCCGAACTGTAAAAACAAGCTTGAATCCTCCCGCGAGAGATTCAAGCAGACGCGGCAATCCGATGAGGCTCAGCAAGGATATCGATAGCAAGATGAAGCCAGTTAGGGTGCAGGCGGAGGTCGTGAGGGCGGCCAGAGCAGTGATGAGGCGTGTTTTCGCACCTTGAAGAGGTCCATGTAAGCAGAAATAAGAAGACTAGAGCATAGAATGTAAAAAGCAGAAGAGAGACGAAGATGGAAGAAACAAAAGCGAGGAGCTGCAGTGAGTCAGGGACCCCCTTCCTCCTCGAGGGCCGCCATCTGATCGTTACTACCTTTGCACCCGCGCCCGACACGGGGGTCGAAAAATGAAAACAAAGCAAACAAACACAAGTGAGAATCGCTTCGAACAACAAGACAATGATAAAAGGCCTCAGGCACGTGACTGATCCCCAGCTCTCCCTGCACAAGACCCGACAAATGCCCAGTATTTCTTGCGGTGATGCCACAAACTCATGACTGCTCTGCTGGTGAAGAGAGAAAGAAAGAAGGTGAAGACAATGAAATCGAATAGCTTGAATCGGTACGCGGTTGCGAAAAAAATGGCCTTCAAGCTTGTATTACCGAGTGAATCTTGTCCTAAACATGATATCCCGTGACGCCCGTGCTGTCCCATGAGGCCATACAAACGCTCACAAACACCCAACATGCTCGCCGACGCCCATAGCCAAGCTCAACCAGTCAGAAACGACCATCAGGACTCACCGTCCCTCGCCATGCAAACCTCCACTACCGCTCTCTGGAACCTTGCACTCTCCTTCTCTCCTTCTGCACCCTTGCATACAAACGCGCCCAGGATTTCAGCAAACCTCCTGTCCCTCGCTCGTCTCTTCTCCAACATCTCGTTCTCCTCTTTCTGATGACGTTCCTTGTGTATTCCCAACTTCCCCCGGATGCTGATCCTCCTCCCTACCAGCCCCTTCATCTTCCCATTGCCGTCGGCCGTCACCGGCGTTAGTTCGCTCGCTACTCTCGCCAGCGTCGCCGTCAAGAACACAAATGCAATATTGCGGGTGGGCGTCGCGCTCAGAATGTCGAGTACCTCCATCTTGGCTTGAGAGTAGGAACTTGGTGATACCGTGTGGAGCGACGGCAGCGAGGTTGTGATGTTCTGGAAGATACCCAGGGGGACGAGACCATCAGTCATCGAGGAGAGAAACAGGAGCAGGGTTGATGCCATGACCTCGATCTTACTGGCAGAGGAGAGCTCAATGGGCATGGCTTCAATTAGCGGCTTGTCCGTGTCAAGGGCCGTGACCAGCAGTGCCTTGTTGATTTCCATCTGGGACAGCCTCGTCATCCACGTCGCAGCATCAAACGGCCAGCCTGGTTCGCGCGGCAGCGTCAAGTCATCAAGCATGGCCTCATCAGCCACACACCTCTCAGCAAGCGCCTGCATAGCTTCCGTGAGTTTGAAAAGTTCCTTAGGCGCTGAACACTGTACCGGGAACGTAGAGGGGATCGTCCCGTGGATGTCTTTGCTCGCCACAAACTCGCGAATGCCACCATCCGGCACGCGGATAAGCTCATCCAACGACCGCCCGAAGCAACTAGGCAACCAATGCGCATGGATAGGAACAAAATGATCCCTTCCATCCACGACCCTCAGCACCAGGACATCTTCCAAGTTCTCTTTCCCAGTATTTAACGCCTGTACAAGCGGCAGAGCAGACACCGAGGCTTCTACCAATGCCGACACCGTCTCGCCAGGTTCCAGCGTCACTTCTGGTCCGAACGTCTCCTGCTTTTCGCCCCCTCCGGTGCTCGCAAAGGACGTAAATACCCATCTTGGTGCTTCCCTCGCCAGGTCTTCCGGTTGTGGTTTCTCCACAAACGAGAACTTCGCAGGCACACCACTCGTGTTCGCGATCGTGAGTGAAGTCTGCTTCGTAGCCAGAAACTCAAGGTCTCCGAAATCGATAGCCGCCTGATCCTGACTCTCTGTACCGTCAACGATGATGGTCACCCCTGGTCGACCCTCGTTCTCCGCGCGGTCGAGCTCCCGAGCTACTTCGGCATGCACCTTAGCCTTGAGCTCCGGTACCACCGCATCGTAGTCGAGGGTGAAAATCGAGATGACGGGCTTGTGATCCGAGGAAGTGATTCGTTGGTGGGATGTGTAGATATCGAGGTTGATGTGATCTGTGAATCCTTCTTTCGTGACCACCTCTTCTCCCACAGCCTCCTGATCCCCCCCTTCGTCGTACTCATCATACGCTGCAGTGCACGGCTCGCGTGTCTGCTCTTCATCCTCGTCCTCACCAGGATCGTAGCTGAAAAGTACGTCATCATCCTCGTCCACACCCCTCGCTTTCATCTCTGCGTCCCTCTTCTTTGCCGCAAATTCCTCCTTAATCTGCTTCTCATATGCCAACTTGTCTGTACGCGTCCTGTACAGGATGCGATCGCACCAGCTCGGCGCTCTGTGCTTCTCGCTCGTGTCAAATAGGCCTAGCGTGCCGACATCATACTTGTACGATGGCAGAAATGTAATGGGGCCCTCTCGCCACCCGTCGTGAAACGCTTTGCGACTGGCCATCACTTGACGGAGTTGGTCGTGCGTGATGAGAGAATCAAGGGTCGATTGCAGTGAGGTCGGATCCATACTCGGGTCCTCGGGGAAATCATCTGGATCTGGCAACGTTGTCTCCGTCTCATACGACTCATCGCTCGAGAGCCTGGAGTCGCCTGTGCTATCGTCGCTTTCTATGTCCCTGCCAACGAGCACGCCGTCTCCTTCCAGCGATCTCTTCGGCTTGTCATTATTAGGCGCATACTCTCCCGTGGCATGAAGCGTGAGCAGCCTACGGATATCATCGCCAGGCAAGCCCTCCAGGCGGAAGTTGAGGTCACCGAACCAGAAGGCAAAGTCTTCGTCTCCAATCTTCTCGCCTTCGTCTTCCGCGACACCTTGGTGAACCACGGGGTCAAACTGCGTTCTCGACAGTATCTGGTTGACGTCTGCGCACCGGCGATCAAGGTGACTACTTGATGTGCCAGAGGCAAGGTGACTGTTCACAAATACCAGCCGTGTGGTCTCGCCGAGGACAATCCGTGTGACCACGGCACCCTTGTTGCCAAAATAGCCCCAGAGTCCTGTCCCTACCTGACGGGTCGAGATGTTCGTTATAGTTACAGCGACAGCAGGAGAGGCGTAGATTAGAAGCAGGAGGCCAGACATTTGCTCAGCCACCACATTCTCATAACCCGGAGGCATCGCCTCTTCTAGTGCCGCCTTCCATTTCTCAACAGGACCGTCATCTTTGTAAATCGTTCCCTTCAATGGGTCTTTGGTCGGGTTCAAGTCCTGCACCTCCTGCAACCCGAGGACATATAATCCGACCCGATCCCCTCCTATCAGTCTTACGTCGTCTTCTGGTCCCCTCCTCCGCGTATTCGCCTGATCGATAGCCGGATTGTCGTGAAGATTCAGCGTCGCAAAGTTGGTATCCACGCCTTTGCCATCCACGAACCAGCTATGCAGATCCTTGTCCGTCCCCGGACATGCTGCCACATTCCATGTCCCGATTTTTACTTTGATCTGGTGCGGTCGGACGTATTCTGGTCTTCGAGCGATGACAGCGCGGGCGAGGGACTGGGGCGAGGTCGTGAGATCGACTGGTTCGGACGATATTGACTGTTCTGCAGGCTCTGACGGTTGCATCATGATGTATGTGCCCCGAATTCTTTGCTGATTTGTTTCGGCGTGTTTTAGCAGGCGAAACAGCCGATCGGGTTGGGAGTGTGGGCCGAGATCCAACGTGTAGGTGATCTGGCACAACTAGGACCCGGTATCAAAGTCTTTTCATTTGAGGACAGAAAACAACGAGTATACGCGACCGCGACACTGGGATTATGAGAGGCCAGAAATGGTGATAAAATGTGAGTTGGGCGATGGCAGATGATCGCCAGGTTCGCTGGCATGAAGGAAACGGCCCCGCGATCGTGGTTCAGCGTCATCGGGCAGCAGCTTATCGATAAACTCAATCTTCGAGCCAGGGTTAGGGTCACAGGCAGCCTCGTGTCGCTCATGGCGCATCACGACCCAACTTGACGTCTATCGCAAATCATCCACCTCTCATCCTTTCAAGCTTTCCTCACCTGACTTACCCTCGACATCTTGCTAGCCAATTCTGTTCACTTCTGTTTGAAATTTAAGCGAAATATTGATCGTCGGGCGACGCTTTTCAAGCAAGACAAAGGCTCTCTGCCTTCGACACAACTGCCAAGCATCGCGAACACCACACACAATGAGCCGACAAACCCCACGGAAGGGGAAGCACAATCGCAACCCGTCAAACCGCATCCCTACCATCTCCGACTACGAATCCGACGCCGCCCTTCCTCCCAACCCAGTATCCTACGCGCCCCTCCCGCCGCGGACTAACACCGAACTGAATCTCTCCGTCCTACGTCGCTACCTCCCCTCCATATCGACCATCCTTTCTATCGCCGCCAACGCAGTGGTCTACTCCATTCCCCACGCGTCCACGTCCTGGGAAAAGACCGGGATCGAAGGCACGACGTTTGTCTGTTTCCAGACCCCGCATCCTGATGACCCAGCACAGGCTCCGCGAGCCTGTGTCTTCGTGCTGAACAGGAGAGGACTGGATAATGTGATTGTGGACTTGGGAGAGGTAGTTCACGTGGAAATGACGGGGGAGCTGGTGATCCTCAACCTGGAGGAGGTCGGCGGGCAAGGAAGGTGGCTGGGCCTGTGGATTCACAACGACCAGGCCGAGACGAGGGAGGCCAATTTCGCCATGGTGCAAGAGGCGTGGCGAGTTGCCAGAGAAGGAAGAAAGAGCCATGGCGCGGGAGCGGAAGTTGGGCCAGCGATGGAGGCCATGGGAAGGAGGGTCAGTTTTGGGGAGCTGTTTGCCAAAGGTCAGGGGGCCCCAGCAGGAGCATGAAACCTGCAGTGGCAAAGCAAAATGAACAGACTGAGGTGTGCATACGTTGGAGCATCGCAATGGTCATGAACGATGAATAATTAGCGAAACGTCAGCAAGCCGTGACAGATCTCAGTCCGGTAATCTACCCATCCCTTCCTCTCCCTCAAAAGTGTACAACGAAAGCAACAACCCGGTATCATATTCTCTAAACCGTACCGCTTATGCTCAACTCCCGAATCTGCTGCAAAACCTCCTCGACCCGCGCGTCCAGATGTCCCTCGGCGTACAGATCTCTTGTCTCCGCATCAAGATACTGCTGCACCTGCGCCATACGACTGTATGCTTCCGCGCAAAACCTCAACTGAATCTTGACCAGTGCCTCGAAACTGGGATCCAGATACGGCACACGCAGATCAATCAACTGGGGCAGCTCCGTGCTCAATTGCTCGTTCAGCTGCTCATATGCCTGCTTTGCCATATCGAGCTCCCTCTCTGTGCGTGGCAGCTTGGTGGCGTCCTTGTCGGGCTTCTCGACGAGACGCTTGACCTTGGCGCGGAGCGAGTCGTAGTCGAGGAGCTTGTGGGAGCGCTTCTTTATGCATTCGTTGACGTCGGGGAAGTAGGCGCAGAAGCGGGAGATGGGGTCGAGGACGGTAGCGCGGTAGGGGCCGTCGAGGGCTTTGATGGTTTCGGCGTCGAGGTCTTCGACAGCCTGTTTGTACGAGCGCGAGACGCCATCCTTGGCGCCCGAGTCGCCGTAGAAAGCGTCGATGGTCTCGGCAATGCGCATTTGTGATGCCGTCATGGCTGGGGCTGGGTCAGCTTGCTTAGAGATCGAGCAAGCAAAGCAATCGCGTACCTCTGAGAGAATCAAGATATCCCTTGGATTCTTTTTGCAGTTTTAACGCCGCCGCTTCCATGGTCTTGAATCGTCTTTGCGAGTGTCAGAGGTGACCAATGTCCTCGAGTCCTGGGGCTCCTACCTTTCCTCTACTTCATAGTCGCGGTCGTTCGTCTTCTCGACATGCCCTGCCAGAGGTCAGCACCTGCTCCACCATCCCTAAACAAAGATGGCCACGCACCCGTCTTCATCATCACCTGCGTCGTGGCGCGGCCGACATTCTTCTTGAAGCCTGTATTCATCATCAGATTAGCGACCCCTCCGATCCGAGCGGGGTGGTCATCGTGTGCTCGTACCTGCCCACGACATCTTGCCGGTCTGCTAAATGCGCGCTAATCTAGGATGCTTCGACTGCTGCGGAAAGATATATCAAATGCGCTGAAAGTTTTGCGAGTCGTAAGAGGTGGAGGGACGTTAGGGTATCAAGGTGCTGAACAGCAAAGAGGTTGCGAGTCTTGGAGTCTTTGGCAACAGAAGCCAAGCCACGATCGCCGCCTAATCAATTTGTCGACGTCAGCGAGTGAGGCGCGGGTGAAGCATCAGCCACGCATCAGCCACCTAGCCAGCGTAACCCTAACCCTGTAAAGTAAGTCTTGTCACGTGGTGCACGTGTATCTCACAATCGCGTGTCACAGAGGGCTTCGATATGCCTGAGACAATGAACGCGTCTGTTTCGATAAAACCTATGGCCATTCGCGATGCGATGCGGGCATGATGGCATGTAGGCAATGCGTGTCCTTGAAAGACCCGTCTCTTTAGGGACCAACCATCATGGCGTCATCCACTCTGTTCACAAGGCTGCTCGGCCTACAGGGAGGACTATGATGATTTGTGAGTTGTGAGCAAGTCATCCCTGCAATAGTCAGATAACAAACATTCTGTTTTCAATCATCAGATCGTAGAGTGACCTTTGGTTTTACTTGACCGAAGTAGCATGTAGTAGACCGAAGACATTGTCTACCCTGCCAACACATGTAGCAGGGGTCCATCGGTCCAGAACTCAACTCAAACCGAGGCCTGATCTCATGAATCTCAACCCTTCCTGTCGTAGACGCTCACATTCATCAAGTCCAGGCACTCCGAACCGCGACCAACATGAACAGACTCATTGAGTTCCACCGCCAGGCCTATCCTTCAGCGCCTACCTTTACAGAGGCGAACCTCCCAGACCTCTCTGCCAAGGTACTCCCTCGTTCCTCGAATCTCGCGCATCCAGACCCAGCATTGATCATCGTCAGGTATATATCGTCACTGGCGCAAATTCAGGCGTCGGCAAGGAGCTCACAGGGCTTCTGTACGGAAAAAATGCCAAAATCTATTGTGCAGCACGAAGCGAGGACAAGACACTCGCAGCAATCGAGGAGCTCAAGGCCGCTTCGCCAGACTCCAAGGGTCAACTGTCGTTCCTGAAGCTCGACCTCGCGGATCTTTCCACCGTCAAGGCATCGGCACAGCAATTCCTCGATAGCGAAAGCCGACTCGACGTTCTCTTCAACAACGCCGGCGTGATGGTCCCCGAGCCAGGCTCCAAGAGCGCGCAAGGCTATGACCTCCAGCTCGGCGTCAATAATATCGGCACCTTCATGTTCACCCGTCTGCTCACGCCCATCCTTCAAACTACCGCAAAGTCTTCGCCAAAAGACACGGTGCGCGTGGTTTGGGTCGGGTCCTCTGCCACGGAGGCACCCATCCTGCCAGACGACGGCGTCGACTTTGACAACCTTGATTACCACATTGATCGCATGAACTGGTACCGCTACTTCATGTCCAAGGCCGGAAACTACCTCCACGCCGCGGAGATGGCGCGTCGTTACCGCGAAGACGGGATCATCAGCGTGTGCGTGAACCCGGGCAACCTCAACTCCAACCTCTGGCGCACACAGAACCGGCTCATGGGTCTCCTTCTCCGGACGTTCGTCCTACACAAGCCCATCTACGGCGCATACACGGAGCTGTTTGCCGGTTTGAGCCCGCAGGTCACGCTGGACATGCCAGGTGATTGGGTCGTGCCCTGGGGGAGGATCGCGGCCATCAAGCCGAGCTTGAAAAAGGCAGGAAAGACAAAGGATCAGGAGGGGGGCACGGGGGCCGGCGTGAGATTCTGGGACTGGTGTGAGGAGCAGATAAAGCCTTTTACGTGAGCTCCCTCGTTGCATGTTTCAGGATTTCTTTTTGTCAACATGTACGCTCTTGGGGTCCTGATGCCAGGTTCTGCTCTTCATCATCGGCATCTTCACCCTTACCTCTATAAGGGCAGATAAATTCATTCGTATTTCGAGACTGCTTGCTCTTGAATATCTGGTGACAGATATACACCTCTCACTGTTCATGCTCTTCCACTTTCGTCACCACATCAGTTATCCGACCATATTTTACGCCATCGTATAACCAAAGGAAAGCATGGAACAGAGTCTACTGATTTAGGGTTCATCAGCAATGATTGGGCATGACTCTTTGACTCGTGTCTCCTCCCTCAAGATACGCATCAGACCAATGTTTCATGGTTCATATTTCTCGTTATCTGATGGCATAGACAACGGTCTCATCAAGAGGCTAGCAACTATCTTTTGAAAGCCGAGAAAGGAACATATCGTGGTAGAGTACAAACGTGAAGGAGAGTCGTAAATCTTCATATTCAGACAACTTAGGGGGTATCTTCAGCAACGTTAAAACATGAACCCAAACAAAAACAACTGGCCCACCACCATCGCAGCCATGCCCACGCCGCTCCCCATGAATCCCGCGAGGATCCTGTCTGCCCCGTTTTCATCATCTTCCTCATCGGCCTCTGCTCCCTCAGCCTCCTCCAACCCCAACGAAATCCGTTCCTCTTTCGTCCCCAATCCAACCTTTTGGACCGTCGTCATGTTCAGTTCCTCCAGCTGCTCGATCCAGCCCTCCTCTTCCGCCTTCTCGATCCCCTTGGCCCAGGCCTTTGCAATCCTCTCATGGCCCTTGTCGTTTGGATGCAGGTAATCGTAATGCTCATCCTTTGCGAGTTTCGCGGGAGCAATTTCCAACCTCCACCCCTTGTCCTGCCTCTTCGGGAGGATTTCTTCTAATAGGATCTCGTTGAACGCATCCGAGCTGTTTTGGATCCGGGCGTCGGTAGAAGCGACAATTGGCATAACGATCAACGCCGCTTTCGGAAACTGATTGTGAAGCGTGTCTAGGAGGGCTTCGTACTGGATGGGCATTGTTGCGAGGTTCCACCCGTTTTTCATGTCGTTCATGCCAATGTGCAGCAGGATCACGTTCGGTTTTGCCGCCATGGACCTCCGAACATTAGGGATCATGTCGGCGATCATTTGGCCCGACCAGCCCTCGTGGTCGTTGTCGGTCATGTTGCCGCGTTCTTGAGACCCGACAAAATCGAGGCTGGCGGCTTTGGGCGAGAGGATCTCCCACAGGGGCCCGCGGTAACCGTTGCCGGTGCTGGAGCCGGAGCCAGCCGTGATGGAGTCGCCGAGGGGGAGAATCCGGAGGTCTGGCAGGGACGAAGCCGCTGAGGCTGCTGTTGATAGCAGGGTCATGAGAAGGAGAAGGCCATGTTGCGTCATGATTCGGCGGTTATCTGAAGTGAACTGCGAGGAACGGCTTGGAGATCGATTGTGCAGAGCTCAGTCCAAAAGCAAAACACGGGATACTATGAGCCAAATGCTACTGACAACAAAACGGTTTGGTCTTGGAAACCTATATACCCATATACTGCCTGCCTGCTTGTCTGCCCGTCAGTGCCTCCGTCATTAAGGCACGACCTCTTGGCGAACGGGGCGCAATCCGAATATCCGGCCAAGCACAACCGATGCCAACTTGGCGCTGCTGACGTCCAAGTCACCGGTGAAAATCCCCTGCCAGGAACCACGCATGCTGGACCTGTTCCTCGTGACGCTACTCAACACGCTATCGAGAGCAAAGGACCCGAATCCAGCGGATTTTAGGTTTCTCGATCCAGTCTAACGCGAGCCCATGACTTCATGACGGATCTTCATTTACGGGCTTCATAACGAACGCTCACGTACGCGCCCAACACCGTGAATGCCTAGCCAATGTAAATATGCGGTCAGCATCTTGGCAGGCAGATAGACAGTGTCCGCACGGACAGCGTGATCAAGTAGATACGCCAAGGAGAGACCAATGGATAGTGGGCTAGGGCTGAACTGCAAAGGGCCCTCGTTGCGATATTCATTCCCTCAGAGTGGATGTCAAGGAACCACAGCCGCGCGAAGAAACTCGGCAACCCACAACAGGGCCAAGAAGGGAAAAAAGCTTGCAATGTCGGCTGGCATCAGCAACATGTCCCTCGGTCTGACAGGTCATCTCGCCCTTTCCTTTTTCCTCTCGGCATCTGCTACGGAGTACATTTCCCACATTATACCATTGAGAGCACATGCCGTGTCTCAAAAAGAATCGAGCCTTGGTAAATTCCCCGACGCTCTGGCGTGGTGGCGCTCTTCTAGCTTCAGGCGCCGGATGCTTCCGAGGCCATCAACGACGATCGCGATCGAGCCACGATGACGTAGCGACAACTTGGTAGGCAAATATCTATGGGCAACACAGAAATGGCATGGAGGGCTCCAACCGACTGCATGGCCGCAATTTCGCCAAAAGTGACCAACGTGCTTGAGGCACAGCCAAGTGAGTGGATAATGGGTTGATGCGCCGTCACTCAATCGCTCGACAGGGGGGCACCGGCCGGCAAAACCCTTGGCTTGACGCACGTGTTGGAGGCCGCATCTCGCTTCCGCAGGACCGTTTGCTCATTCGAGATTCGCCTGTGTGGTAGTCTGTGCTTTTTGACGCGATCAGACGCACGTACTCTATATTCTATATAGGCAGCACTTGATCGAATATTCCCGCGCTCATGCGTTGCAGGGTAGGAAGCAATAGCAAACGGACAAGAACGTGACTGCTACAGAGCAAACCATGTTGAACTTTAGGCTCAGAGAGATAATAATGTTTTCTGTTGCTATACACCGTAGAATGACTGTCAGGTCAGTAGTTCCTGGACACGAGGAGCGCGGACTCATCTTGAGGCTTTGATGAGGTAAAATGCACAGTGAAGGTCATTCGTCATTCGTCGTACGTCGTGAAAGGAACAGCCTTGAATCCGAAGCCAGCTGGTTAATTGCCTAGTAGTCAGTTGAAATATCTTCTGAAAATGGATGACAGCAAGCCAAGTAATCTCCGTGCCCGAGAATTATAGATCGCTTTCACAGCAAACGAAAAATAAGGGGAGAAGAATCATCACAGGTCAGGAGGCCTGGTTGTGATAAGCCTTCTGAGGGAAATCATCAGACTTGTGATGTGATAATCTCTATTCATGCAAATGGACGGCATCGCACTTGGTATGATTAGAATTTTTGACAGAAAGCAGTTGAATATGTTGATTATTAAATAAGAATTCTTGTGAAACGGCTCACGATGCCCAGTTCATGGTTTCTTTCTTTTGCACGGGCAAGGCGAAAACTCACGGCAAACTCATTTGCCCTTCTCTCCACTGCTTACACTCGTACCGACCATCGCCGGGACATCTGTCACGCTGCTCGACCCGGAATCGCTGACGTGCCTCCTCACCTCGACGTAGTCGTAGGCGAACTCGCCAAGCTGGCAGTCATCCATACCAGTCTCCTCCTCTTCAGGGCCGGCGCGCAGCGACAATCCAGGCACAAGGTTCATGAGGAACAAGATGAGACAAGTAAGAACAAAAGTCCAGAGGAAGGCGGCGCAGGTGCCTGCAAGCTGGTAGCCGACCTGGATCCAGTTACCCTCGATCCAGCCGATGGGCTCGTACTCAGAGCCATTGAGGCCAGCAATCCACGAACTAACAGGCAAATTAGCAAGATTCCATGGTGAGATATCAGAATGATGGAGTTCAAAGTCGACTTACGCTCCAAAGATACCAGTCAGGATGTTGCCAATCACACCGCCCACACCGTGGACGGCAAAGATATCGAGGGCATCGTCGACGGCGATGACAAACTTGAGCTTGGTCGCAAAGTTGCAGCCCAGGCCGGTAACAATACCAATGACCACAGCGCCCCTTGATCTCTCATCAGCCAAACCGTAGCTAGAATCACACAGGAAAGGGGAAACTCACCACTGCGTCACAAAGCCAGCCGCCGGCGTAATACCAACCAAACCCGAGATGGCGCCCGAACAGAATCCAATCGTACTCCACTTCTTCTCCAACCTGTAATCCAGCAGCACCCATGTCAGTCCTCCCATGCAGGCCGAGAGGTTCGTCACATAGCATGCGTAGATGGCCTGTAGGTTCATCGCCAGTGCGCTGCCACCGTTGAAGCCGAACCACCCGACCCAGAGGAACACGGTGCCGAGCACGACGTTGGTGACGTTGTGAGGGCGGTAAGGGAGTCCGTGGTTGCGGTTGTAGCCCGTGCGCTGACCGAGCATGAGGGAGTAGGCCAGCGCACAGGTTCCCGAGGCGACGTGGACGGGACCACCGCCAGCAAAGTCGTAGGAAGGGAGGTTGAAGAGCCAGCCGTTGCCGTTCCAGGTCCAGTAAGCGATCGGGTCGTAGACAATTGTGGTCTATCCACAAGTCAGCGAACATGGTTCACGAAAGAAGAATCATAATCGGGGGGGGGGGGGTCTTACCCAAATAAAGATAAACACCATAGCGGGTAGCACACGACCTCGATCCGCCACGGCACCGATTGCCAGCGCCGGAGTGATGCTCGCAAACATGCCCTGGTAGAGACAGAACAGAATATCAGGTACCGTGCCACCAACAGGCTGCCCAATGGTCTTCATCAGACCAAACTGGCTGAGGTCGCCGAAGAAGCTGTTACCAGTCCGCGAGAACGTGAGGGAGTATCCCCAAAACATCCACTGGAAGCCGACAACGGCGACAGAGAGCATGGAAAGGAGGAGAAGCTCGAGAGCGGACTTGCGACGGGCAAGACCAGAGTAGAAGAAACCGACACCGGGAATCATGAGGAGGACGAGGGCGGCACAGATGGTGATGAACGCCAGGTCGCCGGTCTTTCAGCCAAGTCAGTGTTAAGGGTCGCAAACGCTTTGATTACTTTGAATGTAGAGATGCTCACGTCATAGAAGATGTTGAGGTCGTGAACTCCGGTCGAGTCCAAGCCCGAGTCTGCGGCATCGGTGGTGCCATTGTACTCGGGCTCGTCATGACGCCTCTGCAGCATCGACATGGTGAGCGCGGCGGCCTCTGTTTGTCGAGATGAATGCTCGCGTTGCGATATTACACGTTTTGATCCAAGAACGGACGAGGATGCTCCAAAGAATGAGGCGCAATATGGATGAGGCTGGAAAGATTTCACATGGAGCCAAAGAAGGCGGGTGTCACTGATATATGCCTCCAGGATCGCTCATCCATGCCGACCCCGGAGGAAGGACAACCCTCCCTCCCCCCTGATCCATGATGCTGAAGCCCAAGGCTGGGCGTGAGTCCATCAATTTGAACAGAACCAAGCCATTGGTATTAGTCTCTTGCAGCGTGGGGGCCCACAGACAGAGATCGTCAGGGCGTTCTTCGTGGTTGACAGACCTTGGAGTGAGGCTGCCGGTTACGCAAGATAAGCCTCACAACTCGTGTATTCGTATTAGACAATTCACAGCATCTGACAGTGCTGATCCCATCGCTGATCTCATTCATGCAATGATTTTTAGTGTCGTCTATAGCCAAGTGAATGATGGTCATCTGCCCAGGCCAAAGGACTACACAGGCTCGGCAAGACTTGACACTCGAACCGCGAGGTTCTTATCTCTGGGTTGCGTCCATAGTCACAAGTGAGCGAGCAGGCCCTTCCAAGAATTGACCTCTGATAAGACCTCTCACAGCGTTTTCTTGTCTGGGTGGTGGCGTCGGATGCCCTGGACAACCGCTCAAGCCGGTCGAACCTTGAACGTAACAGCGCGCCATGGAACGACTCACGCAGACATTCAAATCAACCAAGGCCAGTGAACACTGAAATTCCCATTCCAAACGCACGTTGAACTGATATGAACCCCAGATCAAGCGAAGGGGGTGGTGTGAAGCCGGGGGATAGGGGCTCCACTATCGGCGCCCGTAGATAAGCATCCGGCATCTCACAGGCTCCGTCCCGGGCGTGGCTGACTGGGGTCTGTCCGCTTTGGGAAGTGATATCAAGTCTTATCTTTCATGTTGATTTGGGCTGAAAGACTGCTTCTATGCTCGCGGTTTTCGCTGAACGGTCGGTGAAAAGCAATGTGAAACGCCAGGTGTAGCTGAGCAGAACGAGACAAGAACCGCTGCGTGGTTCCCTCATAGAGGCAGTAAAGCTGCTGACGATTCATTCGTTCCTCCGGGACAGCGCCTCACATCCTCGTGTCCGAAAAAGACATTCTTATCTCTTGGCAAAGCGCGTCCAAATCACCAGAGTAGCCTGGCTCTCGTCAGACCGCCATCGGTCCCTGGTCTGTTGCCGCTGTCCCTATCGACCATAACTAGCGCCATTTGTGTATCGAAAGCTGAACAGTGCTCGCTCATTACCACGATAAGGAGCCATATGTTGGGTAGGCTTTGGCTGTATTCGTTCTTACAGGCTCCCGAATCGGTCTCTTCGCGCTTGACAGCCGAGCCATGCCATTTCGTGACTTGAGATAGGAAGTGTGGCCGAGTACTCTCAGAAATGAGAAGATTTCCAGTGATTGCACCCATACCAACCGTGACAAATTTGGGGGCCCCTTGGATGCTGCATATTGATAAGCCCTTTCAGGATGCAGAGAAGCTTCACACCCCTCCTTCCCCGGTCTGCCCTCACCATCCAGATTACCTTCACGATCAAACGCCCGCACAGCCCTATGTTGATCACAAAACCACGACTTTGCGGGCGTCGAAATGCAAAAATATAAGTCAGAACCATGTTTGACAGCTCGTTTACGCTTCATTGCATCTCCTGTGCTTTGCTGCTTTCCCCAGATTCTCGGATCTTTGACCGACGCCGCAGCTCTGGGGATCGTCGGCACCTCGGTGGGACAGTGGGTGAGCCTAGCCGTAGCTCATGTGTCTGGCCTTTGTCCTGCTTGGCTTATCGGCTCAGCTGCGAACATCGTGCGGGATTCCGCTATCACAATCAGAGTCGGTGTGTGCCAAGAAGGCATGGGGGCGTAGGGTGTTTATCCAAATATGATCCAACTCTCGCTTCGGGTGTCCTCGAGTCGACCATGGGGATGAGTTGACTTTCTGTCAACTCTCACAGCTTGGCGTTTTAGTCTTCCTGTCATGTCCCGAAACTGGCAAGATACGCAGGTCATGCTGACTGGGCCTTCTCCCACTCCGTCTTCCATTCCCTCTCCACCTCATTCAGCTTCGCCAGTATCCTCTTCGGCACCTCACCACTCTCCAACGCGTGAATCTGTTCCTGCGAGCATGGCCTTAACACATAGTCGCTTACCGTCCTCGCATCTCGTTCCGCTGGTCTCCCAATCCCCACGGCAATCCTCACCAAAGGCGACATCGGAAAGTTCCTCTCTTCAATGTGCTTTTTGACGCTCTTGATTCCATTGTGACCCCTTGGGCTCCGGTCCCAGCTCACGAGCTTGACTTTGCCCAGGTCCATTTCCAATTCATCGTGCACCACCACCAGGCATGCCGATTCTGGGTCGTTATCCTGCAGAAACCTCTTTTTCCAAAGTTCCTTGACCCATGGGCCAGAGACGTTCATAAGAGTCGGCGATTTCGCTACGGTGTACTTGCCTCCAGGCAAGAACTGTGTTTCGCCATGCTTCCCCTTTGCAGGGTGAAGACCCGTCCGTTGGAGTGTTGCTTGGAGACCTCGGAGGGCAAAGTGACCAGCTGAGTGCAAGCTGGGATATTCGGGCAGCGGGTTGCCGATGCTGACCAGAAGAAAGCGCGGGCTGAACAGCTTTTTCGCACTCATAATGTATTGTGACGCGCTGCCGTGTTGCAGTTGAGCGAGTCTTGTCGCGTAAGGGGGTCACCAGGCATCACTCACGAAGGCACGTGACTTTTGCGTGCGAACAAAGTCAAAGCTATAGGGTAGTTCGATGTCGTTGCTAGAGTGCAACGCATCATCGTCATGTTCGAGCCCGACAACAAAACCTAACTTTCCCATGTACTGTTTGCCGTGGTGATCCTGTTTCACTCTATTCAGCCGCGAATAGATCTGAACAAGGTTAATAAAGAGCATCGCAAACATGGGCCTCGACGATATCGACCCACACAGTCCTCTTGGACAGGTGCGCAAACATGCCCTTCTCACATGCTCAAATCGTAGCTTACCGCCTTCAGGTCCTCGTCTCCGTTTTCGAGTTTGGAAACCAAACGTCTGACCTCATCAACGACACCGTCGACAGGGCGGCTCATGCTCTTTCCACTCAGACATGGCTCCCCGCCATCATCAAGCCCCCACCGCCTCCGCCGCCGCCGTCCGCCGCCATCATCGCCATGTCACGAATGCAGAAGGTCCAGGACTGGTTCACTCGACACAAATACGTCACGATCGGACTGGGCGGTGTCGCGACTTACATCGCCGTGACTGGCGTGATGCGCTACCGAAGCTCAAGAAAAGTCAGGAAGGCTAGAAGAGCGAGGAACGGCGGCAGGGAAGAGGTCATCGTGATAGCAGGCAGCCCGACGTTGCCTTTAACGAAGAGTCTATGTCTGGACATGGAACGAAGGGGCTTCATCGTCTATGTCGTTTGCACAGCACCCAATGACGAGGATCTTGTGAATGCATTCTCCCGTCCAGATGTTCGGCCTCTCACCATCGACATCACAGATGTGCGTATACCCTTTTCATTTGCCCGTTTTCTGTCCAGCGGGGCAGTCTTAACCTCTGAACCGCATGCTAACGATCACAGCCTCCGCTTGCCGGCTCAGCCATCGAGCGCTTTGCTCAGCATTTGCAATCACCCCAAGCGCCCGCTGCCGATGTCAAGCCAAATCGCCTCACCCTCAAGTCCATCCTTCTCATTCCTAACCTCCACTACCAAACGTCACCCATCGCCACTATCCCGCCCTCCGCCTTCGCCGACTTGTTCAACACTCATCTCCTCCAGCCCATCCTCACCATCCAGGCTTTCCTCCCCCTTCTCACATCCCGCCTCACACCCCTCAGTGAGAAACACACGCCACCCAAAGTCCTCGTCTTCACGCCCTCTATCATCTCATCCATCAACCCGCCCTTCCACGCCTCCGAAGCGGTCGTCACCTCCGCCCTCTCAGCCTTCACCGACGTTCTGACCGCCGAGCTGCGCCCTCTCGATATCCCAGTCACGCATCTGCAGCTCGGTACCTTTGACTTCTCTGGTTTCACACCGTCCCGCTCCGCCCTCACTCACCACTCACAATCGTTCTCCGGAAACCCTCAGGACGCCCTCGTTTGGCCTGATGGCGCGAGACATGTCTACGGCCGAAACTTTGTCACGCAGACCTCTTCCGCCATCTCTGGCGGCCGCATCAAGGGTCTCAAGGGGTCATCCCTCCGTCGTCTTCACTCCACCGTGTTCGACATCATGGACGGCTCCGTTACGAGCACCACTGTCCGCGTCGGGCTGGGCGCGAGCGTTTACGGCTTTGTGGGGCGATGGGTGCCCAGGAGCATGGTGTCCTGGATGATGGGCATCCGGAAAGTGGACGAGCTGTCCACATGGAAGGCGAACAGCTCGTATGATGGTTCGTCTCGAGGGGAGAGCGACGACGGCGAGGATGGCCCCGCGGGCTCCCACGAGTTTGTCGCTGTGCCGCCGAGTGAGCACCATGTCTGGAACGGTAATGATACCCGGCTGTGAGCGGGGACTTCTACTTTGTTTAAGCCGTCCTGAACTGGGTCAAAAAAAAAACGACCGGCACCTTTGGTCTGCATTTATTCTCTCTACTTATACCACTATGCACAATCATGAATGTACAATACGCAATTCCACCAAGCAGCTCGAAATCAAAGCCCTGAATGTGGTATCTCCGTAACGCCTGGGTTATGATACAATTTTCCTCCCACTGTTTAATATCTGCCGCGAAATCCCCTTCCTCTGCCTCCCCTTCCTCTCCATCCACCTCTTCCGCCCCGGTCAAATCGTCCTCCTCTGCCGCCTCCGTCCCCTCCATCTCTGCCCATCGCCTCATCCTCGGCCTGCTGTGCTCTCGCTGCCTCAATCCTTGCTTGCGTGGCCGCCTCTTCCTCTTCCCTCTTCTCGCTCTTCAACATCGGTCTCTCCAACCCCTCCCTCCACTTTGGATGCCCGTCCCTGCACTCTGGACCATCCGGACAAAAGCCTGCCAGATAGAACAGACACACCTTCCTCCTCACATGCTTCTTACTGCACTCTGGCCCCAGTGGACAGAACCCCATCTCGTAATGCTCACAAGGGGGCAACCTCGTCAACGGGTCAATATGCAGATACAGACACTCTTCCCCGTTGCTGCAGTACCCGTTCCGCATGAAGAAATTGCACTCTGGCATCTTCCTCAGGTTGTACTCGTGCAAAAACTCGCATGCCTCGCCCTTCTTGCAGAGCCCACGCAGCCAGTGCTTGCATACCAGCGAGTTGAGACCGCCCGTGGGACCGCCACCATTGGAGAGTGAGGGGTCCGTAACGTGTCGCTCGGAGCAGCGCGTGCCGTTTGGGCAGTGGCCGGTGTTGAAGGCGCGGCAGATGGGTCGCGAGGGCGGGAGGCCGACTTGATGGGTTGTGCGGAGGAAGGGTGAGAAGTGAAAGTTGTGAGGGGGCTGAATATTGTGCAGGATGTTGTGTGCGGTTTGCCGCGTTTGTGTTGATGTCGCCATGTTGGTTGACTGCGCTCGTGGTTTGGAAAGAGTGTGATCGGCGTTGCTCGTGAGGCGCGCTGAGGCCCGAGGTTCTTGTGTATCGTGTTCAAATTGATATGTCGGTTGCTGAAATTCCTCTGCAGTAAGTAAGAAGGCCAAGGTCGTGGGTGATCAATGAAGTCGTAATGGCGAGTGCAGATTAGAGATGGTCATGTCCAAGTCGAGAAAGCTCCGGAAAGTTGGGCAGCTATCTCTCAATTTGTCAGCCACAACTCTAAAGGTACCGCCACAGCATCAGCCACACGCATGGCGCGAATGCGAGTTGCTCTCTGATCCCCATATTGGCTTCACCAATGATCTTCAATGTGCCACACATACTGTCAATTGTGGTTAAGTCAAGATCCTAACCCATGTCTAAGGATTTCAAGATCAGCCGAAATTACCAGTTCAACATCATCATATGTTTGTGCAAAAAACAAAGCACTACTGCTTCGCTCTTTGGCTTCGCTGGGCAAAAATCAATCGAAACTCCGGTACAGGGAATCGAACCCTGGGCTGCTCGGTGAGAGCGAGCGATGTTAGCCACTACACCATACCGGATGTTGATACATGTCATATGCAGGAATAGTATTATATTCCTGCGGCCGGATGTTGCTTAAACATCATGCTATGATACAATCCTAGATCTGGAACGTGATATACAATATCTACACAACCTGCGTGGCCACCGTGCCAACAGGCCTCTCCACGAATTCCATCACTCCCTCGATAATGTTCTCTCTTGCCGGCTCGGAAGCCACCTTGCTGCCGGCGAGGTAGTTCAGCCACAACAGTCTCGAGACCCTCTCATCCGTAATGGTTCCCATGTTCTCCCGTGCCGCCTTCTTCTCGCTATCTGCACCCGCGAGGACGGAGAGCTTGCCCGTCTCGTCCCGGCAGAGCAGAAGCTCACTCTTCTTGGGCACGGCACCGCGCTGGAAGAGGTCCTTGAAGGACTTGACGGCTGCGCCGAAGGCTTCGTCGCTGTAGCGATCATTGCGACTGGAGCGCTCCTGGATGGCACGGATAAAGCCGTCGCGGAGATGTGGGTAGTCGGTGTCGCGGACGGGGGTGATGCGGAAGAGACTCCTGCAGCCGGCGTCACGAAGAATAGCGTCCCACGTCTCTTCGCCCTCAACTGGATCTTTCAGCGACTTGCGAAGCACGTCTTTCTCGGATGGGATCAAGGTAGTGGCGAGAGGGTTGATCTTCTTGACGAGATAGTGCTGCAGCTTCTCGACGTCCTGCGTCGCAACGTAAAAGCCGACAAGGTAGACGTTGATGCCGAGGAACGTGACGGAGCGCATGCCGAGGCCGACGAGCGTAAATTCAGTGCCGTCGTTGCTGTTGATGGACGCAGCAATCGGGTTTTCGCGGTTCGAACGGCCAGCTCCGGGGACCAACACATCGATGAGCCTCGGAAACGTCGGCACTGTCTTGTTGCCTGTCGCTACAATCTCGTTCCCAGCCTCGTCGTGCAAAACGAGCTTTCTCTTCTCTCCAGCCTCGGTCTTGAACTGCTCGGTCGGGATCGGCGAATCCAAGCTGATCCCACTCTTCTTGGCCTTGTCCTCCTGCTTGCCCTCCCTCTGCTCATCAATCTTTTCCTTCAGCTTCCACGCGGTATATCCAAACGCAATAAAGCCCGCCACAGCGCCGGCAGCGAGAAAAGCCGTTCGATTGGCATCATAATCGCGTCGCTTGGCCCGGATCTTGTCCAGGTCCCAGTCGTCGGTCGCCGACGGACTCGATGCAGTCGCGCGGCCGAGGAATGCCCTTCGCGCAGCAGGGACAAGCGCGGTGAGGCGCGTGGTGCGCAGCGCAGAGGCTGTGAGGCGTCGACTCGCAGGCTGAAGCATTTTCGCGGAGCTGAGCCGGGTCTTCAGGTGCTGTCGTGTGGGAATTGATGCTCAAGAAGTGATACGACCAGGATGACGTTGGTGAGGTTCTAGTAGAATCACGTGATAACTGCTACCCTGCAGACATTGAGGGCCGATGCTCGCAAAACTTCCGGGGACACCGGCCATTGCAAGGGTATGTAAAACCGTCAGGCTGAAGAGAAAACGAGCCCGACGCGGCACTTTTTCGCATTGACCTCGTCAGTATGCATTGCATTCATGAAAACAGCTCGGAACGAAGTCGAGCATGAGCATTGAGCCTTGATGGTCGGCATGACCGCATTGTGACAACAGGGATGAAGGCGTGAATAGGATCACATATTTGACCCTAGGAGCTCCAAACACTGTGTTCAGAAATGCTGAGTCTTATGCGCACCTGCGTTCGATATTGGGAGTTTGTTATTCTCATCGCGAATTTATTTCAACATCCAGTGTCGGCTTTCCCAGCAAATTGCGACAGTAGGTCTAAGTCGCTTGTAGTTGTAGATTCCTGCCAACTTGGACAAGCAGCAGGCAGTGATTCAAGTCTTGGAAAAAGACAAGACCGATCATGCTGGGTAGCGGTACTTGCGAAACGGTGTCTCAAAGCTATGAACGCGAGGTAGCCGCATGTATCTCTTAAACACGGACCCGCAACCGTGACAGCGGTGACAAACGACAGGGGCCAACCCTGGTGACCCTGCCGTAACCCTGCTGCAACCCTGACGACAGGCCCATTCAGCCCGTCCGGAATCTCTCCACCACGATCCTTCCCCATCCCGCAGCTTCACCACTACAACGCCAGCCTGCCCTTCGCTTCCGCCCTCGTTTGTCGTCCACGCCGTCACGCCTCGATCACGATAGCCTGTTTTCATTTCATCATCGTTCACGATTACGACTTTCTTCCACGCGACCAGACCGCTGCACACTTGCTACCTATCCACACAACGGTGACGCTGTCACCCGACTGCCCAACTATCCCGGTCACGTTCGCGCTTGGTCATCATCCAGCCTCATCACGCAGACGCACGCCTTTCATCAGCTAATCTCAGCCGACGCGCGCCTCGACTCTGTGGCTGGACCACATCTTTTATCCTCACAAGTCTCAAAACTTGGTGACGACAAGAACAACCGCCGAATCCTACGTTCCCTGCTCGACGCGCCTTTGCCAAGTTCGTGTTCTTCGGCGGGCTCTGTCCAAAACATAGCCCACCATGGCTTCTAGCCAGAAGCAAAGAGGCTCTCTGGCCCCGCACACGACAACGTCAGTCGATGCCAGCGCCTCGCCTCGTCGCGAGCTGGACACACCGATACAGGAGAACCGAGACTCCAGAGCATCATCATCGTCCAACTCCCCCGCACCGATCGATAATGAAGAATCAGACTTCTATCACGGCAATAACGATTCACAGTCCTCTCTCGGCGTTGTCAACATTCAAGATATGAACATGGATGATCTGTGCTGGCCGCCGATCAACATGCTCCCAAACGAGATCCTCCTCAATATCTTCTCCAACATGAGCTCCGTGTCCGAGGTGTACGCTTGCATGATGGTTTGCAGACGCTGGGCGAGGACTGCTGTCGATATGCTGTGGCACCGTCCAGCCTGCTCGACATGGACCAAGCACCAGATCATCTGCCAGACGCTCGAGTCCGAGAATCCATACTTCAATTACAGGCAGTTTATCAAGAGGCTTAATTTGGCGTCGTTGGCCGAAGGAATCAACGACGGAAGCGTCATGCCGTTGGCTGTCTGCAACCGCGTCGAGCGACTGACGCTCACCAACTGTCACCAAATTACAGATCAAGGCTTGACGGCGCTGATTAAGGGCAACTCATCCCTCCTCGCTATCGATATCTCAAATGATAAGAACATTACAGAGCTATCCATCAACGCGATGGCGGAAAACTGCAAACGTTTGCAAGGACTCAACATTTCCGGCTGCGAGCAGATCTCCAATGATAGCATGGTGAATCTTGCGCAGAGCTGCAAGTCAATCAAGAGGGTTTGTCTACTTATGTTCTGTCTCAAGTTGACGTGATATGCTGACATACTTTCTGTAGTTGAAACTCAACGAATGCAAGCAGCTCAAAGACGATGCCATCTTTGCCTTTGCAGAAAATTGTCCGAATATCCTGGAAATCGACCTTCAAATGTGTGAATTAATCGGCAACCGCCCCATCACTTCTCTCCTGGATATGGGTAACTGCCTGCGCGAGTTGAGGCTGGCTAATTGCGAGCTTGTGGGCGACGAAGCCTTTACGGCAATCCCGCAAGGACGCACATTCGATCACCTCCGCATTCTGGACCTCACCTCTTGTGTACGTCTCACGGATCGCGCGGTCGAGAAGATCATCGAGGTCGCTCCCAGACTACGCAATCTCGTCCTCGCAAAGTGCCGCAATGTCACCGACGCGTCTGTTAACGCCATTGCCCAATTGGGGAAGAACCTGCACTATGTGCATCTCGGTCACTGCCATCAGATTACCGATGAGGGTGTTAAGAGACTCGTCAACTCGTGCAATCGGATCCGGTACATTGATCTCGGCTGTTGTCCCAACCTAACAGACGACAGCGTGAAGCGTCTGGCACACTTGCCCAAGCTGAAGCGAATCGGGCTCGTAAAGTGCACGAACATCACCGACGAATCTGTGCTGGCCCTGGCCGACGCAGCCCATCGACCGCGCATCCGGCGAGACGCCAGGGGTGCCTTGGTCTCCACCGAGTACTACACCTCAAGCCTCGAGCGTGTTCACCTCAGCTACTGCGTCAACCTGACATTGGATGTACGTATCTCACTCTCATGCTTACTGGACATGAACTGACCTGCTTAACAGAGCGTTTGGCATCTATTGAACTCTTGTCCTAAACTTACCCACTTGAGTCTGACGGGCGTTCAAGCCTTCCAGAACGAGGATTTCTCGGCCTTTTGCCGGCAAGCACCGCCTGGTTCGTAACATAGTCTCGTTCCTCTTGCCTCATCAATGCTAACCCTGAATGTAGAATTCACTGCACACCAGCGCGACGTTTTTTGCGTCTTCTCGGGGTACATGGTCAAGAGGTTCCGCGAATATCTCAACACTTCCCGATACGGCCAGGAACTCCGCGTTAACCGAGAAGAGAGAGAGCGTGCTGAGCGCGCTGAGCGAGAGCGACGATTCAGCGATGACCCTCTTATGAACTTCAACATGAACATTAGATCAAGAGTACCCCATCATGCGCCAATGGGATCAGGAGCGGATGATGCCGGACAGTTCTATATCCCGCCCGGCGTTCCGATCCCATGGCAAGCTCATGGGAGCCACACCAACCATCCGGTAGCTCCCGCGCCCACACCAAACGTATATCTCGATGACCTGCAAGCAGCGTCGGATCCCTCTCCGCCACACTTGGACCACTCCCCCTCGGGCAGTCAGGTCGCACAGCATGGATACGGGGCTCTGCAGAATGGCCAAGTACCGGTGTCTGGGCAGCGACAAGCTAGCGCGGCCAGCCTGAATGGCCAATCGGCGTCGGGATTGCAAGGTCAACAGCCCCTTCCCAATGGAGAAGGGAGTTCAGCGAGCGCGGCGCCTTTATATCAGACTACTTCGACGCAGGTGCCTGATGTCAATTAGGTGTACTCGTCAGGGATGTTATGAGGACACTACCTTATTGCGGGGGCAGGAATGCGGTGCGGTCTCTTGCCTCTTCAAGAGAGTTCCGTTCCCCTGCTGTCTATTAACATATACGGGCGGATGCAACCAGCACATATGATGTGCCGACCCAGGCGCAACTGACTGGCGTCAGAGAACACCACTGTTAGGTGTTATGTCGTACTTGATGTGTGCTTCACGCCAGAGCAGTTGGCCTTTGTCCGACGGAAAGCTAGTACGGTTATTGGCGACAATGATCCTGCTTGTGATGGTCCTCAAGCAAAGGAGGTTTGCGGGCACCTGCGGTGTACTATGAGCTCTCTGGGCGCATGCATGACCATGCCCGGCTGTCACAACCAGATCACTCTTCGCTTTGGGTCTACGGGCGTGATGGTGCCTAACTCACGGCCGACTCTTAGGCTCACGGCGGACATGTTTGCGGCAACGGCTATTCATACCCACGGCTTTCGAGACAAGCGATGATTGCCTCGGCCAAAGTCATTCGCGAACTTCTTTCCCCCGGAATTTTTGATTTCGAACGAGCACGAGGTGTTTTTTCTTTTCTTGTTTGTTGTCAGCGACCAGGCTACTGGTGTTTGAGCCAGGGAAAAGGGGTGAAAGTAGCACAGCATGCAAGGCAGTATGGCAGTATCGTTATGTTTTGCCGTTTTGGTTTTTGTTATAGAGTAGGGACAGGCAGGGCAAACTGCGTATGGAAAGGAAATCCCTGAGACGGTTGGAAGGGGGGGCGGCCGGGAGGAAGCTGAGGCGATCAATGTTGAGGACAGGAGGCAACAGCGTCGATTGTTGACAATCTTGCAGCCTGAGGAAACATAATCAATATTCGCTACATTCTTCTGAATGGTGTTTGCCGATGTTTCTGTTTGCCGATGTTTCTTTGTTGTAGCCAGTGTTGACGTGATGCGACAGTGGAATGAGAGGGAGGAGAAGTTGATCCTTGTTCAATATAGTGCGGTGTCGCTTGATGTACAGTAAATTACACTCTATGCCATGATTTCCATCCCTGATGATACCTACATACATATTCATTTCCTTACCCCTCGTAGCCCGTCAAGCGCAAGACGTGCAGCATGATGGCGCCCGCCGCATCTTGCCCGAAACTCCAGGCCTTTTGACTTGCCAGAATCAATGCTTTCCCGGCTGCCTGCAAGACCTCCTCGCCTCGCCAGAGAACGAGCTCCCATGCACGATGGACGTCGCTCGGCACGAGATCTGATAGTGACGCCAGTCCCAACGACGCCAAGTTGAGCAAGTAGCGCAGCTGACGTATCCCGTCCTTGCGTATCCACAGCGCGGCGTAGGCGCATCCCAACCCGACGGCGCCCAGGCTGCCGACGCCCAGGGCCCAAATGTCCCAGTTGCGAGCGCGCCAGGCGGACATGCGCATGTCTGCGGTCTGGAGGTGCATGGGCCGCAGCTCGCGCCCGTACTCGTCGATGCGCAGCTCGTGATCGTACATGACCTCTTCGACGAGATCAGCGGCGCGCTGCTTGCCCCTCTTGGCGGCGACCCTGGCGACGCGACGCATGCGCAGGACGTTTCTCGCAAACTTGCCCTCGCGGTCCCGCACGATCTCTTCGATGGCTGCGGTGATGCAGGCCGGGGTGAAGGTGGACTTGTCGAGAGACAGACCGACGCCGGCGGAAGCGAGGCGGGCCGAGTTGCAGAGCTGGTCGAAAAAGTAGCCGATGGAGAGGACAGGGCAGCCGTGCCAGAGGGTCTCGTTGGCGGAGGAGCCGCCGCCATGGGTGAGGAAGAGGACGGTGGAGGGATGGGCGAGGACGGCGCGCTGGGGGGCGAAGCTGGTGAGGAGGATCTGGGGGTCGAGGTCGGCGAGGATGGTGGCGGCGGAGGTGGTGCTGCCGTCGGAGCGGGGGTAGGACTCTGTGGATTGGAAGTTTGTGATGGCCTGCTTGGGGAGGGCCCAGATGATGCCGTCGATAATGTCGGCGTCGAGGGACTGGATGAGGGCGGAGAGGAGGCGGTTGAGGTCGGCGGGGGCGAGGGTGACGTGGGTGCCGAGGGAGACGTAGAGGGTGCGGGGGTGGGTGTCGAGGAAGGACTCGAGGTCCGGGTCGAGGGAGGGGAACCTGTCGCTGAGGATGGGGCCGACGGGGGCGATGAGCGGGGGGAGGTCCTTTGGCGTTTCGAGGCCGAAGAAGGAGTTGACGAGGACGAGGTAGTCGGGTTTCCGCTGCATGGGGAGGTCTGCCTTGACGCCAGCTTCCCTCCTCATCCTCCGCGTCCAGCGCAGCCAGCTCCACAGCGCGGGCACGGCTTTCACAAACACCAGCTCGTTGCGTATCCTCGACGCCAGGCTCGCGTGCTCGGACGTCAAGGCGGTGTCGACCTGGAAGCCCGGCTCACCGGGGATGTAGGTGGCGGGGGCCATCCAGTAGGGCATCTGGGGGAAGACGACGGCGATGGGGACGCCCAGCTCGCGCTTCATGTCCCTGGCGGCGGCGTCGGCGAAGAAGTCTGCGATGATAAAGTCGGGACGGACGTCGGGGTCGAGGCAGATGTCGCGCAGACGACGGTAGGTCTCGGGCCACAGCGAGTCGAAGAGGCGCTTGGACTGCATCATGGCGTCGAGGCCGTCGGTGGGCCGCCAGTCGCGCAGGCGCTCGTAGTGTGAGGCGACGGCATCGGCAGGAAGGGCGGGACCGAGGTCGTGGGTGAGGGTGGTGAAGGGAGGGGACCAGTGCGTCTGGGAGCGGTTGGTAGCAAACTGGACTTCGTGGCCGCGGGCGTCGAGGACGGCGCCGAGTTCGAGGACGGGGGCTGCTGGATGTCAGTACGGCCCACCTAATCTGTGAACGAGGACTTGGACAGAGAGAGAGTCCAGTGAGAGAAAGAATACATACCTGCGTGGGTGTATCCCCCGCCGGTTACGAGGAGAAGGATCCGGCGGGGTGGGTGGTCCATGTTACCCATTGTGAGGCGAGGCGCAAAGATTGGATGCTATGAGGAGGTGATCGTCATGATGAGGACACAAGCCGAGACGTGAGCTTTCGAGGACGGAAGGAAGCGAGCGAGCGAGCGAGCGAGCGGGTGAGTGGACGGGCGAGAAAGTGAAGGTGAGGCGATGTCGTTGTCGGATGTGGTGATGGTTGATGTTGAGTTCTGGTGGGTTTTGGGTGTTTTTCGGTTCTCGGGTGACGGCGGAATCCTGGGTTAGGGTTGCGCGCGCGGACTTTGCAGCTGAAAGGAGCTCCGGGGGAAAAGCGGGGCTCATCGGACGTCCGCCGGGCCGCGTTTGGCCGGTTGAGCTGGGTTGGGGTTCTCGGGTGTTTCAAGGGTAAGGGTTCCTTATCGGAAGGTTATCTCTCTTATCGCATCGGGTACCTTGCAGAAGGAGCCCCGCTTTTGGGTCCCTTTCACGGGAAGGTGCGTCTGGCCCCGATCCGACAGAAACGTCACTTTCGTCTCTGAGCAATTGACAGCAGTTCTTCTTCTTTTTCTTGCCTTCACTGCCAGCTTCATCTTCATCTTTCGTCTCGCTTATGTGTGAAGAGTGTCACGACACGCAGCTTGCTTTGCACCGCACCACAAAGCGGTTGTCCTGCCTGGATTCTTGGTCTAAACCTCAGCCCTTCTCACCAATTCGTCCGTGCGCCCCGCCGTGTGCATTGGCCCATAACGTCAGACATCAAGTCATGGCTACGTGAAGCCACTAGCAGACAATTTGCTGTATCCAGAAACTGTTACTCAGTTGCTCGGTCTTGCCGTGACAATGCTTCAGGAGGGCGTGCAACACCCACGCTCGCCGTCACCGGATGCTCTCTTACTATCAGAACACAATGCAACGCCAACATTTTTGGGTTTTGGTGCGGATTCACGGCAGCCGCCCACGCTGCACACGCCTGGTATGAAGCAATCACCATCACAATCACCAGGCACATACATTCACTCAGCACCCTCCTCACCAGAACCATCACCAGTTGTCTCCTCCTCAGATTCACCAGGTACAGCTGCCTCGTCCTTTCTCACAGAGCCAGAACATAGAAACCAAATCAAGCCAGGGACCCCCACGATCCTCCACGGCGTCAAACGATACACCTGGAACCAACCTCTCATTGACTGCAGATTCGAGAGGGATGACGTTGAGGGAATTCTCGTCCTGAGACCCACCTCCTCACAATGGGACGACTTTCCCTCAGTCCTTGCTTTTGCGGTCTCCCAAGGGGCCCTCCAGGACGGCTGCTTCAAAGCCATTATGCCCCCTGAAGTGCAGGCACCTCTTCCCGAGAAGCCTTCGCAAAAGCTCCCTGCGAATGCGTACCTGGGAAGCAAACTGAGCAACGGGTTCTGGAGGGTCAACACTCTACCCACAGAGGCCACTTTCTCCTCCGACGAGCGCCCAGCGAGCGTCCACGATACACCCGCCCAGGCCGTAGCTAGGCTCAAGAAGCTCCTCAGCAAGAGCAACGGCCGTCGCATTCCAAGGGTGGCCTATCGACCCGACGTGCCAGCATGGACGCCGGCGCAAAGGCGGGCAGCGGGTGTGCCCGCGAAAAGCACAATGTACCCGTTAAAGGGAGACATGCTGGATCACACTCAGGCCATCATCCCGGGAATCCACACGCCCTACGTGTACGAGTCCGCGGCGGCATTCGGGGCCACATTCCAGGTCCACGATGAGGACTTTAACCTGATTTCCCTGAATCATTTGTACAAGGGACGCAAAATCTGGATCGTGAACCCATCAACCGCCATTGACACCGTAGAGAGGGCCTTCGACCGCGGTGACCAGTGCGCGCAGTTTATGCGCCATCGGGCGGAGTTTGTCTTTCCAGACAAATTCGACAAACTCGGAGTTCCATATCGGATCGTGGACCAGAGACCGGGCGAAACCATCGTGATCCTGCCAGACGCGTACCATCAGGGCTTCAGCACGGGGTACACGCTGGCGGAGGCCAAGAATTACGCGGACGCAGGGTGGACGATCGACCGGTACCAGCCTTGCGGGGATGAATGCGGTCTGATGACCGCCATTCCCGCGAGCATGATGGAGTGGGTCAGGGAAGGAGAGGAAAGGCTGGACTTGTGCGAGCAGTATGAAGATCCTGCCGACGAAAACATGGATGTCGAAGCGAATGTCGGTATAGGCCATGTGGCTGAGGAGGTACATTTCAAGGAGGACAACGTCAAGGAAGACGAGGTCAAGGAATGCAACGACAGCATCAAAGCAGAAACATTATTGGCAGGAACTCAGACACCGTCAGTGATTACGAGAAAGCGGAAGAATAGTGTCGAGATGGATCATAGTTGCAACCTGCTCGACACTAGGGTCAGACACCTTCGGAGCAAGCGAGAATTTTAAGCAGCATTATAAAATAGTCCAAAATCCAACCGGAATCTATAAATGTGATGGCGTTGGTATGATTTTACAATAATGCACAAACAATAACTCCACCCAAGAGCCATCATACAATCACCCAATGCTCATCAGTTCGTACACACAACCCACGATGATGATGATGATGACGTTTCTCCTTTTTTCGCATGCTGTGCCTTCACTTTTGTCGTGCGTCGGGAAACCAGACTAGCGAACAAACCGTCGAAGGAGTAGGCCAAAACAGCTTACAAGCCAGACCGTTGACAGGCTGATCCGTTTACAGCCCGCCACGCTCCCTGCGCTGTCGACTCATCTCGTCACGGAAAGCGTTTCCGCCCGTCGTGCCCTGCGACTGGAAGCGATCGGCCGTGGGTGTGCTGACGAGGTCGTCGAGCTCGTCGCTAACCCTGGGGCGGCGGTCGGGGACATCGCGGTACTCCCCGTCCATGGCGTGCACGTCGAGGTTGATGTTGTCGTTCTTGGGCGCTCCCCGGCGAAGACCGAGAGCGCGGCGGGTGCTGCGGCCCGTGTAGCCCTTGCGCCGGCCCATGACGTTGCCGAGCTGGATGCGGCGGGTCTTGCGATTCCACAGGCAGCCTCCGATGAGGATGAGGGCGAGGGAGCCAAAGACGACGGGGAGGGCAATGTAGAGGTCGCGGCCCTCGGGGACCTTGGCGGCTTTGTCGGAAGGCGGGAGGTGAGGCTCGAAAGTGAGCGGGAGGCGTGCCTCGGACTGATCCTTGTCTTGGGTTGTGTTGGCAAAGGAGAGCAGTGTGATGGTGATGTTGGTGTACCCGATCTGCGTCTCCTTGTGGTACTTGGTCTCAACCTTGAGCGGCGCGTAGCCCCATTTCGCGGGGACAGAGTCCAGCTCAACGAGCTTGTCCCATTCTTCCGAGGTCCTGTTGTACCAGTCGAGGCGCAGCGCAATTTCGGTAGAGCGGTTGTCGTTCATGCGGGAGGGATAAAAGTCGGGATCCCAGGTGACTGTAGAGTGACGCATCAAGTCAGCAAAGCGGCCTTATTTCGGAAAAGTTGTCTCTTGAGAAACGGCGGCTTACCATAGTACGTGTCGCCAACCCACAGCGAACTGTTGCTGGCAGGGGCGCAGAAGGGAGCATTCTCGCCGTCCTTGTTGAAGCACCTCGTAAAGGCGCCGGCTTTCTTGTCCTTGCCGGTCGGCTGGGGGTTCGGCGGGTCGCCAGTCGACGTCGAGATCTCGCCGTACCAGGTGTTTGTGAAGACGGAGGCCGTCAGGTCATGGGGAGCCGCGTCGATGACGGACGTGGAGCCGGCGTCCACGGTGTAGGAAGGGCTGTAGGTGGTCGTGGGCTTGCCGTCCTTGTTGATCTCGACCCAGGGAGCTGTGGGAGCAGGAGGGTCGCGAGCGACCAGGTTGTTTGCGCCGACATCCCTGGGTTTCTGCTGCTGCTGCTGCTGCTCGTAGTATGCACCTGGAGCAGCTTCCGCAGAGCCCATGAGGGCGGCCACGCAGGCAACAAAGGCAGAGGTACGCATAGTGACGGGTGGTCTTGGTGGTTTGTCAAATCGGGGTTGGAGTCGTGGGGGCCGGAACGATGGATTTGGATGGCCAAGAAAAACCGCGGTATCCCGGGCGTGTCAGCGAGTGGACTCAGGGGTTCTTGTCTAGTGCGGTGTGTGGTGGCTGATGATCATGTATGTAGAGCACGAATCAGATGTATGTCAGAACCGCGAGCCGAATGCGAGACAGGTCCAAACACTCTCCGAACGACGAATAGCGAGAGTCTAGTGAGATGAAAGAGGGACAATGACCAAATGAATGGGTGGACACAGGCAATCAAGGACGCGAATGGGAAGAGAAGGAGGGAGGGAGACAGAGAGGGAGAAACAGAAGCGATATGGAACAAGGCGAAACGAGACCCATTCGAAATTCTGCAATTGTCCGTCCGCTATTCCCGCGTTTCGACGGGCTACCCGGTTGCCAAGCGATGAAGATGTGGCTGGTGAGTTGCTGCTGCTGTGGCTGTTGTGGCTTGATGGATCCTGTGGCTGATGGGCTATTACTAATAAGTTGTGGCTAAGAAGTTGAGGTCGCTGTGGCTGAACCTTCGCAATGGGCTTCGTCTCGAAACATGTTCATCGTATGCATAGCATCCAGTCCTGGACAGGACCTTTGTTGTGCGAAATTTTTCGGACGTAGAAGCGGGCACCATCATCTCATCTGACGGCTGTTTGCCATATTACCACCGATCGCATCGCATCGCATGGGTTTCCCACTCTCACAAGAAGAGTCGCCCTGTCCCTCAAGCACACCTCCAGATACGAACGACCAGGGGTCAACGCCAAGCCCCGACCCCCCTGTCACTACCTGCAGCCTTTGACGCGACGTGAGCAAGGATGTGTCAGTCGTAATAGCTTCGGCTCGCTCCGTACTACTATCGAATGCCGCACTTCTGTGCGTCTTTGACTTGTCAGACGGACCTCGACAGCCACGACGGAAAATCGCCTTGGCCTATCAAAACATGGATTGCCATGAACCTTCGCTTGGGGCTGATTGCCCTGCTGCAGACCCTCGATCATGTTCCCCTGCTGTTGAAGCCTATTATTGGAACCGTTGACGATTGACCAAGCCCGCCAGATCAGGGCTGGCACCTGGCTGAGCGTCTCGCCAGCACTCTGTCGAATATAAAGAGCTTCAGCCTTCCTCGAACGCCAGGATGACCTAGGGAATTCCCTCCTCGCCCAGCATCAGACCATCACTGAATCCTTCATCGAGTTCATGAGGTCAACATTCAGTTCTCATACTCTTATACAGACAGACCCATAATGAGAGACGACTTCCTCTTTGTGAACGCGGATCCGTCTCCGAGCGCAACTGCTGCTAGCAGACGCAGGGAAAGCGCCAGGGTCCGCAGCTATGTTCAGTACTCAAGACGAAAGGCTGAACGAGCCCGCAGGGCAGCTTCGACTGGCGCCCAGGATGAGTTCACCACGGACCTCACTGTCAACCAGGACCATTCAGAATCAAGCTCCAGACAGCCATCAGAAGGAACTTTGTCCGCGCCAACTGTTATGGAACTACCGAGAGTCTATCCTAGCCACAACAGTTCGGACCCCTTTCAGTGCATTGCTGCCGGCCTGGATTTAGGATCTGCCACCCTCCTCCGCATCAACTATGAGGCGTGCGCATCGCCACCATTCCTCTCAGAGTCTTTTGCCCCAGCCGCCATCTGCCTCAGCAGCAACCCATCACGACACGAGCGCCTTTTCCGGGATCGGCAGAGACGTTGTATCGATGACCCCGTCCTCATGTACTCGACACTGGCCCACGGCGCAAGTCTGGTAGCCTGGATGACGGGAGAGCAGAGCACGAGTGCCAAGTGCGCAGATTACTTTATGGGTATCGCCTTGCAAAATCTGAGAGCACGCCTTGCGACTCTTGATCAGAACGAGGTCGACGAGTGGCTGCTGATCTCCATCTGGAGCCTAGCGGTCACGGAGCTGTGTTCAGCAACGCCTTCGCTGTCGCCCAACGAATCCTTATCGATGGAACAGGCCAGACGACAGCGCCAGCATTGTCTGGAAGCGTGCGAGATGCACATGACTACCCTTTGGCGACTCGTCGAGGACGCAGGCGGCTGGAACAAGTTCAGCAGCTACATCTATGACTGCGCCATGTTGGCCGTCAAGTATTTGTCCCTCATCAAGGGTGCGTCGCCCATTCGGTGCGGCGCTCAGGATGTGAACCCGCCGAGACTGCAGCAAGAGCTGCCTCATGATCCCCAACCACTTCTCGCATCGACCCTGCGGCCATGGATCTCGGACGACGGTCTGAGAAAAACCCTCGACATTTTTCTGAAGCATGTCAAGCTGTCTGAGTATCTCTGGAACTCGGGTGACATTGATCCTCACACCGAACTGCTCATATTTCGCAAACACCAAGAGGTGGCTATGCGCCTTCAGGGTCACTTTTGTCCCCAGAATTGCCTGCAAAAGTCTGTGGGCCTGAGCGACGCTGACAGGTGCATTTGTCTCACCCTGCTCATCATTCACCTCAATGTCACTTTCCACCATGGCCCCCAAGCCATAGCCGGTATCGTAGCGGGCAGACTGCAAGCCCTGCTGCAGAGCGCGCCCAGCCAGCTGAACCCCGAGATGAAGCTATGGGCGCTCTTTTTGAGCGCTATGAGCCCAGTGCGGTTCCCTGAGAGAGAATGGTTTGTGGATAGGCTCAGGGAGCATGATCTGTCACATTTTTCTGAGCGTGGTATCGAGGCTATGCTGGAGTCGTGGTTCTTTCTGCCCTCGAGGCAAGGTAGGCATCTTGCCGAACTTTTAAGGCTTTTGTAAAATTCTGCTCAATACGATCAAGTCATGATGCACATATGCAAATAATGAGCTCTTGAACTCTTTGTCCACAATTGGTTCCCTCATTCTGCGAATAACATATTCCCATACTCCTCCTATAGATATAAGCGTGACTCAATAGCTGATTAAGGAGCTACCAATCTTCACAGTCTTCTTGCCAAAAGCTTGGCCAACCTGATCCCTCGGCGTCGTCAAAATTCGCTTCCGATAGTCCTCAATTGGGAAAATGTTTCCCATTTCCGCAGTACCTCGTGATCACCGACCCTCACCGTCTCACCACATCAGCCCTGCCCCCTGCTGCGGCCATCCACGCGAGGGGAAAGTAGGAGGAGGAACTGGAGGCGGCAGGGACGCCAAGGCTATGCAGTGATCACCGTTCCGATGTCAGTGCCGACACTGCAGATGGAATAATCCTTTTTCTCGATTCGGGTTACAAACAACCATTTTCGGACACGGGTGGGAGGTTTGTGCTCAACACACGCATCCCCGCAATCGGGGCGCATTGCTCGTACTCGCATATGCTCACCTCAAGCGGAGATCGCCAGGTGTACCGGCAGTAATGGCAATGATTGTCGGAGAATATCCATGGCAAGGGTATGCAATGAGCGTGTTTGTCAGAAAGGCGGAATGCAGTGTAAAGGAGGCGCAGCAGGACTGGGGGAGGAACTTGTCGGAAAGCTGACTGTCTGTCGGGATGACTTCGCACCGTCGGGACAACTCATCTTCTTTTCGCCGAGCAAAGGCAGAGTTGACAGAGTATCTTTGATGGAACTACGGGGATTATCGAGAATAGTGCCTCATCGGCCTAAAACGGGTCAACCTCAACACCGATACTGACGCTGAGGAGGCCTCCGCCGGCATGCACTGTTGCTTCTGCGTACACGTCTACCCTTGATGATAATGCGAATGAGAATCCTCGTGCATAAGAAGGTTGTTGTGTGGCTTTCACGGTGATGGATGCGGAGATTCAGACAACAAGAACAGTAAACACACTTTGCTTTGCTCTTGTGATCAAAAACCTCCACAACGCTTAGAATCTCGCACCAGAACATCTGGCATCAGTGCATTGATCATGTTCGGAACAGTAGTTTGCTCATCATTTGTGTTCGGTCTCGCCTTTGCTCTCAAGGTCCCTCAACAGGACAGCAGCGGCCTCCCCATTATCGACCTAGGCTATGTAAGCTCTTTTCCCAGCATTATCAGCCTTCTGACCTCAAAGGGGGATGTCTGAGAGATAAGTCCCCCAGCTTTTCTCTGTTGATATCGCTCAAGAACGGCCTCGGAATCATAGACTGTATTCTAATGGACGCACAGGAAAGACATCAAGCGCTCAGCCTGAACCTAACATCAGACATATACACCTTCTCCAACGTCCGCTATGCTGCTCCTCCCACAGGTGCCCTCCGCTTCGCACCACCATCACCTCCTACTCCAAATCGCTCCGAAATCCAAAACGGCTCTCAGCCGCGTGTCTGCCCTCAGGCCCAGCCCGTGTGGCAGGGCAAATCATACGACCCCATCGTTAAATATACAAACCCGAATGTCAAGTTCACCATCGACGCTTGGGTCGAGGACTACATAAATGCCGAGCCCAGGTCGTTTCCAGGAGCTGAGGTGGCGGAAAAACTGGGTGTCACTGAGGATTGCCTATTCTTGGACGTGTACGTTCCGAAGCGGGTGATGGAGAAGAGGGGGAGGAAAGGCTTTCCAGGAGTTCCTGTTCTCTTTTGGGTCAGTTTTTCGGGGCTCCTGAAGAGGTCGTATCATGTTGCGAACTTGGTTTCACTGACGCAGACATACAGATTCACGGTGGAGGCTACGTTCTCAGTTCCAAGATTGGATATCCCGTCCCAAGCTTCTTCCCCGACAACCTTCTCCGCGCCACAGGTAGAGAAGAAGACATGATCTTTGTGGCGATCAACTACCGGCTCGGTGCTCTGGGTTTCCTCGCCGGTAAAAATGTGACCTCAAACGCCGGGCTTCTGGATCAGCGCTTTGCCCTCGAATGGGTACAATCTCACATCCACAAGTTTGGCGGTGACAGGAGCCGTGTCACGGTGATGGGCGAAAGTGCTGGCGGAGGCTCTGCCTTGGTCCATCTCGCTACCTTTGGCGGTGCGTTGGAGAAAACGCATGATAGTCGCGTGGGCCACACTGTCGATTGGAAGGAATCTGGATTGGACAAGCCCGAGAGGCTATTCCACCAAGTAATCGCGCAAAGCCCAGCATTCGTACCATTGGGTGTTGCTCCCAAGACCGCATACGATGATTTCTTGAGCTATCTGGGCGTCACCTCCATTTCTGAAGCACGAGAGCTGGACTCAAAGACGGTGATGGCCGCGAATGCAGCTATGATTGGCGACGCACCCCCGAACACGGCATATTTTGCGCCAGTCGTCGATGGAAATCTCATTCCGGAGAACTTGGCAACAAAATTTGCCGAGGGGCGGTTTGATAGGTCCGTTTCTGTTCTGACCGGACATAACACACTGGAGGGTGGCTTCTTTTTCGATCCTGCTGTTGAGACGGAAGACGATTTCAAGGGCTGGGTTGACACGCTCATACCTGGACTGGGAGAGAGCAAGTTGAAGACCTTGATGCAGGAAATTTATCCTCCTGTTTTCGATGGCACGTATGGCTGGAGAAATCAGGTAACGCGTCAGATCGCGCTGTCGAGTGAAGCCATCTTTGACTGCCACTTTGATGTGCTGGCAAATTCCAGGCGCGGTAAGAACTTTGGCTGTAAGTCTTCTGACAATCAAGGTTGTGATACTCTGTTAACGAAAACCCACCAGACCTCTTTGACGTCTCTCCAGGCATACACATCCAGGACTTGGCGTATACTTTTGACAATCGTGCCTCTGGCGTGCCCTACCCTGCCGCGAAGAAGGCTATGCAGAGCATGATTGCGAGTTTCGTGAAGACGGGCGCGCCGAAGCTCGCTGACGGGCAGGTATTCCCTAGGACCGGCATCAAGGGAATGGTGATGAAGATTGAGGAGAATGGGGGCCAAGTGGCACGCAACAATGTCAATCAGACACGGTGCGCGTGGTGGTCTTCTTTATAATATCGTGAAGTTCGTGGCGAGTTGAGTTCGGTAGTAGCTACGGTCAACAAATAGTATTCAAGTGAAGGATATGATGACCAGTATAAACGATAGAATCCAGTTGTAATCAAATTTCTCGTCGTATAATAGTAAAAGTAGAGTAAGCAACCATGTTATAACGAAACCTATACCTACTAGTGAACCTTTGGGCACTTAAGGACGTCCAACATTGCATGCATATTAACTTCAAAGACCACGTGAGAACCAAAAGATGCAGAACGGTTTCTGTTATTTCTTTTGCCGTACCGCGCCAGCCCGGTGTTGGCCCTATTGGCCCTTCATCGCTCCATCCACAAGCCATCCGTCCCGTCTCCTGCATGACCCCCTGTCACCACGACATTCCAGAGTCAGTACTGAGATTTCATAGCCTTTTCACAACCTGTTTTTGGTCCAAAAAACATGCGAAAATTAATTGACACGCTCTTCCCGTGACTGTGTTGTTCTTTGCTTTTGCTTGCCCCTATATATTTTGGTTTTGCCTTGTTCAACGTTTCTCCTTACCCTCGCGGCTCACTCCCTCTACCACCCCTGTCATCAAAGGCACATGGTGTCTAGAACCGCAGGCCAAGAACACAGCCAAGGCAGCGTCGCAATCACCTGCGATGTGGCACAGCTTCGTCACGAAAGCTGACGGCGGGGCGCGTTTCTTGTCTATTGTCTATCCCGTCTGCCCGCAAAATACGTACGCATGCGGGGGCACCTCCTTCATCACGCCCCCCAAGGTTGTGAGTGACTGTGCATACCGTGTCTCTCCATACTGTTCTTGGAATGGATCGCGGACCCTGCGGCGACACGCGCCTTCAACGGTTGAGGGCCATGTGGCCAGCTTGACCCTGAGGCTTGAGGCAACTGAGCGACTCATGTTCAACCGCTCTTATGAACCGCGGCCTCCTTTGACGCTTCATCATCGTAAAGCGTTATATCAGTCGGCATCAGCCCTCTGATGACAACCCCAAAAGGACAAAGCGATGCGATGACAGGGTCAAGCGAGGGGAGCCAGCGCACTGTCTCGGGTCATGCACGCTTCCGCCCAATCTTGGTTGCTGAGCCTTCCGGCATGATACGCAGAAACCTTGCTTGTTTGCGAGCGGCCGCCAGCTGAACTACATCACTACAGGGGTGATCTATTGAGGAGTACATGACATATTTGCGACATACTTGTGTCTGGCTGGCTGCATTCGCACGGCTGCTCGACGAGAGTACCTCAAAGGCAAATCACCCGTGAGCTGCAGGTTTCATGGCAAACAAGAAAAGCCCCATCACCCAGAACTATCGATTTCCACAAGCGAAAAGATATGTCCAGGTCCCTCACACCCCTTGCACATAGTGGAGTCCGGCGCCGCATCCGTCTCTGCAGTCAGCAGCACTGTAATGATGAGAATAGGAATCTGGCCACCCAATCTCGAACCTCGAAGCCTCGATCCACCTCACCGGCGCAATGGACGGGTCTCGCTCTATCCTCGTCTGTGACGAGACGAAGACCTGCGTACCGACGGATGTGGTGAGTGCTCCGTGAACCTGGTTCCGTTGCTTTTCATTAGTGAACCGCTCTCTCGGTAACCTCTCATCGGCCACGGTTACTCGCTGGGACGTCGTGGCGAGAGGACGGCTGTACACAGTTGTAAGACGAAGCAGAGACTCAAGGGAGATGGAGGTCTGGACGGGCAATATTGTCTGTTATACTGCCTTGATGCCCCCGTCCGCTGGCTGGACTATCTTGTTCTCGTCGCTTTCTGTTTCTTTGTGTGTGTGACTTGGACATCAAGTCCCTAAGGACCCGTTGGTATAAGCGTACGATCCATCACTAGCATCCCAAGATCGCAGCCACGGCACTGGACCCTACTTGCGCGGCCCGAGCCAATGTCGCTCACGATGGAGGAGGATCGCTGTTCAATCTCGCTACAGAGCGTGTCATCGGGCTGGATGCCCACCCCTGACGAATCCATTCAGAGCCGCCGCTCAGAGGATGATTTCTCCCTGCTGGTAGACAGAGACACCGATAAATGTGACGACGATGATTCGAGGTCAACCAGTACGACGAGCGTGGATGCGAGTTTGTACAATCATGAATTTGAGCACGATAGGCGCTATCACCAGTTTCGGAGCGGCAGGCATCCGTTTCCCAATGATCAGCAGGAGCAAGAGTTGGAGGAGTTGCTTCACAGGGTGATGCTTGAGGTGACTGTAAGCCGTTCCTTTCTCACTTTACGTGACGACGAGAGCTGATGACAGAGTGATTTGCAGAATGGCCATATTTTCTACGCCGATGTAGGCGAGAAACCACAGAGCATAATCGACATTGGCACCGGCGTGGGAACGTGGGCGATAGAGGGTAAGTCTTGTCAGTGCTCCCATCTAGCACACTTTCATTGCTCACGACTTTCAGCTGCCGATATGTATCCAAGTGCCAGCGTCGTCGCCACAGATCTTTCACCCATCCAACCTACATGGCTTCCTGTCAACATGCGCGTCTTGCTCGAAGACTGCGAAGACAACGAATGGTACCATGGCTCCGGGTTCGACCTCGCCCACTTCCGAAACGTAGCCAGTACCCTGCAAGATCTCGACGGCTTGATTCAAAGAGTCCACGAGTACGTCTACCTTGATTTATGAACTTTGACATAATCCAATACTCATATCCGCAGTAACCTCAAGCTCGGCGGCTGGATCGAGTTCCAGGACCTCGAACCTACCATATACCACGACTGCCCCCCTTCGTCCCCCGACTCTCTGGCCGACTATTTCGAGATCGCAACAGAAGGCGTTCGAGCCTTCGGCTACCCCTCCTACCCCGTGTTGCCCCCAACGCTCTACCAATCTCTCGCCAAAGCAAATTTCGCCAACATTCAGATCATCACCAAGAAAGTGCCCATCGGCACATGGTCGCGCGACAAGTCTCTGCACACAGCTGGGATCCTCGCGCGAGAGGCGGTCAGTGATCTGATTGAGAGTATGGCGGCCAAGCCTTTGGTAGCACTCGACTTGGAGGTCCCAGAGAGGGTTGGACTGGTGAGGGAAGCCAAGAAGGCATTACGGGAGGATGATGATGAGGAGAGAAGGAGGTATATGAAGATGCATTTCGTGTTTGGGCAGAAAGTACCACCGATGGATGATGATGTTGAGGCATGGGTGTATTCTGCGGAGGCATTGTCCGGGTGAGGTTGGCAGTGATCACAACTTGAAAGGAGTGGGCGGGCTTGGCAAACATCATGAGTTTGTCTGTTTAGCATGTTTATTGTTTGTCTACCCTGGTTGAAGCTGCTTTGGTTCAAGACACAGAGGAGCCGTACGTGCTGAATGCCTGGCTTTCAAGACAGGTGGTTGATTGAGAGAGACTTGCGTAGTGCGCCCACAGACTCGCTGAGCCTTTGAGTTGATTAAATGCGTGTTCTTCATATACAATACCTCAAACAGGCCCTATCGAATCTGATCCACATGAACCAAATCATCACAGTCGGTCATCAACTTGACATTCCGGAAACAACCAAATTAACGGCATTCGCATTACTAAAGAAGGGGGGGAAATAAGTTTCGACTGGATGCCCACCAGAAAAACCAAGACTCCGAAATGGGGAAAACAAGGAGATGATAAAGTGTCTCCATACCGTTCCAAAACAGATAATAGAAGGAGAACAAAGTGTAAAAGAGAGGAGGGGAGAGAGTGAGAGAGAGGAAAGGGAATGCCAAAGAAGCAAAATGACTCGTCTATGCTCTCCTCCTTGCTGGTCCGGTGGCCCGACTATTAACCCCTGATATCTCTTTCCCATAAACAAAAAATCCGTGTCCTGATGCCGAATCCTCTCTCCCAACTCCACTCCCTCTCTCAGGACCTTGACCAAGCAGGATTCGACTTTCCACCTGCAGGTATCTCAGCAGCTGCAAGGTCCGGCCGCGTTGGTGCTGCCGCTCTCGGGCTGGAGGCTGACGCCGGGCCGCTGTCCAGGCCGCGCGTGCCTTGGGCCGGCCTGATCGAGCGGCAGCTTCTTGGCAATAGCGGTGAACAGGTCGCGCACGTTCTCGGCCGTCTTGGCCGAGGTCTCGAAGAAGAGGAGGCCGGCCTCGCGGGCGTAGGCTTCGGCGTCGGCGGTGGAAATGGCGCGCTTGTCAGGCTGCTCGGTGACCAGATCGAGCTTGTTACCGGCCAGGGCGATGATGATGTTCTCGTTGGCTTGGCGTTGGAGCTCCTTGACCCAAGCCTTTGCCTTGTCCAGGGACGACTGCGCGCACGGTGTTAGTTCTCCTCGTCTTGCGTATCATGCGCTGAGGTGGGAACGGGGGGGGAGCGCAAACGCACAGATTGTGTAATGTCGTAGACGACGACGGCGCAGTTGGCGTTGCGGTAGTACATGGGGGCGAGCGACTTGTAGCGTTCCTGGCCGGCAGTATCCCAGATCTCAAACTTGACAGTGGTGTTTTCGTCGAGGGAGATGGTCTGTGTGAGAAAGGCGGCACCGATGGTAGATTCTCTGAATGAGTCGAATTGATCCTTTGAGGCAAGGCGTCAGTCGACGTCACATGCAAGTGTATGGGAGCGGCATGCTGTCTTACCTTGACGAATCTCAGGACTATTGAGCTCTGGCGCGAGGTCAGCATATCGAGCGTACGGTGGGTTCAGACTGATTATGATTCAAAGTACCTTTCCAACAGCAGATTCACCTGATGACACGTTAGCGGGGAGTGCTCGAGCATATTTGGATAGCCAGAGGTGACGTACCGAGAAGGACGAGCTTGAACTGGGCGAAACGGGAGTTTCCGCCGCGCTGGCCGGCTGGGGCGCGAGACGCCATTTCGAGAGTGTATGAGAAAGAGCGGCGGAGAAATGAGGAGCAGTCGTGTCTCGGTGACGACACGAAGAGCAATGCAGGGTGCGCTGGCGAGAGATGACTATCAAAGTGATGCGACGAAGACGAGTATAGGTGCGTCGGGTAGGAGTTCCGTCGAGCAGAGGTCGTCGTAAGACTGGGTCAGATGTGGGAAGGCTCGGTTTATATGGTCACAAGTTTGGCGTGACAGGAGAAGCTGTGCGTTACGAGGGCAAAAACGGCGTCGTTTGTCGATGGTTTACGGGATGATCTGGGAAGACTAGCAAAGGTGAGGCTGTGTTGGGGCAAAAGGCGACGACCGCAGTGACGGGCGAGAGCGAGAGCGAGGCCCGTGATTTCGGGGGGGGTGAGGGTTGGGCTACCCGGGAACTGGGAGAGAAGACGTCACGCGGGCCCCACACTAGTGCGTACACGTGACGTGATTGGCGTATGGTGTCGTCAGAGGTGCTGGCTGGGCTGGGAAGTGGCTGTAATATATCTATTCTACTAGTGAAAGTAATGGAGAATACAGGACTTTAAGGAATCACTCGCAGCAGCAGTCTGGGTTCTTTCCGTTCAGATAGACATTCACAGCTGATGGACATAATTCTCATGTGCTGGGTTACTTGCTCTGGTCAAGCATGCGTCGCAGGTAACCCGAACAGTTCAGCCTTCGTGCCAAGCCCACTTGTTGCGACCATGCCGACACAACCCCGTACCCCAATAGCCTTTGAGTCCCAAGTCTCAAGCTCAACGTTCACAATCAATCAGACACTAGTTTCGGATCGCAGTAGAAAACTAATGATGCAACGAACGCGACACGTAATGGCTCCCGGGTAGTCAGACTAAGCCAGGTACATGTCCTAATCCGGCTAGCGTCTTGCATTTTATCAGTGACGTTTAATTGCGATAACGAGCTTCCCTCTCGCTGCCCCAGACCAGACCAACAGACCCTGGATTATCGTCCATGCCCTCACCTCACTTCCCCCCCTGCCTGTCTGCTGTCTTCACCTCAGACACCCTCACTCGCTCGACAACTGTCATCTCGTATCATCTGCGCAAACAGAACAGTCCTCGACGTAAACACTCGTTGAATACGGCAAACCCCCGCGCAACATCTCTACGGCCGCGCCCTCAGGCCACGTAGCCATGGCGCAGCTTCACGCAGCCAAGCTGCCCTACCGCGATGTCAACCTCAAGGTCACCAACGACGCATACACCTTCACTTCGCCCTCCTCTCCCAATGCGCCCGCTCTCGTCCTCGACCGCCCGACCGGTGATATCCGCCTGAGCGAAAACGCCCTCGCCAACACCAAGCGTGCCTCTCGCGTCACGAGCATCGCCGGTATTCTGGGTATCATCCAGCTGCGCCTAGGTACCCACCAACACTCGATGTCTTTTGTCGAGGGCGACCGCTGACTTGCCTTCTCCAGACAAGTATGTCATCATCATCACAAAAGCCCAGCCCGTCGGCCGCCTCAAGGGCCACATGGTCTACAAGGTCATGGCCACAGAGATCCTGCCCATGCGCGAGCGCCAGATCCACGACCCCGACGAAGACACCTTTATCACCCTCCTCAAGACCTTCATGGCCCAGGGCCCCATGTACTTTTCCTACTCCATCGACCTCACAAACTCCTTCCAGCGCCAGTCGCAAAGCGACCCCTCCCTGCCCCTCTGGCAGCGCACCGACGATCGTTTCTTCTTCAACAAGTACCTGCAGAGCGACCTCATCAACTTCCGCTCCAGAGGCTCCAGAAGTCAGCCCGGTGGCCAGTCTGGCGCAGACCCCTTTGTCCTGCCTGTCATCTTTGGCATGCTCGAGATCAAGCCCACCACGTTCAGGGGCACCTCCGTCACCCTGGCGCTCATCAGCAGGCGCTCTCGGTACCGCGGCGGCACGCGCTACTTTACGCGCGGCCTGGATGAGGAGGGACACGCAGCCAACTACAACGAGACCGAGCAGGTCCTCATCCTCAACGACATGACCGCCGGCGCCATGGGTGGGTTCGCCGGCTCCTCGGACATGCAGTCTGGAAAGTACGCCTCGAACCAGCAGGAGATGCAGATCCTCTCCTACGTCCAAACCCGTGGCTCCGTGCCCACCTACTGGTCCGAGATCAACTCGCTGAAATACACGCCCAAGATCCAGGTCCGCAGCACCGAGTCTGCCCAGAACGCGGCCGCCCGCCATTTTGACGAGCAGATCCGCATCTACGGCGACAACTACCTCATCAACCTCGTCAACCACAAGGGCCGCGAAATGGCCGTCAAAAAGTCCTACGAGCAGATGGTGGAGAAGCTCGTCACCTCGCCGAGAGAGCACCAGCAAGCCGACATGCTCACCGACGAAAAGTTCACCACCATCAAGTCGGGCGCGCAGCAGCAGGGCTTTGACCGCATCCACTACGTCTACTTTGACTTTCACACCGAGACCAAGGGAATGCAGATGCACCGCGCCTACTCCCTCGTCGAGAAGCTCTCCGACGCCCTCGAGCGGCAGTCGTACTTTCGCGGCGTCGACACGCCCGGGTCCACCGACGGCCTAATCGACGCGCGGAGCCTGCAGACCTCTGTCATGCGCACAAACTGCATGGACTGCCTCGACCGCACCAACGTCGTGCAGAGCAACTTTGCGCGCGCGACCCTGGACCGCATGTTTGTCGACGTGGGCCTCATGCCCGCCGGCCGTACCTTCAAGGACGAAGACCCGGCCTTTGAGTTCCTCTTCCGCAACCTGTGGGCCGATAACGCGGACGTGGTCTCCTTCTCCTACTCGGGCACCGGCGCGATGAAGACGGACGTGACGCGCTTTGGCATTCGCACCAAGACCGGCGCCCTCCAGGACGGCCGCGTGGGCGTGACGCGCTGGTTCCTCAACAACTTCCGCGACGGGCCCCGCCAGGACTCGTACGACCTTTTCCTCGGCGCGTACCAGCCCGGCACGACGCACATTGGCACGAGCCTGGTGTTTGTGGACAGACGCCCGCTGCTCATCCAGTCGGTACCGTACCTGCTGGCGTTTAGCGTCTTTATCGTGCTGGTTGGCTTCTTCACCAAGCGGGATCCCGAGGCGAGCGTGATACCGATGCGGCTGTTTATGATTTTCTGGATGGCCGTGGCGGCGTGGTGCTTCCAGTTCGTGTCGAGTCACGGGATGCTTTACGTAGGTCCCCCTTTTGTCTTCACCTCCACTGTTTTCATGCCTCTTCTTTCTTGTTTCATAAACCAGATCCGATTGCTAACACACCATACAGGTCAACTGGCCCCGCCTCAACCCCCGTCCCTTTGCCACAGAAGGCTACTCTGAGCACTTTGCCAAGGCACGCAAGGATCCCCTCCTGGGCAGCTCCCTGGCGAGGCACGAGAGAGGTCAGAGCACGGCGCGGTTCCTCAACGCGGAGGAGGGCAAGAAGAGGATCGAGTAGGGCGGATCGTGTCTCTTCTTACTTGTTTATTCAAGATACTGTCTGTCTCTTGATGTTCAACTGTCGGGTTTAGATTTCAAGTGTACTACTTTTCTTTTCTTTTGTCTCTGAGTCTACCTAGCTTGTAATTAGAACCACTTAAACAGTAACGGCGAGTGTCACCTTGGTAGAAATCAAGATGAGAAAGACAATCATAAGGTTGCAACTGTGTACGTAGACGAGGCAGGCCAGCATACATCAGTATGTCTCTTGTCTTCACGTCACACCGCGTGGACTGCCGCTTCAAAGAACCGCGCAATAAAGAAAACTTTTGTTGCATGGCAACGAGAGGAATCCCTCCGATGGAGATGATGAATGAGATGCTCAATTAAACGGCGCCATGTAGAAATGCCAAAAGCGCAAATAAAGGGTATCAAGCTCAGGACGTTCCCTCCTGCTATCCTCATGCCGTGCCCTTTCGCTACTAAAAGAAAAACAAAAAGAAAAATTAAAAAAGGGCCAACGTCAAGAGGAGCAGCAGAAAGGGAGTGAAAAACAAATAAAACAGACAATCACAGCCATAATAGCCACTTCACACCTCCCACAACCCCCCTTCCCACACCCAACACCGTCCTCACCACCACAACCACCAGCCAAACCCACCACATGAACCCGACCAGCACCCACTCGACAGCCACCCACGCCGCCCTCCTCACCCAGCGGAACCGCCTCCCCCTCCGCCTCGACAGCCGCCCGATCAGGTCCTCCACGTGCCTCACCTTCAGAGGCTGGCTCAGCGCCAGGTCTTTACCCGTCTCGTCCGCGAGGTCGGCGGCGAGGCGCGCGGCCGACGACAGATCGTCCGTGATGCGCGATCGGAGCGTCCCCAGCCTGCGGTGCAGCAGCGGCGTCGTCGACGAGGAGAAGGCATGCATAGAGTGGTGGCATCGCGCCGTCGAGGTGGTGATCGAGTCGGCGAGGTGCCTCGCCGCCACGTCGTACAGGTCGCAGCAGGCAAAGAGCCCGTCTCGCAGCTCGCCCGCGTCCGGGCTCAGTTTTGCGATATCCTTGAACTGGATCGGCGTGAGGCTCAGGTTGTGGCCCACGCAGATGCCCTCGTCGAGGGGATGGTGCTTGGACTCGGCCCGCCGGGTGATCTCCAGTGCTTTGATGCCAGAGGAGAGGATCAGGGCGCGCAGTCGCGCGAGCTCCGCCCTCGAGAGCTTTGTGCGTGGCATCAACGCAGACTCGATAGCCTGGTGCGTGGAATTTGTGTCCGTCGCTGCTAGAGACATGGACCGGTCATGAGATAGCGGGGGCAGGCCCATGATGGAAGAGAGTCTCCGGTCCGCCACGCTCATACTGTCCCTTACCCCGTTCTCCTTGCCAGCGACACCGCCCTCGGCTGTAGAGCTGTCCACACGTCCAGCCGCTGGTGGCGACACGGACGTCGTTGGGCGCCCTCCCAGTTCCAACCGAGGCGGCTTCAAGAGATCAAATCTCGAACTCTGGCGCGAGTGCGCACCGCTTGGTTGAGGTAGAGGGCTGCCACTCGTATCATGCGCATCGTTCGCGCCCATCGCTCGCTTCGCTGCCTCGGCCGTATGCGAAAACACTGGCATGGCGTCCAGGAAATGTTTCGAAGTCTGGCGCTTGTGCTCGCCGCGGCGTGAATTGTGCCTGCTGAGCGTAGGTCTTCTCCGGCCGCGCGAGACTTCAGTGTCGGATTCATCCGTCGACTCCACGTCTTGACTCTCGCTCGCGCCGTCCTTCTTCCACAGAAGATCGCCGAGTTTGGAGACACCACCTCGCAAGGCGCTTGGACCTTTGAAGATACCCTTGAACCCCATGTTGACATCCTTGCTGTTGGTATGGCGATGTCCCTTGGCGCTCTCCGGCGAAGCCACAGTGTTGTGACGGCGGAGGGGACTCGAATCTCGCTTCTCCTCATGCTGCGTCGGCGATGCTGGATTTTTCGGTGACGCCATTGACCCTTCCTCGTCTCGCTCCTTCACATCGTCAAGTTGTAGCGGCCCATGCGTCGCACTCTTGATCAGCCGTGCCCGAGCAGGACTGCCGCTCCTCGACTGCGATGGTGACAGGTTTGCACTTCCCATCGTCAGCATCATCGGCCGTTCGACCATGGGAGATACCGGTGCAGAGGAGTCGTCGTCCGTGGACTGTCGCCTGGTCCTTGGCGTATAATCCGCGCTCGGCAGGCGAGGTCTGTGGTGCGGTAGCGACGAAAGCCCACTTCCACGATGGTTGAGTTGGTGTCGCCCCAGGTCACGATCCGTAACGATAGAACCCTTGCGGCTGTGGTCTCGGCTCGACAAGTCGTGAACGTCAGAGGAAGCCGGCTCATCCTCACGCTCGACCACTGTCTCGGGCAGTTCGGTCATCTGCTTCTCCCGCGCCTCTTGTGCAAGAATCTCCAGCATCTGCTTTTGCAGCAAATCATTCGTGTCGCTCGACAGTGTCCCCGTCCGAGGCCGATGCTTGGCCGCCCTGTGATTGTTTTGATCCTCATCACTGTCCGACAAATCAGCCAGTGAGCCTCTTCGCAAGCCCAAAAAGTCATGGCCCTTGTGCGCATCTGCATGATGCCGGTGCGGTACCAAGCCATGCAACTTCTGCCGCGCCTTCTCCCGCGTTCTCATCTGTGTAATTTCCTCCCCGATAGTATTTTCCGGGGCAGCCAGTGTGTGCTCATGAAGCGGATCGAGACCAGCGTCCGATGTCTGTCCAGAGAAAGGCGTCGTCGCAGCCAAGCTCCCGTCCGTACTTCTGGACCTGGGCCGATTCGGCTCCGGAAGCCCAGGCACAATCTTTGTCCAATGCCGGTCTTCAATCAAGTATTTATGGTGATCCTGCTCCAGCCAATATACATCCGCAATCAGATCGCACGGATCAAACATCCAATCCAGCCTCGGCCTCCTGCTCCTCGCCGCCTTAGCTCCTATATCGGGATTCCCCTGCTGGTCATCGGCTCCGGGAAATGGCGGGAGTCGCTGGACCTTGCTCGCGCCACTCGCCAGTGTGCTGGATGAGGAAGTCTGATTGGCAATGGCATCGATCCATGTCCTCACGGTATCGACATCGTTGAACCCCTGCCTCTCTCCATCAATCACCATCCTCTCCCTCGCCCTCACCTTGCGGTTGCGGATATACTGCAACGGGTTGTATGGTCGGCTTTCACTCGTTCCCGAACCCTTCTTCCTAAAGTCCACTGCTCGCACACCATTCGCCGGCGTCCTTGGCGGGCTGCTCACATCGTAGCAAGCCGTGATCGGGGGCACCAGCGTCAGCAGTCTCATATACTCTGCCCTCAGCTCCAGTTGCTCTCTCGCCTTTTGCGCCCTCGAAAGCGTGCTGGGCGTAAATTGCCAACGATAGGCTTCGTGGCCCGCACCAGGCACCTCGAGCAAGGGACCCTGCATCGGGCTGCCGCTCCTCGGTGCGGCATACGGTATCCGCGGAGAGCCCGCCATGGGGGAACCTCCCCGCGAAGTCTTCCGCTGCTGCTGGAGGTGCTGCTTAAGACTGCTTCCATTAGCAGGGTCAGGTAAAGGCGCTGATGCCGGGGGGTTGGTCCGAGATGCGCTTCTCCTAGTTGACGCGATTCTTCGGGACTCGCTGAGGCTGAGTGCCATGTTGACAATCTGCGTAGCATCGACGTCGACGGGGTCTTGTTGCTGCGCTGCGTTTGTACGTGGCGCATGTTGCGCAAGACCATCGGGGTTGGTCCGTTGAGAGGGTTTGTCTTGGGAAGATCGGCTAGGATTCTCGATCAAAGGCCGCGATGTCTGCATCTTTTGCTGGCCAGGAATAGATTCATCAGCCGCGTGACGCATCGCCTTTCCCTTCGTAGCATGGGAAGCCGACCGAGCTGGCAGGTTATGGCCCCGATCCGCCACCGCGGCCACCGCATCCTGCAGCAAGAACGCATTACTGGTTTGTCTCCTTTTCCTTCTTTGTCGCGCGAGAGCCGTGGGCTGTTGTGGCTGCTGATACTGTCCATCTCGAGAAACCCCTTCCCTCACGCGACGCGAGTTCTCGCTTCCTGGATAATCATTCAGCAACAGACTGCCCGTCCGGCTCGATTCACCCGTCTCGTAGCTCTGTCGCGAGGCTCTCCTGAACCTGTCAAAGCCATCACCATGTCCGTCGGTCTGGCCTTCGCTCGTACTCAGCAAGGCCGCTCCATGTTTCGCATCCATAATAGGCCTGACCAGCCGTTCAAATGAGGGGATCGCTGCTGAGGGGGTGTTGGAATGGTGATCACATGCGTGTCAGGAGGCGCTCCTTTCCAGCGGCAACATGGTCACCTCCTTTCGGTCGTTGTCGAATAATATCGGTGCGTGTCGGCGTCGAAGCGGGGTTGAACTGCGCCCGGTGGCTTTCGAATCTCGGAAAGGGCCGCGCAATATCGTCGCCACGTCTCGAAAGATGGTGTGAAGATGAACTCTACTCGATCTATTGTCTGCTGGTTCGAGTTGAACTTCCCGAGGCAAAGTGGAGCCATGACGACCATGCAGGGAGACCCTAACCCTGACTCTTCTCCATGATTGCGTCGTGATGCTTCTGTTCGTCATTCAGCCCGTTTGTTTGTATCACGTATTTACATCAAAGAAACTTGGATCACTTGAGATAAAATTGATCTTCATCTACGGAATAATTTACAATAGTGCCCATTTTCCATAAGGAACAAAGCAATCACCATGACGGAACCCCAATCCGCCGAAGACCGCAAAGCAGCCTCCGCCCTCGCCTCCCTCGACACCCCCCAGGAAACCTCCACCCCTCCCCCCTCCTCTAAGAACATCAACCAAGACGCCGTCAGCGCCGCCATCAGCAGCCTCTCCGGCGAGGGCGTCGTCAAGAAAGACGCGAATGCAGCACCGGCACCTAAGCCCACGTCCGCCGCGGCGCCCAAAAAGCCCCCCGTAAAGATCAACCAGGATGACGTCGCGTTCTTGGTCCGGGAGACGGAGCTGGGTAAGGCAAAGGTCACGGAGATGCTAAAGGCTGCGGATGGGGACCTGAACGAGGCTTTCAAAGCGTTCATCGCGCCATCTTTCTGAATATTTGGGTCAGCTTCTTGAGCTACCTTTTGATGCCCTCGACGCAGGTTAGTTCGAGAACAGAGAAGAAATAACGAGATGCATGACAGCGATATCGGAGAATCATACTGTTATTAAAGTGTTGTACTCGAAACGCCCACAGAGAAGCCACGAATAATCCAAAAATCAAGGAGTTAACCACAATTGAGCCCTTCAAACGAAAAAGAAGGCATCAAGCAGTAATGTAGACAGTGATCAACAAACATCAAAGAAAAATAAGGTAGTGACGACTGTACAACTGACGAGTAGGAAATTTTAGTGAGCCGCTCTGGGCAACGTAGTTCGATAGTCCGTTTCACCCCTTCCACTGGAACGGCTTGTGGTATCATCCCTGCCCGCGATGGTGCAGGCCTCTCTCTTTCCGCCTCTGCGATGGTCTATTCCAAGCAAACAAAAAAAAGAAGAAAATAACGCTCAAGTGAGAGTAAACACTTATACACCGCCGATGCGGAACTTTTGCTGCGCCAGCTGCGCGAGATGCTCACTCTGCTCGGCCGAAGGGAGGGCTCTGCGACCATGGCGAACGGGGATGGGGATGTTGATAGGCAGGTTGCCAAAATTGTTGAGAAGACCACGCTTCGCGTTTCCGTTTCCGTTGCCGTTGCCGCCTTGGTCCTTGATGACGAAGAAGTAGATGAGGACGACGATGACGATGATGGCGATAATGACCACTAAAGCTGTTAGCGCATTTCGTCTTACAAGATGGTTTCTGAGGATCCAAAACATACCGCAGATACCGAGGCACCACCACTTCTTCTTGCGGGTAGCCCTGGCCGTCTTGACGGCCGTGCCAATCTCCTCATTACCCTTGTCCAGATGCTCGACGACCTCCTCTCCCCTCTGCTCAATTTGCGTGACGGCGGCATCCTGCTGCACCACCAGGGTGTCCATATCCTGGAACAGCTGGCTCAGCTCGACCATCTGCTGCTCAATCTTCTGCAGTGCCTTGTGGCGATCCTGCACGGCACTGAGCGCGGCCCTCGCCTTGCCCTGACGGTCGCTCTGCATCAACGCCTGCTGGAACACCTGGCCACCAGAGGGATCCTCGACTGCGGCGCGGACTTCCTGCTCGGTGGCGTCGGGGCGCACGATGCGGTACTGCCTTGCCATCTGATCGCGGGTGCGCTTCTGGAACTGTGACTCGACTTGCTGGTACTGCTGGATGGCGGCCTTGAGGCGGCGGTCAACACGGCCGACCTGGGCCGAGTTCTTGGGGGAGTTGGCGTCGGGGGAAGACTTGATCTGACGAACTCGCTCGGTGAGGGAGCGGTAAAGGGCCATGGTCTCGGAGGAGAGGGCGTCGAGCTGGCGGTTGGCCTGGGAGGAGGCAGACGAGTCGGCATCGTCGAGGGTGCGCTGCTGGATCATGCGGAGCTGCTCGAGGTTCTGCTCGACGGTGCTGATGCCGGCGTCAATGTCACGGCACTCGTTCAGGATGGCATTGGGGTCACTGTTGGGAGGGCCAGCGTTGTTTGCGAGGGGAGCCATCTCCATGCTGTTGTTCCCTGCGCGTTTGGTCAGCACTCCATTGCCCTGGCGGTGGCCATGGTCGCGAGGCGCGTGTTGAGGGCGCTCACCGTATTGGTTGTCCTGTGCGTAGCCATAGTTGTTGGACTGCTGGGCGTAGGGGTTCTGTTGTTGCTGGGCGTAGGGGTTTGCCTGCTGGCCGTAGCTGTTGTCTTGCTGTGCGTAGGGGTTCTGCTGCTGGCCGTAGTTGTCCCTCTGGTCGTAGGGGTTACCGCCGTTGCCGTATCTGTGTTTATCGCGTCAGCTCATTGTCGAACGGTGTTGTAGTGTTGTCGTCGATGGTCCTCAGTGGACGCGTTTGCTGGAAGGGAACCGACCCGTACTGCGCCATCGTGTCAGCTGTGTTTTTCGATTACAGATGTATGTGTCGCGCGAGTGGACAAGCAAGCTTCTCGAAATTGAGAAGGGCGGGGGAAAGAAGGACAAAGGACAACGGCGACCTGACGTCTTGGGACGGGAATTGTGGCTCTCGTAGCAGAGAGGCTGGACGAAACGCCAATCGTCAGGAAGCAAGGGTGAGACAACATACGCTCATGATGGGAGGGCTGGGAGACCTCGCCGGTCCTCAGGCTTGATGTGCGATAGATTGAGTGTGTGGTGATACAAGAATAATTCGTCGAGAAGCTGCGATGAGCGTGATACAAGCGTAGGACGGTGTCGTCGACGTGTTGGTGATGAGGTACGGGATGTGATGGCTGGGGAAAGGAAGCAATTGAACGTCCAGTGCCCAGGCGAAGGAATGAGAAGGGGGAAAATGACCGAGTGTTTCGGGCATGCCCAGGGAAAGGGGCCGCCCCTAGACCACCGTGGGCCAATGTGCCTGTAAGAAGAATTCCAGGCAGCGGCAGTTCCAGGTGCGCCTGGCCTGTGGTGCTGGATTCTAGCGCTGGCCAGCGGGTACCTGGGCGGGATGCGCTAGCCGCATATGGACTGGCCCGGCGAGACGCAGGGACCTTCGTCACGCACTCCACTGGCGCAGAACTGCAAGTATCCTCCAGCCAGGCGGGTCCCATTGATCTAAAAACAGAGCCCGCAGTGGACATTGCCCCTCGCTTAGTGAATGCTTAATTGCGCCAATCTCATGATGATGCTGGTGCTGGTGTTGGTGCTTGTACCTTTCTGAGGCGGCACGATTGTCAGATGTCATGGATGGGTCTGTTTTCATTGGTTTTGCGGTCGTTTTGAGCTTGAGGATATTGCTGCATCCGTCCCTAACAACCAATGGACTTACGTTGGCTGTCGAGTATCCACACTCTGTGTACAATTGCTCCAAAACCACAGTTGCATGATTGGGTCCAAAAGCCAAGTCGCAAAAAATAGGTTCTCGTACTCGGAAAAGAGGCAAACCAGGCTGTAGATTTCGCCTTCTGCTGAGGCACTGCCACACTCTATACACTTGTGGCTGATTCGTCCTCAACTCAGCCACAGTTACCACGACTCCCTTTCTACACACAACGTCACTCCATAGCCGCAGCAGCAACGCGCGGCTCGGAACCAGCTCAAGCTGAACGAGATCTATGGTTCTGGGCATTGCCACTAAGGAAAATAACGTTTGTTGGCGCTCGTAGGCGTTTCCCCAGCCCGAGTCAATCCAAAGAAGACGATTAATCACGTGACGATCCTCATTCCTCATGATGGGACAATGTATCAGCAAGCTTAGGTCGACGCTCCCGACACTGCCTGTATACCTCGAAGCTGGTCCCAACATTCCCGAAGCCTCGACGCAACGAGGTCCCTAAATGCTGGGTCTCGCTCGCTCTCCTCGACAACGCTCTCCACGCGAACCAAGTCGAGGTCCTCGGATATAGCGTCAAAGTACGCGCTGATCGATGCCTCGATGTCGCCTTGCAGGTCCTGCACGTGAGCGAGGAATGACGACTTGAAGTCTCGCATGATGCTGTGAAAGATCTCTTGTTCACCGAAGGCATTGCCGATGATTCGCTTTCGTCGACTATCGCTCCCTCCACCTGCTCAGAAGAAGGAAACTGGTTAGCACTTGCGGAATGTATGGCCCTTCTCCCCTTTCAACTTCTGTGCTAAGGGGCATGTGCTAGCGAGGTACCGTATTCTCGTTTGGCGCTTGAGTATGCCGCGGCCATCAACTGCCTGATCATCGAACTTTGTATACTTGACATGACGCTAATGCGAAGTAGCCTAAAGAACAGCTGTCAGCTGAAAAGAGTTTTGCCTTCTTACGCCCCCCTCGTCCTGGTTCGGAAGGAGGATCTACTTACGAGAGCTTCGACTCTAGTGATTCGAAATTCTTCTCAAGCGAAGTGAGCAATATGCGGCCCTGAGCATTCAATGCTCGAACTAAATGGTCAAAGACATGGATACCGGGAGACACCTGCGGGCTATTATCTAAAACGAACGTCTTAGCGCATCGTCTTCCCAACACGGAGATTCTTTATTTTCCGCAGTGGGTGAAGAATGGAGGGTGAGGGTTACTCACGTACTAGACGAGCCGAGTTCTCTATGACCTCCTCGACAACAAGCAGCATGTCTCTTTGTACTTGCTGCAGACTTACTAGCAGTTCACTCCAAGGGCCACTAAGGTCCTCCACCATGGAAGCGATGGCCTCAGCGTTCCAGTCTCGTTGGGCAATTTTCGGAGTTGCATAGTTCCCGTCGTTGCGGCAAAATGCGGCGTAGGAGCCTACAGTGCGCTTTCAGCTCCATGGTCGTCCCCGTCTCGCGATTGTGAATGACCACTCACCATGATGCCACTGTGTAAAGGCAAGACAGACCAGTCAGATTGATCATTCTGTGTAAGTACCAATAGAGATCGACGTACAGTTGACCATTCATTGGCAGCTTCCTTAGCACACCGGCTCCAGGAGGCTGAGTCGAGTCCTTGAAGGAACTTAGCAAAGATGGTGGATAACGAAGATAAAAAGCTTGTAGTGCAAGGCAACGCACTGGAATATATCGCGTTCATGAATAGATGTCTTAGATTCGTGCCAACGCGATTGACGTCCGAGGGGGGAGCCCGCAATTGCTGTTACCATTTCAGTAGAATCCCACGTTATTTCAGGACAGAGGGCACCTCACTCACGCTACGCAAAAGCCTTTCAACTTCATCCAAATCCTGTCGCATCTCCCCTCGTCGCTCCTCGCTCGAGTCTCTCGCCCCAGCCTCGACCCACAGATCGATCTGAGAAAGCACCCTGGGGAGCTCGTCCCGGAGATAGCTCATCGCGGCTCTCAGCTGGGAGTCGGCGACGAGCGAGAAACAATGCTTGCGGGCTTCTAAGATTCCGCTCAGCTCCAAGAAAGGACGTGCCTTCTCAGCTGGAAAGCTTCGGACGGTCCAGTAGTCTTTGTTACTGACGCAGAAGACCTGGAGGGAGTCACTTGAGCCAACGCGATTGGCGTACAGGACGCGAAGCTCTTCAGTGACGAATGCGTTCCGGTTTGTCACCAGGTATCTCTTGAGTCTGCGGCGGATTAACTTCTATACAGCTCCAATACAGGTCTTGCGTCTCGACTTACTGATGTTCGAGACGAGCACGCTGATTCCTGTAGGACACGTTAGCTCCTCGTGATCAAGATTTATATAGACTTTGATCGACTTACCTGAGACGCAGAATCTGCCTCTGTAATCTTCGTTCGTCTTCAATTTCTTCCGGAGACCAATTATCATCATCTGATTCGTAGTAGGGCATTAGGTCTTCCTCATTCTGAGAAAGTTCCTCGCTTGCACACTCAATAGCTGCCATGATTTGCCTGATGCGAAGAACACGCTCGCCCCTCCACCCGGGATCGCGGATCGCTTCTTCCGCTTCGATGTCCTGCAAAACTTTGTCAGCCACTGCATTTCTTCCTACAATATTACTCTAGCGGGCGGGAGCGGGCATGTCCCGTACCTCTGAGCGAGTACATATTATGCCGATATTAGATAATCGGGCATTTTTTGCAAGCTTGAAAGCATCGTGGACACCTTCGTCGGTCACTGCGCGCGAGATGTTGCACACAACAAAGATCTCGTCGCAGCGTAGCATGTACTGCTCCGTAATCTCACGTCGCGCGGAGTTCAGATCTCGAAGTCCTGTTCGCCGCATCAGGAGGAGAACCATGCAAAACTGATGTTCACTTACCAGGTAAGTCGACTAATATCAAGCCGGTACTGAGGACATGGGCGTTGAGAAAGACCCTAAGAGAAAATTAGTTTCTAGTCCATTTAGGAAATAATAGCACTCTAGGCTTCAGCACTTAATCATCTTGATAAAAGGCCAATTGGCAGGCTCATCTCGCGAACCCGAATCTGACGAGAGGTCCCTCAGCCTGGTAGAGCAGTCTTCCACTGAGAGCCCGACATGTCTCTGAAGAACATGGAAGATGGGAGCATCCATAGCCCAGCTCATCAGGGTCTCTAGTACCTCGTTCTCTTGTCCAGCAAGCAAAACGTCCTCGTCATGGAGATGACCTCGGAACATGGCGTTGAAGGTAGACTGAGCGAGCTCAACCTTGGGCCGGAAGTGTTGTTTCTCTTCATCATTCATGCCGTCTTTATCAAAGTTATATCGGCGATAAGAGTAGAGAAGACCCTGTATTTGCTCCCGGAGCTCATGTTCGCTGAAAAGCTCGACGCAGATATCCAGGCTGTCCTTAGCATGGTAGTGGTACTCGGTTACCACACAAGTGCAAGCCTCGCCGCTACTGCTCTGTCATATTGTAAGGTCAGGTCATAGGGCTAGGTCATGAGACGAGGCTGCCAACAGCTTACCGTCCTTGCCAGGCCTTTCGTGTCGAGAAGCGAGTTGAGAAGACTGCTTTTGCCTGAGGATTCGAGTCAGTGATACAATCGGCCAGGGATGGGCAATCGATATAGCGTACCAGCCCCAGAGTCACCCACGCACCCAACTCTGCGCACAGGAGCACACCGAAAATCAGCCAGCCGACTTGCCTCATTATGGAGTCGATGCAAAGTCGATTGGACGTCCGAGTGTATGGCCGAACCTGCGAGGGTATTTGTCACACGCGCCATAAGCGATTTGGCATCAGTGAGAGCCTTTTGGAACTCGGAACGATGGAAAGCACTTTCAGGGCGCTCTTCATCGCGTACGTCATGCATGGCGTCGACCATGGGGGAGATTGATCGTCGATAGCGAGTTTGGCGCGGGCTGAGTGACTCGCGACTGGTGTCTGGGCCAGGAGACAGATTCAAATTGTGAAAGCCGTTCTCAAGACCATTTGTCTGCGCTGAACGGTCTTGAAGCCCATCAGCTGCAGTGTTGCCATCGTCTCCGGTGCTGCTCGGAAGGGCCCTTCGAGCCTCTGGTGTAGAGGAAGCGGGTGTCACGATGCCTACAGGAGGGGTGGAGGGACCGCTAGAGGAGATCTCAACGTTGCCTCCATCGTTGGATACGACATTGTGCGGCGAGATACTTTCGATGGACGGGAACGGCATATCTCCTGATGAGGCATTCATGGTAAGTTTGCGGTCTCTGTGCTCTGGTTGGAAACGGTAGGAATAGGATCTTAATATAGGATGCTTGGGAAAGAAGGAAGCGGATCAATGATGATTTGCGAGACAAGGCTCTTTTTAAAAGGGCCCATCTCCTCTCGGTAATAAGATAGGCAGGTCTCGCTGCCAGTGCTTACTTATGCTGTTGGTTGTCTCGTGCATGAGGATTACATGATGGGCCGGCGGTTAGCCCGTTTGAGTGTACTCTGTTGGCTCTACGTTGTACCAGGGCTGCACAAGTCGCCAGCGGCAGAATGAGTTTAGGTGCAGCGGCTTGTTTCCGTCAAGGGTTTACGAATCGAAGTCTTCGGAATGGAAATACAAGTACTTTTTGTTCCCGTAGAAAGAACAATCAAGAAGCAGTAGTGTTCCTCAGTATGTGTTAGTCGCATGCACTGGCTCACGGCCGCAAGGCAACACCTTGAACTACGAAGTGAAGCAGAGAAAGGCGACAGGGATGCTCGCCAAGGAACCCCATGTACGCATGGAGTTCCTAAGGTGCGTAGGTAAGGATGGTAAGGTTACAACGGGGGACACGGGGGAACCCATGCGCAGTTAGGACAAGGCACTCCGTCCTGCGCGTTACGATAAAAATAGGGACTCGTATGGCTGCAGAGGCGAAGCAAGTGCTGTGAATTTTTCGACTTTGTGTTCAAGAGAATTTGCATCCATTAACACAGGTGTGTACAGCACTTCAGACGACGAGTTTGTCTGTGAATGGGTTGACTGACCCTCCCGACTGCAGCCCCCTCGAATCTGGAAGAGCAAACCGGCAATCAGACTATTCAACGCAGACCTACATGGCAATATTGGTATTTCCTAGAAGGACAACAGCATCAAAGATTGGGCAGTAAGTTACAGGGACAGATCATAATCCGGCTGCGACCCACCAAAATGACTGCCAACGCATTGCCATCTACGATCTCATGTAGTGAAATCCCCGCACCAGTCAGCCTACGCGTGGGCTGACACCATTCAAGGACGCTTCCGATCTTTGCATCGAACGGATCAGGTTGTAAACTCAATCCCTTCTTTTTGAGTCTGCGAGTGAGAACTCAGAGACATCACACTTACCTCCTGTCCGCCCAGCAGCATATCCTCGGCACCCAATGTCTATCAAGATGAAGCTGAGCAAGCCTCCCGTCCCCTCGGGCGACGACGAGGGAGAAATTAGGCGAGACCCGATCCTATGTTATACTTGCTGGAATTTACACCCTGGCTCCGCCAACACCGCCTCCTTTTCGCCGGTGGTGTCAATGAACTCTCACGCCTGTCCCCTCAACGCAGCTCGGGCAGCTGCTACTGGCAAAGACATCGGATCGGGACCCAAATGGGCCGGAGGGCCAAACGCCCGTATAGATTACACCTCATGGGAAGTATCGGTGGCTTTGACCGAGATCCCTGGTTCTGCAAAGGCTGGCTGCGACACGTGCGGCTTGCTCCAGACCGCAATCGCCGAGTTGAGCGACGGGTCTATTGACTTTAGCAATCCTCTGTTGCGACTTGACGTTGTCATTTGTCAAGATAATGTCCTCAGACTGAACTTGAAACAAGGCAACGTCGTGATAGAAGCAGACTATGACATCTTTGGCACAGATATGTTTGGTAACAGCACACCAGCCGAGGGAGCGGATACGAAGCATGTCGCTTCCTGGGAGCTTTATACATTGCCAAGTATGTCAGCCTCTAATCAACAACTTATCAATGTGTACGAATGAGGAAAAGCTCATATTTATGCTCAGATCAGCCTTGCCCATGGCCCTCTATCGGGAATTTCATGAACATCGAGGAACCTAGGAGTGACATGCGTATTGTTGGAGGCTGCGCCCAAAAGGTGTCATCTGATGCCACTTCAGATGCACTCTTTGACAAAATCAAGACTTGGATCAGAAAATGCAAGGCACATCATGAAATTTGCGCTCACGCCGACAGATCCGCACCGAAAACCCTTCCGAAACGTGTCCTGCGCATTGGTACAGCTAACGACGATATACGTCTGGTAGAGAAAGGCGATGCGGAGCACCATCAATTCCAGTCTTACATTGCTCTCTCTCATTGCTGGGGAAAGACACAGCATTTGACCTCCAAAAGAGATACGCTGGATCAAAGGAAGAAGGGGATACCACTTTCGAGTATGTCTCGGACTTTCAGAGATGCCATCACCATTGCTCGGAATCTGGGCATTCACTATGTCTGGATAGACTCCTTGTGTATTATTCAAGATGATTCCAAAGATTGGGAAACAGAGGCTGCCAAGATGGCCTCTATCTATAATGGGGCTTACCTGGTGGTCGCCGCTACAGCCATGTCGGACGGCTCTGGCGGCTGCCTTTTCGACAGGAAGCAAGAGATAAGCATTAACGGAACGTCATTCGATGGTCGACCATTTCATATATATGGGAGACAGGCCATTAGCCACGAAATCTTTGGCTGGGGGGTCGATAGGGCCTCACAGCGTGTGTGGGATCCCATCAATACTGAGGCCCGGCTCCAGAGCCAGCAGTCGGGATATCCACTCATGGCCCGCGCATGGTGTTTCCAGGAGAGAATGCTTGCAACACGCATGCTACACTACACAAAGAACGAAGTCGTCTTTGAATGCGTCTCTTCTATGAACTGTGAGTGCGGAGCGCTCCAGGACTATGAAGAGGATCCGCATCTCGACGCTCGACGTGTCATCCTGACAAAGTCTGCCCACGGATTAGGAGGAACAGCCACTTCCCATGACAACCGTGGCACTCTATTTAGAGACCACGACACGTGGCGAGACTTTATGATGGAATTTTCGCAGAAACAAATTACCAAGCGGACAGACTGCCTGCCAGCTATTGCGGGACTGGCAGTCAAGTGGCATAATCATGCTGCAACAGGGAGATATTTAGCTGGCATATGGGAGGCAGACCTTTTACGCTCACTTGCATGGATATCTCATGAAATAGACAAAGGAAAAGACTTCGTCTACATAGCGCCAAGTTGGAGCTGGCTGAGTGTTCAAGGAGGGGTAACGTGGGGTGGAAACCAGCTTCAGGGTCGCGAGTACTTTGTTACGATACACTACGTTCAGACGGATTGTCATCCTCTGCACACGGTCAACCCCTATGGACAGGTCAGCTCCGGATACATTTTCATGACTGGAAGAATCATGCCCGTCAGGATCGCCAGGATGGACGACCAGACGTCCAGGATACACCTGAAGAAGGACGGATGCCCCGATACGGCGTTGTTCAGATTACCAGACAGCATGCTTCGCGTTCGCCAACGGCACAACGAGGAGCTGTACTGCCTTCGGTACTGCAACTTTGGCGTCGGTAAGCCGATGGCCACAGACGAGGACGCGGCTCTGGTGCTGGCTAGGGCAAGGGCGCAGGATCTTGATCGCCAGCCCAGGCATGTGCGAGAGTCTGGACATGTATATGTGCGACTCGGTATGACAATGCACTATCTGACCGATCTTTGGAAGCATGAGACGGACTCGGAAGAAGTGCAGTTGTATTTGATATAACTGGTAGTGTTTGTGATCAAAGATTGCCTGGTGGAGGACCTTGAACAGAAACGTGGATGAACCAATCAATAGAAAATCCGACTTGAACCTTATATCCAGTGATACCAGACATAAATACCTATACCAAGGACCAAGAACGGACTCACTTTCTGTACGGCCATTGCGATGTACTCCTTCATCCTCGTCCTCTGCCCATCAGTGTGTGATTGACGATCATTCAATCGGGGAAATGGCACATCCGGCACCTCCTTTCCCAAGAAAGCACATAGCGGCTCCCATCCGTCGCTAAGCTTATACTCCAGCTTTCGATCTGGCGGAACTAATTCTCGAATCTTGTCATAATATTGGCGATAGACGGTGCGAGACTTGGCCTCCATCTCGTCCACACTCTTGGCTTGGAAGAAGCCCCGGTGGATTTTCCTCATGGCGTGAGGACTGCGACTCTGCAGCAGAAAGGCCAGCGGCGTAATGTATAGCTGCTTTGCCGCCGGGAACAAGGTGTCCAGGCATTCGGATTTGAAACTTGACCACCAGGTGTCGTACTCCCGCTGTACTATGACGACTTTTGCGTTCGGATACGCTTCGATGAGTTGAGGTACGAATGGCGACCCTTGGTCGGTAACCACGTCAAACTCAGCGCCAAAAAGCTCATCCCAATCGCAGCGCGTAAAAGGTGGTTGCTGGCGCCCTACACCCGGCCACGTTGCCTCTGCAGCCTTCTCGTATAGGCTCCATTTGGTTCCATTCAGTACATCGTCCAGGCCGTGGTGAGTCTTATAGCCCAGAATTCTGTAGGCCTCAGCCATCGACCTAGTACCGGTGCGGAACAGGCCGGCATGGATGACGAGGAGCCCATCGCGTGAGGAAGTTGACTCGTCAGCCATGATTGACGGAGGTTGGAGATAGCGGTGCGAAGATAATGGCGACTAGATACGGGACGGCAATTGGTGAAGCTTAAAGAAACAAATGAGAAAGAAGGGAAACAAACTGAGGGACAGGAACCTTATGATGGATATTCGTACAACCCAGCTCGATGCGGGGGCTGACAGCATGTGCTTCATTGGGTGACACGCTGCGCCAGCCAGTGAGTGGCACGACGTTTGGTAGATGTGCCTTACCATGCGGCCCCTGAGGTTACGACGGGGGACACGGGGAGGCAACTCATGCGTACTTTCGACAAGGCACTCCGTCCTGCGCGGCACGACAAAAATAGAAACTTGTACAGCTGTAGAGGCAAAGCGAGTGCTTCTGGTGCACTATCACAGGCTGTGAAACCAGCGTAACGGGCTGGTCTTTGACAGGGTAGTGGTGCAATAAGGCATTGCAGAAACGTTCTTGTGTGATCTCTGCTTATCACGATGAGGTGCCAGATGATTTGCGGCTGTATATACTAGTGAAAGACGTCCAACTTCTCCAGTGACATATTGCTTATCATCGTCTCTTTTTGGTAGCAGCCTGAAACCCCCTAAAGTGCGTGCACTCAGCTCGCTTGCTGTGGTGAGGCGCGCGCCTTCGCCTGGGCCGGATATTTCCGTTAAACTTGATTGACAGCTCTTTGTTCCTCTTCGTGCCGTTAGGCTTAAGGAGAAAAACGACTAAAAAGAAAAAAAACATACAACAGCCGGTATTCGCTGGTCGTCACCGACCCAACTACTAATCAGCCCCTTAGCAGCTTGACTATGGGGGAGCGGACGGGACCCCGTATTCTCTACTAGGTATGGTCGTATGTGCTGACACACCGTAGAATTGAACAATATATAGATTTGTGAATGAGCGAGAACAGGTTCCTCGATGACCTCGTGAAGGATAGATCAAGTTGCGCTCCTAGGATCTACATAACCAGCCGCACCGCATTCTCTTCGTCCTCTCTTACAGCCAGAGAAATAGGTATGGAGCGTTTCTTTGAGGACCCCATCGAGAGGTGAGGTGTTGGGCATCTAGTTCATGTCGTCAAGCGTGTGCAATTGGAGAACAAAGGAGAGGAAGTTCACTCAATTTCTAGTGCCGCATACTGTTGATTCACCCCAGGTCCAGTCCTTGCACTAGCTGTTCAATATCCGAGAACTAGATATTTCTGAAATATAAGCTAAATTCATTGGCACTCGTGACCTCTCTTTTTCATATCCTACCCATCTGTCCAACGTCTTTCTAGGCATCTCAGGGCGCCAGAAAGCGAGAGAACTACCGGTGTCTCCTAAAACCCTTCATTGCTAAGAGTCAAGGAAACAAAGAAGACGGCTTTAAGTGTGACACAGCGATCCCTAGGGAGGGGTCAAATGCAATGTGTAGACGCGGCCATCATCGCAGCCCACGGCGAGCCGCGTGTGTTCCCCTGCTACCGCCATCACGGAGCACACCGGGCGGTACGCATACGGAATCCAGAGGACCGGTTGCGACTTATACTGCAGCCACTCACGGTCTGAGCTGAGGCTGTAATCTGAACAGCAAATCGGCTGCAGCGTTGAAGGCGAACCCTGATCCCGCGGCACCGCATTTTCCACAGGGATGCGGCCTGTAATCTTGTAGATCAGAGTGCCGGTCGAGTCAAACGAGACAAAGGTAACATTGGAGTTGACCTTGAATACTTCAACGCATGCTCCTGTTGCCACGTCCCAGAGCCGAATGGTCATATCATCTGACGCTGAGACAACACTCTGACCATCAGACAGGAACGCCACTGACCTGACTACGCTTGCATCGCTCTCAAATATACCCTCGCAGGCACCCATCGCCGCGGCCCAAGGCCGGACGGTCCAGTCCCGCAACGCTGACATAACATGCCGCCCGTCAGGCGAGAAAGCCGCTGGCCAAGTCCAATCCGTATGGCACTTAAGGATCGCCTCACAGGCACCTGTTGTCGCGTTCCATATTCGGACGGTAGTGTCCCATGACGCTGAGGCAACGTGCTGCTCGTCGGGTGAGAAGGCCGCTGAATTCACAGATCCTGTATGGCCTTTTAGAGTTGCTTCGCAGGCACCTGTCGCTGTGTCCCAGAGCCGGACAGTACAGTCTTCCGACGCTGAGGCGACACGCTGCCCGTTAGGTGAGAAGGCTGCCGTCTCTACTTTTTGCGTATGGCCCTTAAGGATCGCCTCACAGGCACCTGTTGTCGCGTTCCATATTCGGACGGTAGTGTCCCACGACGCTGAGGCAACGTGCTGCCCGTCGGGTGAGAAGGCCGCTGAACTCACAGATTCTGTATGGCCTTTCAGAGTCGCTTCGCAAGCACCTGTCGCTGTGTCCCAGAGCCGGACAGTATGGTCACTCGACGCTGAGGCGACGAGCTGCCCATTAGGTGAGAAAGCTACCAACTTAAAATAATCAGTATGACCCTCGCGATTCGACGTATCATATTCTTCCCACTTCCCGAATAGCTCTGTCTTGCAATCCATTGACCGTGGCGCCTCTTGCGCGAATTGATGTCGCAGTATGCTTTGCGTCGGACTGAACACGAGCGCTGATGCATATGTCTGGAGCGGCCGAATCTCGATAATCCCCCCAAAATGCCTTAAAAAGTGGCAGGACTCAATAACTAGCGTCTGAAGTCCAGAGTTATTCCCATGTTTCTTCTCACCGTTAATTCTATAAGAATCGTGATAAAGATGGTGAGGAGTTTATACCTTGAAATACCGATTCAGAGAGCATAATGCACCTTGCTCTTCCCGCAAGCTTTGGAGAAGGCTTAACGATTCGATCCAGTATAGACCAAAGTCCTTCAGAAAGCTCTCCGCCTCCTCGTCGTCCCGTACGCTATAATTTGGAGCATCCCTGGCATTCTCCAAGTGCCTGGTCCAGTGAACGCAGAAGTATCCTATTCTCGCTAATGGATCCGGGTTAGGTCTTCGGCGCGAGATGTCCACAATGTGGAATCCCGGGTCCCTCAGTTCGTACATGTCGCGTTTCAATGTCTGAGACATGGCCTTGATTGACTTTGAGGCGATCTGACGGTGGACGGCGGCTTGAGTCTGAGGGAAGAGCTTTTGTAATTGCTCCTCATCCATGACAAAGTCTTTTGCCGACTGGTGGACGAAGTAGATCCTCTGCTCGCGAACGACAAGGAGCGAGCGACATAGGTCGATCACATCGTGGAGAGGCGCAGTGTTGCCGAGCATGCCCTCTTCTTCCTGAACGAAGACGGACATCTCATCGAGTGAAAGTGGCCGGTGAGCAGTTGCTACCAGACCCAAAACCTGCTGGCAGCGCGGTCCATGTCGTGATTCGAATATCTGTGACATCATTTGTCCGTAGAGAGACTTTAATCCTGGTGGGAACTGTTTCATCATCTGCATAGCCTCCCACTCATAAGCTACGCTGAGCTCCTGGCAGACCAAAGCCACCCAGAGGAAGGTGCCGTCTGCGTTCGTGGATAGGTACCGTTGTACTTCTTCCGCAGTATCGTCTCGATAGCGTTTCTGTTCCTTAAGTTGGGACACCTTATGCTCTATGTAGTTGTTCACAGCGGCTGCAACGGACGTTGCATTAGTCTCAAGTGATAATCTGGGTCTTTCATCCCGCAGCTCTTCTTCGATTTCGGGCCAGTTGCGGCTCGAGAAGAGCCATTTCACGCGAGGAGTCGTGGAAGTCCGGACAATCAGCTTGAGGAGTTGTGGGCGATCTTTGACGCACTCGTCGAGGGCATCCACTACGAGACAGATTCTTGGGCATCGGGATTCGCGGAGCATAGCCTCGAAGATTTCGCATAAAGCCTGCCAGGCATTGGCATCTTCAAATAGCGACTTGCCAGCGATGCTATACTTCTGCTGCAGATGCGATACGAGGGACCGCTTCTTCTCAAGGAGCATGTAGATCAAACTGCGTAGGACAGCCGTCGCGTTATTGAGGCGGTCGTCGTCAGCTTGGCAAAAGAAGTAGGAAATGAGCTTCTCCTCAACCCGGGGTCTCTCGAGCTCGTCGATGATACCGCAGAGAAGCATGGTCTTGCCTTTGCCTGGATCGCCCTTAACCCAGAGTAGCGGTTCATCGTCCTGACTGCGCCACTGGCAGAACTTGGGGTTTCGGAGTACCCAGATATACGAGTCCTTGAGGAGACCACCCTTTGTCTCCTCAATGCGCTTCTTGTCGAGGCGAGGATCAGTGATACGTAGATCGGCGAGGCTTTGGTTGACGACTAGGCGATATGGTTAGCGCATGAAACGATATTGCTATGGTCTTGAAAAACCGTTGACTGATACCATGAAGAAATCAAGCGCACATCGAAATCCAGCTCTAGGAGATAAGACAAAGACAATACTAACGCGGATCCTGATTCCGACGATCAGCCTCCCTGATACTTCTGTGCGCTTCCTCCCCGTATTTTCGGAGAAACTCCTCCCATGCTTGCGTCAGCCTTTCGGTGATTCTTGCTTGAGGCTGCACGCTGTGCAAAACTTCAACACAACGATCGTAGTATGACTTGCTTAGCCTGATCAGCTGATGCTGTTCTTCGTTATCGTAGATTCTTTCCAAGAGCTTGAAGATCAGCTTGGCAAAGTCGTCCTCATTGGGGGAAAACCTGAGATGTAACAGATCCGGCTCTGACTGGCTCAGGTACGGCATTTGGCTGTTATTGATGCGCAATGGGATAATTCCATGGCGTGAAATGTCTTTTTCGTAGCGGATCTGAAGGAAAGCTAGCTCTGTCAAGACGTGGTGGAAGCTCTCTCGTGTGAATTGCCATTGATTTCTTACAATCTCGCGAAGTCGACCTGTATCAGCTCCGTACATTTCAAAGACCCCCTTTAAGTTTTGAAGGTATGACTTCACCCATGTGTGATCGTGGTACTCCTCAAGAAGTGGCGAGCCGACCACAATAACCTTCTGAATGAATCCGGGATGGCCTGGAAGAAGGCGAATTTGGTTCGACACGATATTTTGAACAGCCTGTCTATCAGATGACTCTCTAGGTACACTATCCAGAGGTTTCTTGTCGTAGATGATTCTCGCACGGAGACACCGGAGACATTGGGCGATGTCTTTCACTACGCCTTCAAACGCGCGACGAGCATGGTTTGCACTTTCTGGCTCGTGTGCATAGACTATGAAGATATCTGGCGTCTCTCTAGAGGAGAACCTGTCGTTGTCTTTGCAGAAGGTAAGGACTTTTCTAAGCGCATCGGATAACCCTAAGGCAGTTAGCAGGAGAGATGCCAATAGCTGCAGCATACCGGACCAAAGCAGTCCGCATGATAGTGTGAAAATTGCAACCGTTCACATACTGTCTTTTACAAAATCGGCGGAAACTTGAGACATTTCGAGCTATGTCGTGATTGCACCTCTTAGCGAACTACAGTTCTGTAAGGGCTGTCCCTACGTAATGAATGCATAAGTGCAAAGGAGTCTCAAGAACTGGGAAACAAAGACAAGTCTTGTCCCTAAAGGCGGGGGCCGGGCGGCGATGATGAACCGCGGATGCGACTGAACCCTGTGATTTTCCCTTCTTTTGGTCCTTGAATAAGACCACCCTAGGCGTCAAATATCGACAGGCGATTGGCGGTAGGCGAGGCACCCAACGGGGCTCAACCCATGAATCAGCTTGGGCTCAGGCGCATGTATGGCCCTTGTGAGTAGGCTTCTTTTTTTTTTTTTGATCATCATAATAATAGCCGATGCAGACTGGACCAATGCGCATTGGACAAGCACCCGAGGAACGCCATGGATGGGGCGTTACTGTATGCAAGGCATCTCTGAAGGGCGGCTGGCAGTCGAACCTGACTTTGCATGGGGCCCCTCCACCATGCAGAGAAAATGGAAATACGGTCACAGTTGCGTGAGGAGCCGCTGCCTCGTTGAAAAAGCCTCACTTGCATACCTGCGCGAGTGAATATTCAGCCCCCTCGGACCGTGAGTGTTAGGATAGAGGCTGATCCATCAGCCTTACGGAATGCCGAAAGGGCTTGAGGGGCTGTTGAACCGGACTGGACGATTTTCCAAAAGGATTCCCGGTTCGCCCAGTGGTCTCGACGGAAGCCTATTTGCTTATGGCCAAGTGAATTCCCGTTACTGCCATATCCGCGTTGGGGCCCCCCAAAGACGAGTTCTTCGCTCCACAAAGTTTGACGCTATTCTGATCGAAAGTACTCTTTATTGATATTTATTAGGATCAAGGCCGTCTTTTCAGTCATTCAACGCAATTAATCTTCCAAAGCACCGATGATATGGCTGAAGCAGAGGCTGAATTACGAAGCCAGTGGGCCAACCCGGCCGACATTCTCTCCCTTCTCCTGCTTATCGGCGGCGACATCGTCCAAAAGGCCATCGCCCAGCTCGTTGGTCACAAGATCTATTTCCCAGGCAAGCAACGCCTAGGCCTAAGCATTGCTCCCGTGGCCTTCTCTTTTGGCTGGGTCGCGTACGCATTTTCGAACCTCCTGGCTGCTGTGGGTGCCATGCAACTTATGCCACAGAGTGACACGCCTTGCATCCTAGTAAACAGCTCCAACGGTTTTGTCAGAGAGACTCAATCCTGGGTTCTCGGGCGACTTCTGAGAGATCACGAGATCCGGTGCCAGCGCCAACGGAGGTCTACGAACGGCAGCGATCAATCTGTTAGAATTGATGTATTTAATCTCAATGACCGGAAAGATCCTACAACTGACTTCACTTGGTGGTCCAGTTGGGTGATTATCGGCATACAGCTAATCACGGCTATTCTTCCGTGGGCTTTGAACGGCGACTGGGGACCGATGACTGTGGTCATCTACGGGACTAGTCTCGCCGCATTTACATGCGCTATGCCGCAGTGGACAGACGAGAAATGGGCCGCCAGAGTTGTGAAGAAGCGGAAAGTTACATGCCTCACACGAGGCAACGGCCATCAATATATCATGGTCTTTATTGGGGACCACGGGTCCTGGGACCTGGAATCCCTGGCGCCCAGCTATGGATCACCTCGGCCAGAGACGAGATGGCTATCACTGATTGCTGCAATCCTATGGACCTGTCTCCTTATCTACGCGGCCGCGCTCAAACACAACACATGGTATCTCATTGGGATCGGAGGCATCGGTATGCTTCAAAATGTGTTTGCAGCGGGCGTGCCGCGTGCGCCAGAAGCATCAGGTTTCCACATCTCCTACTTCTCCCGCGTTCAAACCATTGTTGGTCGACGGGGGTCGTACGAGGACGATGCGAGTTCTGCTTTTGACGCTGACAAAATCGAGGATGAGCTCGCCGAACTAAGAGAGTGGGCGGACGCGTACAGCAAATCAGGCTCTTACTTTTCTCTCTCTAGACCGACAAAGAAGCTCACGAGACCCAGTTGGCTGACTTCAATGTCAGCCGAGGATGGTGTCCCCAGCTGGCTAGAGCCCATTGCACCCCAAACTACGGAGGAAAAGACGGCAAGTTGCGAGCCTAGCAACCAGGTGGTGTACTCTCGGCATGGTGTGCACGGTGCCTTGATGGAGCTAGAAAAATGGGTTCCAACAGCCGGTATCTCGATGCTGCAGATATTCTTTCCGGCTGGACTGGCGTATGACGATGCTTCCATCAGGGATAACGTGCATAAAAAGTTCTGGGGAAAGGCATATCAGACAGCCCGACTGAGAGCCAAGGCCGAAGAGAGGAGGATGCAGGAGGAATCTTGTCGTGATGTCCCATGATGGGTCAACAACCTATCAGAGCTACTAAACCCGCTTTCTGAGCTTTTTCATTCAAGTAGTCCATCAAGTGAGCCGTTATCGATCAGCTCGCGGCATTTCTCCCGCATCTTCTCACAGTACTCTCTGCTGAAAACCGTAGCCTCACGCATGTCGTTCGCGCCAGGTAACCGGGCCGCGCTGCGCGCGAGCTCTGCAAGCGACTCGTACCGTCCCATCCAGCACTTGGTGATGACCTGATCCAAGCCGTCATGCTCATTCAAGCAGGGGAAGACTCTTTTACTCAGCAAGTCCGCCACCTCTGAGCCCTCGTGACGCGTCCCTCCAGGCTCGTCGTAGAGCTCGTGGCCCCGCGTGACATAGTAAGCTATAGACCCGACCGCAAACTGCTCCGTGTCGGTGTCGTATTCACCCCAGCCGCCTCCCTCCGAGGCAGGCCTCTCGCGGAACCAGGGAGGACTGCCACCGAATGACTCTACGCCAAAGGGCGCCGCGCAGTCAAAGTCGATGAGCTTGCAGTGGTCCCTGCCGTCGAGCAATATGTTTGCCGGGCGCAGGTCCCCGTAGGCGATGCGCAGTGCCTCAAGCCACGCGACCCCTGCGGCGATCTCGGCGGTCCACCGTTCAGCGAGCGCCCTGTCCTCGAGGCGAATGACCCTCACGACCTCGCGGTCCAAGATCTCTTGGTTACTGCGCAGCCTGCCCTCGAGGCTGCCACCGCCGAGGAAGGGCAGGAAGTTGGCGACCTCGGTACGAAAGAAGCTTTGGATGACGTACGGCGACGGCTCGACAGCTCGACAGCTCGACAGCTCGACAGCCTCGAACCGGTCGTAAATCGCGTTCTCAGCGGCAAACTGAGCCAACTGATCAGCGTTGGACTTTCAGGCGTACTTGAGCGCAATGTCGTGCGGTGTGATCTTGTAGACTATGCCGGATCCGCCTAGGGATATGAATTTTCCTTTGGCGACTTTTGGCGGAACTGGAAGAAAACGACGTTTGGCTGACATGAGGGACCGGTTTGAGTCGTGGGCGTGCTTGGGAAGATTCGTCGCGGGTGCAGGTGTCAAGAGACAAGAGTTGCAAGGGAGGGAGGGAGGGAAACTGTCGAGTTGGAGGATAACCGGTCTACCTAGACGAACCACGCACGAACATATTGTCGCATTATAAGAACACAAATGGTTCCTTGACTACAAAACTACATTTATGTTTATTAAAGTCGAAGGCATATCTCCTTTGTTTCCTACCTCTATGTGTGGCTCTCTCGAGCTCAATGCAATCCTATTTGCTATGGGCTGGAGTATCAGATCTCATGCGGTGCTGGTGGGCGTGCGTGTTAGACGTTGTAAAAGAGAGATCCAAATTACGCAGGCACTTATTAAAGACGGCAGACAGTAAACTTATACATAATCTCTCAAAACTGTGGTCTGTTCCCACCAACATCTCTCTGTGCATGTTATTCCTCTTTTTCCAGAAGAGCAACTATTCCAAGCCTCGGTTCAGGCCATTCTGCGAAACCTGGGATTGGGTAATATTATCGACCCTTCTAACAATCACCTGGTTGACTGTTGTGGATGTAACACAAACATGCAGCTCAGCCAACGCAACGTACCATGGTGGCCGCGGCATGATGGCTGTCGACCTATCTCGCCCTTCATCAGCCTGCAAGCCGAAGCCCCTCAGCCACCATGCCTCCGCAATCCATGCTTTCCTATCGTCTCGTGCTCTTTTCGGGCGATACAAGCAATATGCGTTCGTTGTTGATAGTTTCAAGTTCCTTACATCGAATAGCTCCGTGCGTAAATCAGATCACAACACGGCGTACGCAGACACATAACTGACGCTGCTGCCCTCCGGATCATCCAGCATCTCATCACTCCTCTCGTACCTCACGCACCGCAACATACCCCTCTCCTCACCTCCATTTTCCCCAACTTTGCCCTCAGCCTCCCACTTGCCCCTTAGCTCCTCCAGCGCCGCCATCGCAACCCCGATGGGATGCCGTCCGCACACCGTGTTGCCCGTCTTGCGCAAACTCTCCGCAAAGTCATCGTGCTTGCCACCCTCTACCGCCTTCATGGCGTGCTTATCGAGCATCTCAATCGTCTCGTGAATCTTGGGTGCGCCACCGCCGTATCGCGCGTGGGACGACCCCCCCAAAGAGACTACATCGCGGAGGGACAGGGTGGGTGACCATGGCCGGTAGTCAAAGTTGCTACCCCAGTGGCAGAAATCGCTGCTGATGATAAACACATTCTCGGGGTCGACCATGTACGGGGCAAACAGGGAGCCAACGACCTTCTCCCGCGCCGTGTCGATCGATCCGATCAGGAAGGGCACGATCTGGGGAAACTCGTCACTGTCGCCAAACGTCTCACTCAGCCGCTTCCACAGCAGCGGCAGCTGCATCTCCAGACAGTGCTCCCTCGCGTCGTTTTTGGCAGGGATATCCCGAAAGCTCCCCGCCGACTTGATCTCGGCCACCAGCTCCGTGTCGACAGTAAGGTCGCCGAACGGGGTCCGCCACTTGGCAAAGGTTGTGGCGGCGCAGTCGCGAAGGTAGTACGTGTGTGAGGGACCGAGGAGAAAGATACGTTTGCAGCCCGTGAGGTCGAGGAGCTTGTAGGACCAGGCGGCGCAGGGTCCCGAGTAGGAGTATCCAGCGTGGCTGCAGCACCAGGTCAGCAAATGTGCCTTTTTGTTTTGTGATTTGATGTCAAAGGGGCGCAGCTCACGGGCAGATGACAACCCTCGCTTTAGAGATTGGCACTTTCTTGTCGTCTACTGTGTCTGGCACTGCATCGAGGAATTGCGTGAGCTGTCTGTCGAGCTGGTCACGATTGCCGGTGTACCAGCTCCCAGCTTTCTCCGCTGGACGTGTCGCCATAGCGTTTGGTGGCGCTTGTTCTCGGTTACGTCGTTTCGTCGAAGGATCCGTCGAGCTCCAGAACCAGACGGATACGAGTTTGGAGATGAAATTGATGGATGAAATTGATGGATCGTCGCGTTGTGTTGATGTAAGTCTGAAGCGGGACTGTGGGGTTCAAGTGCCCCGCGTATCCGGCATCGTCATCCGAAGCTCAGCTCTGGTGGGGGAGTTTACGCGTGCGACAACGCGGTTTCCTGTCGACACCTGCGTAGCCAGCTCATAGAGTCACGACTGGTCTTGGATTGAGCTGAAATATTGACATTTCTAAAGGGAATTCTGAGCTGGCCGTTTCCATTGAGAGATTGAAACGAGAGTCGCAACATCCAAAATCCACTACCCGTTTCTGAAAGTCATAATCACGGACCAGTCCTCCAAGCTTTCCCTTTGCATGACCAACTGCATCAAATACTCTTTGAATTTCTGATTGAACCATGTCTCCATCAGGGATGTGAGTAAGGATCATTCACATGCCTCGCGTCGAGCTTGAATAAATATTTATCAGCTTTAGGGTAAGCTCCACGCTGTCTAAGAGCACAGTCTCCAACGTTGACAGAGGGAAGGCTGCAGGGTAGGATATGTATCATATCACGTGACGATGACGTTCCTTGACATCCACCTCGAGAACCTGTTTTCCAACCTGCACCAACATTCAGGCTCTCTCCATCACACCTTGTCGATCGCAAACGCCACAACGCAATCTCACGTACGCGTGCGTGTCCCTTGTCCAGGGACTCCTCACAGGATAGGCCAGACCAAGAGGAGGTTTTCCATTCACATGACGCCACAGCCAGTTGCGTCATCAGCCACACCCTCGAGTTCATACCCTTGTTCTCACCTCTGCCTTGGTCACTTACACATATTGGCAAGAGCATGAGTTTTTACATAACTCTCTGGATAAGATTCCTGATCAATACATATACACATTCTATATCCTCATCTGCTGCCTGATATCTGTAACCTTGAAATCATATTGCTCAACAGTCAACCGTCATCAATCTCTCAAACCCACACACCACACAACCTACACAATGGCTCAATCATCCGAATCGTCCTCGTCCAAAACCTGGAAGGACACCTACGACGAGCAATACGAGAAATGGGTCCCCTGGATGGAAGACGTCTACCTCCGCTGGTTCACAAAGGATAACAAAGCCAGCTACACCGCGAAACGTTCGCCTTCTCCCTTCCTTAGCCTGCTCTCACAAACCATTTGCACTGTACTAACATCCAACCATGCAGAAAACCTCGAAAAGACAAAAGTCACTGGCGTCTCCCAAGTCGACAACCTCCAAGACGGCGTCAACAACCTCGCCGCCGGCCAGCTCGGCCAGGGCGGCCTCCTCCAACCCGTCGGTGACGCCGTCTCCAAGGAGGGCATGACACGCGCCGAGCGCCAGGGCAAAGATGAGGACGGTGGCTACGTCAACTCGAGCGTCCCCGGCGCCGGCGTCGCCAACGGCGTCGCGGGCGGTGTCACGGAGGGGGGCAAGAAGGTCGGTGGTGCCGTGGGGGGTTTGTTTGGTGGCGGGGCGAAGCAGGGTGAGGAGAAGAAGTAATGTGGTGTGTAATGAAAGAAAGAAGGGAAAAAAAGTCCAGACTCCCCAACGAATGGTTGCAAAGCGTTGTAATATAGCTCATGGTTCGAGTTACGTGTCTTTCAAGACATGTTTGCGATTGGCAGTAATACTGCACGGTGGAAATGAATAACACAAGACAGTCAATGACCCTCAACGCTAAAGTCGTAATATTCAAATCCTCGTTCTTTCTATCGTCAAACATTCATACGTTGGGCGCCCGCTTGGATATGCTTCTCCACAGAGATGCGTCTGTGCGCCAGCCTTTCCATCTGCCTTCTTCACCAGCAAAAGGTACTCCCTCCTATATACAAGATCATCGATCCTCTCTCAGCCCTGTCTACCATGCAGCACAAGAATGTGCTGCCACAAAGCTTCGCCACTGATAGGTCAGGTAAGATCTCACCAGTCGTCATCATCGTCCTTCTTGCTCTGCATCGCGTTCTTCCTCGCCAGCAGAGCGTCCGCCAAACTCGTCCCCATGTTGGGCGTCGGCGTGTTGCTACGACTCCCGCTCGCCGAGCTCGAGCCGTTGAGACTCATGGCAGAATCACGAGGATCAGTGGCCGCAGGCTTTCGTCCGCCAGGTGTCGGCCTCTTTGCTGGAGGCGCAGGCGGCGCAGGCTTGCCCTTCGCAACGGGAGCCGGCGCTTGCTCCTCGACGTATGCTGCTGGGACCCAGGCTTGAGCAGCACCAACCTTGGCAAGCCACCAACCTGCAATAAATGTCAGCAATCGTTCTTGAACCAGGTTGCTGACGACTCACCATTGTTCTCCTTTTGCACAATCTCGATGATCTGTCCGGCAGTAATTGATAGCTCGTTCTCCCTTTGTCCAGCGAAATCATACAGCACCTTCGCCATGACCTTGGGCGGTGTGGCAGGAGGCGCAGGCGGCGGAGGGGGTGGAACCCTTGTTGCTGCCGCAGGCGTAGGAACTGCAGCAGCGGCCGCCGGTTGCGGCTTGGTGTGGTTGGCGATCGCGGCCTGCGGTGTCGGCACCGCCCTTCTTTGCGCCGCGGCAGGCTGGACAGCCGCCCCGTTACCACTGATCCCTGCCGGCGGTGGCACGGAGCGCGCAGAGCTGGCACCGGGCCTTGGTTGAGGTCTGTGTTGGATGCGTGAGGGTCTTCCACCAGGTCCGCCAGGACGGATGAGCTTGCCCTTCGTGACGGGACGCGGCGGAACCGGCTTTGCCTTGGGAGTAGGCCGGGACACGGATGACGGCGGCTCTCCGGGTGTAGTGTGCACGGCACCAGACTTGTAGTAGTCCGCACGAACCTGAGAGTCCTTCAAAACCTTGACTTGCTGCATTTTCCCAGGCTTTTTCGCGTACTCGATGTGATCGGCAATCTTGAGGTTGAAACCACCGGGCATGACCCGTTGCATCTGTGTGAACATTTCGGTCTTGAAGACACAGTTCATCAGGGGGTCCGGTTCTTGTTGCGAGCCGATGCCGAGCGAGAACCAATCGTCTTGAGCGGTAGAGCAGCCGATGTACTGAATTGAGCCCAGGGGAATCGCCTTCTCGACCTGAATCGACGGCTGACCGTTGACGAGCATCTGCACGATAATGTAGAACTTGCTGTTGGTGATGATGATGGTCCGTGGGCTGGGCTTACTGGAACGACCAAACTTGGCTTCCAAGACCTCAGCACGGCAAGAAAAGACGGCCCTCTCGTTGGTTCCCAGGTTTGCGCCTTGCCTCAGCTGAGCACCAGGTCCGCGCGTTGCGTTCACTCCCAGATAGTCTCCCAAGAAACGCCGCGAGCCCAACAGACTCATACGACGCCTCTCCTTGCGACCCTGCAGAACCTTGTGACCCTGGTCCCTCAGCTGTAAGAATTCTGCGCCTGTCCTCTTCTTCCTCCACATCCTCTGGATTCGTGTCGCCGACTCCGCACGGTATGCCAGGTATGCCCTCCACATGCGCTGAATGCGGGTCGCCATGTTGTGCCAGTATCGATCACGCATGTGCTCAAGAGCAAACAGCGTCTCGGGGGCCTTGATGAATGCTTTGGTAACACCAAGCTGCCATTCCTCTTTGGGAATACTGGTATCTTTCAGAATCTGTCGGACGGCGTCCTCGTACGAACCCGACCACGTGTACTCGCCTGCATACGATGTCGCCGGGGAAAGGAGGAAGAAACGATCGACAAACTTCTCAAAGTCCTGACGGTAGGCAAAACCAGCGCGACGGATGCGGACGTTTTCTTGCAGACCGAGGTACTTGATTTGATGCAGAACATTAGGACTGTTGTATTCAGTAGGCGACTTGTTCTCGTTGGGCTTGATCGTGCGAATGTACGAGGGCTGGCACTTCATCAAAGTGTCGACAAGCGCGTTGGCAGAAGAGCGAATGCGGTCACCGGCCGTGGGAGGTTGCTTGCGGTTGTCCTTGTCAACGGTGTTGGGGAACAAGCCGTGGAGGAACTGGTTCCCACTCTTGGGGAAAAGATTGAGAAGACCCTTCAGCAGCTGATCCTTGTTCTTGTCGGTGATACCATCAACAGTGTAGCTCACGTCACCGGCATAGTGCTTGATGATGAAGCTGCCCTGACGAGGTGTCAGATGGGGATGCGACATGCCGTTGATGGATTGCATAAAGGAGCGATCGCAAGCAGCAGGGTCGGCGTGCGCCGTCTTGGTAGCGTCCTTCATCGCGGAGAAGACTCCAGGGGGCCGGACTTGCTCAATCAGGTCACACACGACCTTGTTGTCAAAGTACTTGATGGGTGTCCATTGAATCTGTTCCCGTGCATACTCTTCTTGCTCCGTCTTGAGCGTCAGCTGAATGAAGATCTGCTGCAGCTTCTCATTGACATAGTTGATGCACAGCTGCTCGAAGCTGTTCTTTTCGAAAATTTCGAAACCATAAATGTCGAGGATACCGATCGTGTTGATCGTGGGCTGTTTGGCCTTGAGCGACCTGTTGATGCGCTCCACGATCCAGTCAAACAGATTATTGTAGATGGCCTTGGCCAACGCATCTCGAGTTGCGGTGGCTTGGGAAGGGTTCGCGGGAGACTCGATCGTTTCGCTGGGCGTCGGTGTCAAGATTCGAATCGTGATCGCGTGAACGACCTGGTCGGCTGAGACCTCCAGCAAGTACGCGACAAAGTCTACCACAGAGCGGTCGACAACCTCAGCATAGCCGCTGTCGTCCTCACGGAAAGTGATGTTGCCAATCCACAGGATCGCAGCCAACATGCGGAAAATCTCGTCCTGCTCTTGCTGTGTGAGGCCAATCACCTTCATCGCGTTAAGCGTATCCTGGAATTCGGCAATGTCGTCGATGCCATCGACGTCGAAGCACTTGGAGCGACTCGTGTACACATATGTCTCGGGCTTTTGGACTCCAAATTGCTGCTGGTATTGTGACGAGGCACCCTTTGTAAACTGGTAAAAGATGTGAAAGTTTCGTTCGTTCTGAATTTGACCGGTGACTCGAGTCTTTTCGAGGAGGTAGTTTACGATATCAGCACCGACCGGCTCACCCGACGTGTTGAAGTGGATTTGGAGGTATTTGCCGAATCGTGATGAGTTGTTGTTTCGCAGTGTCTTTGCGTTTCCAAAGGACTCGAGAAGAGGGTTGGTGGCCAGCACCATGTCCTTGATCTGCTTGATCTCTCCGTCCTCACCACCAGAGACGTTGGCAATGTATTGCATGATGCGTTTTGCCGCCTCTGTCTTTCCAGCACCTGATTCACCAGAGATGATGACGCACTGGTTATCCTTGTATGCCTTCATGTTGTAGTAGGCGGACTCGGCGATCGCGAAAACGTGCGGTGGCATTTCGAGACGGTTCTTGCCCTTGTAGCTATCAAGGACCTGGTCCGTATAGATGCCCAGGTCGCGAAAGGGGTTGACGGAGACCAGGACATGGCCGATGTAGGTGTAGATCTCGCGACCCTCGAAACGCTTTTTCAGGTTTTCATTGATGGCTTCGTTGGAGACCTTGCTGAGGAGGGTGAGGTCGGAGACGCCAATCTCCTTTTTCTTTGCGACGTCGAAGGTAGCCTTCTTTGGCTTCTCCGCGCCGCCGCCGCCCTGCTGTGCGCCGCCCGCAGCCGCGGTTTTCTTGGGTCTTCTTGAGATACCCTGATACGCTGTCAGCGCTATTCTGTATGTATCATAGAGGCTCGAGACTCACCATTGTTGCGCCGGATCAAGTGTGTGGGGGTTTCGTCGGATAGAAGGGGTTGGGAGTAGAGGGGATAGTCGGAAGCGTTATTAGACAGGCGACAGCACCGGTGGCATTTCAGTCTGAGCGCGTGGTGAGAGATGGCCCTAGGTTTGACCTTGATCGCGATGCGCACGCAGCGACGAGAAAGACGAATCTCAATGCTGATCAGGCGTGTGTCAGAGAGAATCAGATCTGTCTGGGAGGCCGGATGTGGAGGGATTCGCGGCCTTGTGCCTGACGAGCGCCGCCTTCTTGGTGGGCGATTCGAGAGTGACGAAATAAAAAGCCGCGGATCATCCGGGCTGCCATCCATCAGCTGGTTTCAGGGGGGCGTGTAGCCTGAAGAGCGGGGTTTCTTCAGGGGCAATGGAATTCCTCAGCCACCCCTGACGCGCAGCTAGCGGGGCAATGTGGCGGGGTAGTGTGGCTGGGACAGGGAGACGCGTATCAGAGCTGTCAGCGACTTCACTTGGGGCATGCACCTGGATGTGCAAAAGTCAGGCCAAGATTTGGCGAAATCGATGAAATCCGGACAAGGAATGGTATTCAGGCTGATTGCTCGCCTAGTGAAGGTGTGCCCTTCGAAGTCAGCTCACAAGAATCAGGACAAGCGAGCACAAGATCCCTGTGGTGGGCAAGGGTTAGGGTACCTAGCCATCATCGCGATCCACTCGAACAAGGCATTTCAATCAACTGTTGAAAAGGCAGATGCTACAAGTGTCTTGGATTTGCACGATTCAAATTGTCCTGAATAATGGAGTTTTGCATCTGCCAAGAACATTCTCCAATGTGTCCAAAACTGCCATTCACCAAAGTCTCATCCTTAGCAGGCCCCGCTGATCACCGTGGATATCCCCATCATCCCCCGCGACGATGACGATGCCGTTTGCGGGGTAGCGCTATGGCAGTGGCAGCATCCATGCCAACAAACACCCAGAGAAACCAGAACTAAACTGGTTTGGCAGCCTCATGATGCGCTGCCGTGCGGCATTGGGGCATATTATGCCGTTTTTGCTGCTGAAAACACGCTGCTGCAGGATCTCTCTAGGGGCGCCAGCAATTAGGTTCATCAGGTCTCATGCACATGATCTTTACGTGAAACACTAAACAGGCACGGCTCACGCTCGAGTACTTAAAGCTGAGGTCGTCCACATACTCCACTGCTACCTCTTTCTGGTCTTTCCAATGACGTGCTAAACCATCATCGAAACAACAACAATTGAAAACAACATAGTCCAGAACTATCATCGTATTCGAGCACGACTCACAGAGCGAGGAGTCGAAATGGCCGAGAACCAGAATACCACGCAAGAACAGGCCCCCAAGGTCGACGATAGCCACATCTCTGGTCGTCCCAACGTCGAGAGAAAGAACTCGCTTGAGGCCCATCTCCAATCTCGCCCTGATCGCGCTGAGCTCGTCGACAGTCTGTGCATCCATTGACTCAAAATGATCTCAAGCACAGCAAAGCTGACAGCCCCCCAAAGAGAACATTCTCCCAGAGACAAACGCCGCGCCCGGTCTCCAGGCGCATCAGAAGGAAGTCAGTCGAAGCCAGCTGGTCACGAGCAATGCTCTCATGGTGCACCCGCTAACTATCGTAGCTCAAGCGCCACATGCTCGAAGACAAGCTCAACGACGGCATCTCCCACCGACCCGATCCCGAGGACCTCATTGCGCGGGGCGTCTTGCAGGATGATCCTCGCTCGCCCGACGAGAAGTATGCCGAGGCCATCGAGGACGAGTATGCCAAGCGGGAGGGTGGTGCGTAGTCGATGAGAGACCTGCTTTTTGCTTAGCAATGCAAGACCCCGATTTTAGCCAAATGATTGATGAGGTCACGTACATCGTGTAGTGATAGAGAGCTCTAGGGCTGTGAAATCCATCCCACGCAGACCATCGGAGGCTTCTTCGAACCAAGGCCTGATACCGCACCTGGACAAGATACGGTCGCCCTTGCTTTCAAATCCCTGAAAAAGAAACATCACAAAGCTCATAACATGAAGATGCCAGTGAAGGATTCCGCGTAGCATATACGCATCTCTATCTTCTATAATACTCTAATTCAGCCTGTCATGTCATTCATATCCCGTGATATGCCTTTGTTACAATTCCGAGCTCGTTATCCGCCCCAGACTTGTCACCATCCGAGTCGCCGACCCGTTCACTGCGTTGCTCAAACTCGTTATGCCTCGTCTGCTGCCCTGTCTGCTGTGGCGATTGCGATGGCGCATCAGAACTGGCTACTTCGCTGCTAATGTCGATGGTGACCTCTTGTTTTTGGTAAATCTTGAGAGGAATGTCCTTGCCGTTGATCTCCTCCTGACTCTCCGAGAAGCTCATGCCAGGCTCGACAAAGGGCGTCCGTTTCGGTCTTCGATCCATACTGCTCAGGTTGCCGTACGCGGAACGGAATCGAGAGGTGCCCTCGCCGGTGCGAGTCTTTGATGATTTGCCATACTTTGCGTGGAAGGAACCAAGTCTGAACGTGCGTTGAAGGAGCGTCCATGTGAGGGGCAAGTTGGAAGCGATAACGGCGGTTGAGACTTCGCGGATGTACCAGTAAGACCACTCTGTGCCGTAGGGGTCACCGAGACTGTAGATCTTGCTCATGGTTGCTGCAAGAATCTAGGAGAGGCGTCAGTCAGTTCTCCTCATCACGGGTAAAGGAGTTTGGGTGAAACAGGACTCACTGTGAATACTCCAAGCGCGAAGACGGCGCAAAGAATAGCCTTTCTCTTGAGTGGCAACTGTGACTGCAGGAAAACAGGCATTGGGAGTAGAATAATCATAACATCTGACGAGATGTTGAGAACGGCGTTCGTGATCATGTGGTTCGTCTCGGCCGAGCAGTTCACTATCGCCTTGCGATTAATCATTGATGACCAGCCTTGGGTAAAGAGAATCGGGACTTACAATCGTCTGGAGGCACCTGCCAGTAATGATTGAATGGTCGACACCACGCTGCAAACCAGAGTATCTGCATGACAACAAAGCCGACAACGACGTATCCAGCGACGATCTTTACCAGGAAGTTTTGCTTCAAACTCAGGCTACAGGAAAATCATTAGTCGACTTGGCAGGCGATTTACGACAGCTGGGTAGTGCTCACGTCAGGCGGCTGTACATCAACAAGAGACAGCCCTTCACTCCCCAGATTGTAAGCATCTGCATGTGCTCTGTGACGAGCACCAACTTCGATCCATACTCGCGCAGCTTGATGTCCTCGGGTGTGAGTTTGATGGGAACGGCGGGGTCGATCAGGTTTGTCGGTGTTCGCGTCAGGACGCTCACGATCGCTAGCAGGCTGGTGTAGGAAACCTAATCAAGTATGAGTTCCTGTTCTCTTACTTGGCCATGCTTGCTTCAGATGCGATCGGTGACATGACACTTACGAATGTAAAGATCATAAGATAATCATCTGCAAGCATGCGAGAAAAAGACCCTGACAGCATTCGACGAGACGTCCTGCACGCCATTCTACGTTAGCCGCGGTTGCTACAGTAAACTATCGGCGGACAGAGAAACTTACATCCGCCCAAACACGACCAACGTCGTCAGGCCGTACCAAGACCACATTTCCACATCGAGCGAAGGCATGGTGGCTTGGGATGCAGAGTTGACCCGACCGTCAGTCTGCAGGCTGAAATGCTCCTCAGGACGGCCTTGCTTCTGCAAGCGACAGAGATGCGAGGTCACAAGCAACGAACGGTCAATTAAAGAGCGACGAGTGACAGAGGAACACTGCACCGCCGGGCGAGTCTGGGGGGCTGCAGCAGCAGGACCGCCACAATTAAGAAAATCAGACTGGACGCCCTCTACATCGTACCTGTCCACCTGCCAATCCTCAACGACTCGTGTGACAATCACCAGACCCATCCAGCCAGGGGGAAACACATGGATGGCGGACCCTGAATCAGATCATCATTCAGTTCAACCGCACAGCTGGGGCTTAGCCAGGGGCATCCTCGGAGCTTTTCCAACAAACCGGTCGTCCAGCTATTCCAGGACGAGTTAAAGGAGTCATCCACTTTGCCCTCGCCTATCTGAATCATCTGCTGCCTGCCGCCATGTTCCCTATTTCATCGCATTGCTGTGAACCGATCTACCCCCGTGCACCCTGCTGGCACTTCTGTTCTTTTCCGCTATCGCTGCGCGCGAATCATCGCGAAAAAAGTTAAAACACCACGCTACCAGACTAGCTCGCTTCAAGTGCGATGCTGCCCAAGCCTCGTCACTGATGGCGATTGCGCTAAAGGTCAGCCTCTTTGCGATATCGGACCAAGCAGAGGACGGGGAAGCGGCAAGAAGGCTGGACTTGGCAGGTGAACTACTGTACTGAGGCTGGAAAAGCTGAAGAAGGCGATCAGGGGGTCTGGTGAGGCTTGAGTTGTTAATGAATCAAATTTGGTGGCTATCATGGCAGGGCCGAACAGTATGCAGTCTATCTATCTGTGCCCCTTTTCCGCAATTGTTTTTAGTGTGAGAAAAGTGTCAGGCTAGAACCAGCCGTTCTTCTCGATCGGGTCACGTCAAAAGATGCCGTTTCCGCGCCAAGGAATGTAAAGGAACAGTCTACATTCCTGCAGGAGCATGTATGCATTGCTCTGCATTGCTCAAGGTTTCTTATCTGGGTAATACCTGCAGATATGTTGAACGTGGAACAGGGGTCCATCGGCATTTATATATGTAGCCTAAGCTACCACGATAGACACATGTTACAACACATAGGGTAGAGAAGTCACGTAACCGAGGAAAACTAGTTAGCCAAGTCAGTAAGTTGCAGCTGTTATATTCCCAGACTCATTATTGACGCTTCGAACATTCAGCTGCCGTCGTTAATTACATCTCCGTTCTGGGGGACCCTAGTGCTGTCCTGCAAAATCCCTCATTACAAAATTATGCTGTTATCGAACTGCCCTTCAGAGAGACGCAGACGTAGCCGTCGGATTGAAAACGTTGGCAAGGCCAGCGACGACAAGACTGTTCACGCGGACCAGAGCTGGGACCAGTAGCGGGGAAACTTTGCTCTGGTCCACGACGATTTTTCTCCACGTGTCAAGCAACTCTGTGGATTTGACAGCCAGCTCCGCTGTGGGAGACTGGACATGAGTGACGACCAGAAAATTGGACATTAGTGAGAAGCACATGCTTGACCCTGTTTTTTTTTTTGTTTTTAACATATTAGCTGACGTTCTTGCATTCGCTGTGTCAAGGGGGCGCAAAGGTGGGGAAAAGGGGGATAGATAAGCCGTACGTACATGAAGGCCAAAAGTCGTTGAGATTAGCAGGGGTCAAGTGCTTTGTTAGGCTGACCATATTGGCTCCCCAGCTGAGGGCTGCCTGATAAAGCTCCTGAATCATTGCTGCTGTGTCGCTGTCACTATTGTTCTCTTGAAGCAGCTGCAGGTCCGCGAGATCAGGAAGGTCCCAGTCCAGGTTCTCCAGTGAGACTGGATAAGGATCAATGCTTGGGTTTGCTTCCAGAGGAGTGTCGCCGTCGACGACAATCGGCGGGGGCGACGAGAGCACCGTTGGTCGCAGAAGGGCTCGCCAGACATAGGATACCAGTGTCACGTAGGCTATGAACAACACAGGATGAGGGCCGTCGTTGACCCTGTCACGTTCTAGAGCGGACCAGAGAGGGTCCGGGGTTGGCACTGACGCCCGCCACGAGCTTAGTTCGTCAAAGACGGCTTTAGCGGCCTCTAGTGATGATGACAGGTCTTGAGAGAGCTTCTGGGACGACCGGAGTGCGCTGGATGAAAAGGAAAAAGGGTAAGCAATCGGACTCGAGCTCGGACAGGGGTGATGAGCCTGCATGTGAAGGCTGCCAAACTTACTAAAAGGTCGACTGCACTGACTCGGCAATCACAGCCAAGCGAGTCATCTCACGGAAAGGCAATGCTAAGGTGGCAAAGGGAATGTTAGAGCTCGACACGGCCTCGGGGATCGTAAAATCATCATCGTCCAGCATGCAGACATCCCACTCTTCAGGATGTATGTACGAAGGACGACCCATGAGCAGAGATAGCCATTTGTCCTCGGCGTAAATCGCCCACCAGAGGCGACGACGGACCTGCCTTTCCTCGAGAGGTATGGCACACATACGCGTTTCAAGGTGCAGGCCGAGGTTCTGTGCGATACCAACGAGGGTGCCCAACCATGGCCATTTGAACGCAGCTGGTGAAGCGCCGATAGCCTTGCTGCTTTTATGCAGGTACAGTAGACCGGCCTGCAGCGTTGGCAAATGCGGTCGATGGATCTCTTCTTGCAGACAGTCGTAGCAGACGCGCCAGATCTTGTCATGCGGAAGTTGATCGTACAACTCCCTGATGGCCAGGTATTCGTCGTTTCGCGCGAAGGGCAGGGCAAGGCCATACATGGCGGCTAGCAGGGGACATGGCACTTGCTCCAACGAAGTGAGCAGCGGCAAACCCTCTACGTTTTCGAAGTCAAAATACCGTATGGAGCTGATTGGCAACGATGGGAACACGTATCGGTAGTATCTGTCATGACCAGCAGTATCGTCAGCAAGAGGGGTCATTCTCACAGCACAACGTAGGATCTCCATACAGCCGGAGCAAGCGCACTCCGCACTCGGGAGGAACAAGTTGATCGAGTTCAGATCTCAAGACACTGGAATCTGCAACCTTCGTGTCTGCAACTACTCCTTGGTGGATGGAATCTGGCGTAACAACAAAGTGGACGGGAATCTTGTCTGTGAGTGGCACGCCGCCGACGTTTCGGATCTGGAAACCGTAGAAGCTCCTCATACCAAACTCGTTGAAACGGCAATGTCGCAATAGCCAGGGGTCTGATTCTGAGGATGTGCCCAGGAGTACCGCGGTCTGACCTGGCATGCAGTCGATGGTCTGGGAAAACTGCGCAGGGGGAGGGAAACCACCCCGCCGCGACAAAGGCGTCTGGTCCTCTTGAACCAAGGGAACAGAGTGCGGTTCTGCGTATGGGGCCGGGTGCGCAGGACTCATAATGTTTTGATCAATCTGATACGCATTCTCATCGTTTGCCGCGACTACACTGTCGTGCGCAGGTGTGTTGGTGGCACTGGTATGAGGCGCTGGCGGAAGCGTCGCATTTCGTTCTCCTGCTGAAGAAGAAGAAGGACGGTGTGGAGTTCTTCGCGCTGGGAGTCCTTGGAAAGTGCAAGCAGCCTGCGATTCAGCGCAACGTGAACAAGGCTGATTCTCTCCTTGGGGCTGGCAGCGAAGCTTTCTGCTGCGACATTGATCGCATGGTCGGCGGCGCCTCCGAATTCGATATGGCCGCGTGGTGACTACATTCTCGTTGCCGTCGCCGGCACGAGTTGATGTTCCAAATTCGTCTGTCATGAGCTGATCCAAGTCTTTGTTGCTGAATAGATGTTCCTAGATACTTTGCGAAGATCTTCCAGCGCTCGATGAAGCACGAAAAAGTAAGAGGCGTTACAGATGAATGAATGAAGTTGGTCGTTGACAAACGACACAAAGAGACGCGAAGAACGTCACTGGCGCCAAGGCGGAATCATTGAATTGAAGCTAGACCCGATCCACCTTGAATTTATACAAATTCTGAGTATTTCTTACTAAAAGCTAAACTATATACAGGAGCATGGCATCTAGACCGCTTGTCCTGGACTGATTGTATTTTTCTGTATAAAGCCATGCATCGTATCGCCCAAAGACAGAGTCTCACCCTTCTAACCCTCTGAACATGCACCGTTTAAAAAGGAAACCAGGGTTCTCTCAGTCTTTCGATTGATAAGAGCAGCTTCAGGAGCCTTGTGCGAATCATAAAGCCATGTTCAAATTGATAATGCGAATTTCGTGAGTTGGATTCTCCTTTAGCTGGCAGTATGCGCTGGCACACAAGCAAGACCATAACTAGAGAAACTCGGTCAGCGAGAAGATTCGATAATAAGTATCAGATAATTCTTACCTCGAACCTAATGATATTCTCGCCATGTCCAGTATTTTCGGAACCATTTCGTCACAGCGTTCCCTTCACTTTTGTCTGTGCTGTGAGAGAGTTGGCTGTCTAATGCACGCAAGGTGCTGTGCTCCGTTCGCGTAGCCTCTTCATAAGAGGGCGGTGCTGGGCTCGTATCGTTTTGAATTCTGTATTGGTCTCTTGAATACAGGCGTATGAAACGACTGCAGCCCTGACACACGTCGTGACGAGAGGTCAAGCCTTCATGCTCCTCATGCGTGAGGGCACAATTCCCACGGTCAAAGTCGAGATACATGTCCATTTTCTGAGTCTTACGAGGCGACACTTGAGACCAGTAATAATTTTGTTCTATACGGGGACAAATGATACAAGATCCTGAGCGAGAATGCATTTCTTATGGATGCAAGTTATCATGTTGACTGCGGCCAGACACTTGGTACGTTAGGAAATGAATGTGACACTTTGCCCGCAAGATTTGGTGACAGACTGTTTCATTGTTTTTGTGACACACGCAGAACTATATTCGGCGAAATGGAGGGCGGCGAGCGAGCCGTCGGCGGATACAATGCATCAGTGGTTAGTCGGTGCGATTCTGATTTCGCCGAGCCCCATTCGCAGCTTTCGCCGAAATCTGTGATTTCGTTTTCGGTAAATCCACCCAGGATATCTACGTCAATGATTACCGCAGAATTTGATAGATGCTATGGAAATATCAAACTAGAAGCAGATAGATCGTCGGCCCGGTGAAAACTGTGTTGCATCATCTGAAATAACCGCAATAAGTTTGAGAGTTAGTCATGCCAGCCCCCCCTCCCCCCTTTCGCCGAGCAAGAGTCAGTGACCTTCTGCCACTTACACGGCAAGTGAGGAATCATGTTGTATAAGATGGACGGGCTCTGCCATCTTCTCTTTCAGTAAGACTCGACAATTCTCATATAATACTATCACATACAACTACAACCTTCTCTCAACATCAATATGCACTACACGCCACGAGAGGTACGATCCGCTCAAACAATTTCCATCCCATTTCGCATGCTAATAATCACCAAACAGGTGGAGAAGCTTGTCTTCTCGCACGCCGGCTATCTCGCGCAGCGCCGACTGGCCAAAGGATCCAAGCTGAACCTCTTAGAGGCAAAGGTAGCTACAAACACAGCTTTCCAACGCTGCTGCCCCCTAAAGTAAATGCAGGCAGCTAATTGAGATGCAGGCTCTGATTACTACTGTGCTCCAAGAGGTGAGTCTCATTCTGCGGGAATCATGCCCTTCCAATGCTAAATTCGCCTAGATCATTCACAATGAAACTCGTTCGGTTGCCGATTTGATGGAACTCGGCAGGCATGTCCTCGGTCGCCGGCATGTACACCCATCTGTTGTCGGTACCCTCGCTCAGATGCAGGTGGAAGCCACCTTTGAAACGGGAACCCATCTCATCACAATTCACCAACCTATCAGCACTGATGATGGAGATCTCGCCTTGGCCCTATACGGCAGCTTCATCCCGGTACCCACAAAGGATCCGTTCCCAGCCGTCAACGAAGCCGACTACGATCCATTGAACATGCCCGGGGCGATCAAAACTGCTGATCACGGAAGTATTGAGCTCTACGCTGGACGCTCAAGGAAGACGGTCACAGTGAACAACAAAGGCACTCGAGCCGTGCACGTATGTCCATATCTCATTATACATCTTTGTGTCAGTTTGCAAGCTAATAAACTCCCTGCAGGTTGGCTCTCATTTCCACCTGATGGAGGCAAATCCTGATCTCGAGTTTGACCGCCTCAAGTCTTATGGCTTTCATCTCGACCTTCCTTCGGGAGAGTTTTTGCGATTCGAGCCGAATGAGCCCAAGAAGGTCACCATCGTGGAAATCGGTGGCTCCAAGACTATCCAGGGCGGAAGTGGGCTAGCTCTGGGCCCTGTTGACTCCAAGAACTCACGCAACATCGTGCAGAGTCTTCAGCAGGCTGGCTACAAACATGCTGCCGAGACGGTTGGAGATGAGACACCAAGCAAACCGTGCGAGTTGGATAGAAATAAATACGCCGCAGCATACGGGCCTACCACGGGAGACCTCATTCGTTTGGGAGCCACTGATCTGTGGGTCAAGGTTGAGCGAGACCACACAGTCTACGGCGATGAATGCACTCTGGGCTGCGGTAAGTCTATTCGAGATGGTATGGGAGCTGCCAGCGGCTGCCGCGACTCTGAATGCCTTGACCTGGCCATCATCAACGCTGTCATTATCGACTGGACGGGTATCTACAAAGGTGATGTCGGTATCCAAAATGGGCAAATTGTTGGTATTGGTAAAGCAGGCAATCCTGCTACGATGGACGGAGTCTCCAAGAATATGGTCATTGGATCAAACACGGACATCATTGATGCCGGAGGCAAGATTCTGACTGCGGGTGGGATTGACACCCACGTCCATCACATTTGCCCTCAGCAGGCGCATGAGGCTCTTGCTTCTGGTGTCACAACTCTGTTTGGTGGCGGCACTGGCCCAAGGTAAGTCAGTAGTCCAAGAATAAGGCATCCCAGGCTAATACCTCTGAAAGCACATCTTCTACTGCCGTCAACTCTACCGCGAGCAAGAGGTCCATTAAGCAAACGATGCAGGCTTGCGATCAATTGCCCCTCAACTTTGGTCTCGTCGGAAAGGGTAGTGACTCGGGGGCTGTTGGTCTCCAGGATCAATGCGATGCGGGCATTGTCGCGCTGAAGCTGCACGAAGACTTTGGATGCACACCCGCCACGATCGACAATTGCTTGAGGTATGTTCAAGTCATCGCATCTCTGAGATTACGTGCAGAACACTGACATTCAGCGCAGCATCTGCGAGAAGAACGACATTCAGTGCCATATCCACACCGATGGCCTGAACGAGGCTGGATTCCTGGAGCATACTGAGAAAGTCTTTGATGGTCGAACCCTTCATGTCTACCACGTCGAGGGCGCAGGCGGAGGACACGCACCTGATGTGATCAAGCTTGTCCAGTGTGCGAACGTTCTGCCAAGCAGCACAACTCCCACCATGCCGTTCACGACCAACACGATCGACGAGCACATTGACATGGCCGCAAACTGCCATCGTCTGTCCAAAGACAACCCGGACGATCTCTCGTTTTTGAAGAATCGCATCAGGGAGGAGACTATTGCGGCAGAAGACATGCTGCACGACATCGGCGCCATCAGCATCATGTCCTCAGACTCGCAAGCAATGGGACGCATTGGTGAGGTCCTCATCTGCACATGGAAGGCAGCGCACAAGAACAAGATTCAGAGAGGCGCGCTGAAGGAAGACGAGGGAACGGGCGCCGACAACTTCCGCGTGAAGCGCTACGTCAGCAAGTACACGATCAATCCTGCCATCACCCAAGGCATCAGCCATGCAGTGGGCAGTGTTGAGGTTGGGAAGCTGGCCGACTTGGTCATCTGGGACCCGGCGCACTTTGGTAGCAAGCCTTTCCAAGTGCTCAAGAAGGGCTTTATCGCCTTCTCAGAAATGGTGAGTAACAAAGAGCCTGGCCGACAGATGAACAACGTGCTAACCACAAAACAGGGTGATCCCAATGGAGCGTACGTTACGATTTGCTGCCCCCCTAGGGAAGCAAAACAGCTAACCTGTCATAGTGTCGCGGACGTGGAACCGCTCGTGGCTCGACCTATGTATGGTGTAAGTAGCTCAGACGCGTTGAGATACCTAGCAATATTTGAGACTAACGACTATTAATCTAGGCGATGCATCCCGAGTCAAGCGTCATGTTTGTTTCCAAAGCATCAGTCTCCCCAGGTGGTGACGTTCACTCCTACAATCTCCGAAAGCAGATTGAAGTTGTGAAGGCTTGCCGTCAGGTCAAGAAGAGCGACATGAAGTACAACGATGCTATGCCGATCATCTCCGTGGATCCAGAGACCCTGGTAAGTTTCCTTTCTACATTTCAATTTGCAGACGTTGTATATAGTCTGGAAGAAACTCGACTAACACGCGGACCAGGCCGTCACTTCGGATGACGCTGATTTGAAGACGGAGCCTTCGGAGTCTTTGCCTCTCACGCGCCAGGTATACTTTTTCTGAAAGTTCTGAACTCGCCTGAAGCATCTACCTACAGGACAGGATCATATGTAACTACTGGATCTTGAATGGTGTTGGTAGCTTAGTCGTGGTGGTAGCTTATTCAATTACACAGTTTTTAAGCCAATATCTCCGTGAGACCAACAGCCGCAGCAGGTCCTCTTTTGTGCAAGAGAACAACCAAGGAGTAACTTGCACTTGATTCGAAGGCCTTTTTATTGATGCGTTCACTGTCTCATTGCAGGCATTTCTGGTCACGAAGTATTCGTGCCGCTCATACCGAAGCGCTTCTTTCATGCCAGCTACAATACTTCCACCAACGAAATTATGGAGCATTTACGTTGGTCTGCATAGTCATGAAAATCGACAATAAGAAAACGGCAGCCTGAACCAGGAGTTACGAGTGATCATTTGCCGGCCAGGGGTGTCGCTATAGGGTAGTCCAACTTGACGACACCCCTGATCAGCCCTAAAGACAATTACTCGAATCGCATCTCTGCAGGAGGATCACTTAATTGTTCTCAATTAATTGGAAATCCGAGCCTGTCACTAGAAATCATGGAGCTTCCATACTCAGGGCTTCGCCTCATTCTACTCGGACTGGGAAGTCTGACTCTCCTCAAGATCCTCTACAAGACATTCCACTTCCTTACCTTCCACTTTCTTCCGCCTTCCCAGCCTCTATCGCGATACAAATCACCTCTCAAACCCTCCTATGCCCTGATTACCGGGGCTTCGGCTGGCATTGGCCTCGGTATTGCTCGAGCTCTTCTCACACAGGGTTTCAATGTCATCCTCCTGGGTCACCTTGAACATGAACTCTCCACTGCCGCCGCGACCCTGCGTGCAGACTTTCCAGCGGCTGACGTGCAGATCGTCGTCATGAACGCAATCACCGCGACGGAGACTGAAATAAAAGAAGTGCTGTCGGGATTGGAAAAATCGCTGCAAGGAAGGCTGAGCGTGCTGGTCAACAACGTCGGCGGCAGCCCAATCGCGAACCCACCTTTCAGGAGAATCTGGACGTATTCGGGCGAAGATGTCGACAGGGTGATCAACCAGAATGCGCGGTTCATGGCCAAGCTGTCGATCTGTGCGGTGCCGCTTTTGCAAGCCAAGTCCACCCCGGAAGACCGCGCCCTCATCCTGAACCTCTCTTCTGCCGGCTGGGTCGGCCTCCCGTACATCGCGATGTACGGCGCCACCAAAGCTTTCAACCTGTCGTTTAGCACAAGTCTTGCCCGCGACCTGGAGGCCGATCAGAGCACCAAGCACATTGACTGCCTCTGCATCGTGCCAGCAGACGTGCTGAGCCAGGGAAACCGCATGGGCGTAGCGAAATGGAGTCCCACTGGCGACGCATTTGGCAAGATGGTCGTGGAGAGGGTGGATGGGGCGGTCAAAAGGGGCTGGAGATGGATGACGCCGTGGTGGAAGCATGCGCTGGAGATTGGAATGTTGGATCTGCTGCCGGAAAGCGTGGTCTCACAGGCTCTGGCAGAGACCGTGGAAGCCAAGGCGGAGGCCTGGAACAGTCATTGGGAAAAGCAGCAGTAGGCGTCTTTCTGAATGCTCTTTGCGTGGCACAAAGCCGTATTCAAATCACGACAGGGACAGTTAACAATGTTTCTCGATGACGTAAAAGAGACAATCAATTCAATCGCTTGGTATCGCACGCTAGTATGCAAAATTCACCACTCCAACCTATCATCACAGACCAGCTGCACATCGCCAGTCTCGTCTCCTCTCCAAATCTTGGATGCATCGTTCAAACTTGCCACACTCTGGCGGAGATCACTGATGATACCACCGGGACCGCTCGCGTATACGACGGTCCTCCCCTTGATAACGCTTCCCACAAACGACGGCGTTAGGGAAGGCAGATCGGGGCGGCCGCCCTTGTAAACGTTTGGGCTTCTCACTCTGCTGCAAGACGAAGCAGAGGAAGCGGCGTCGTTGACGACAGTGCATTTGTCGTCCATGACGGGTGTCTGTGATTCTCCATCCAGAGCGACCACGATACCCTCTTCCGCGTGGCTCACGTGGATGGTGATGCTGAAGTTGTGTTCTTTGGCAGCAGTAATCAGGTCGAGCTCGGGTCGCACCCATTCGATATCTTCCTTGCGTCGGACAGACCAAATGAGGCTGACCTTGCGGTCCGGAACGGCGGGTTGGTTGATGAGCCAGAGGAGGGTAGGGAGAACGTAGGTGATGCCTGTGCCGCCGGCAACGAGCAAAACGTTGACATCAGGCGTGAGACGAAGGGTGTGATCCTCTCCGTAGGGGCCTTGCATAACGACAGGAGTGCTCTCTACACCTGCAGCGGCCATCTTGGCCACCTTCTTTGTCTCTCCCCCCTTGGCGCGGAAGATGTAAGAGTGCTGCACCATGCCGTTCTTCTCGACAGGCAAACTCAGCGGCGTGAAAGGGTGTGACTGCCAGATGCTGGCCTTGGTGAAACAGAGGTAGAAGTGCTGTCCGGGTTTCCAAGGGTTGTGAGGGTGTTGGTAATCGAGACGGATGATGTCGCCGTTGACCGCGTCGGGGAATTTGGTGATGGCGGCAGGGGAGGTGAGGAAGCCCATGGAGCCGGAGGGCAGGTATTGGTAGTGGATGAAGAAGCTGCGCGCGAGACGGGCGGCGCGGTCGAAGAGCCAGATGGCGAGGCCAGGTACCATGAAGACTTTGAGGGGTTCCCAGTGTCCCCAGCAGGCGCCGATGTAGACCATGGCGAGAACGTAATGCGCCTTGCGGAAGAACTCGTAACCGGTCAGACGGATGGCCCAGGGCGTGGAGAGGAGGAAGAGAAGGAAGATGACAATCATGGCCACGCAGCCCCAGATCATGTAGAGCTGCTTGATCCATTTGGTAGCGACTTCAGGCTGCGGCTGATAGTAGATGGCTTCGATGACCGTCCATCCAATTGTGTGAATAAGAGACTGAATAAAGATGATGTACCCCAACCACCGGTGAAGAAAGTTGAAGCTCTGGTAGGGAATGCCTGTGAGCTCTGAAAGAATGCTCTCGCGAGAGGACAGGAGGATCGAGAAGGGCGTGAGGGCGTAGGCGAGGGTGCCGAGGCGATCAGACCAGGAGCCCAGCCAGGAGCGTTTCTGGTAAAGGTTGTCGTAACCCTTGACGGGCGTGATCCAGGTCTTGTACCAGATACCGACAAAGCTGAAGATGGCGAGATAGCCCGTCAGGATCACCAGAATCAAGATCTGGAGTCGTGTGGTGCGGCCAAACACCGGCCGCATGGATTCTGGGAGCAGCCATCGTCTCCTCGCCGCATTGATTGCGCTCCCAGCTCGTCTCAAACCCCTTTGCTTGTTTCCTTCGACGCCCTTTTCGATCCCGGAGACAGATACCGCAATGTCGCCTGCCCGTCTCGGCGCCCAAAAATGTCTCCCAATCGCCCAGATCAATAGGATCCCTCCGATCGTAGACCAAAAGATGCCCGTGTAGAGTACTCCCCTCTCGTGACCTCCATAGACTGAGTCAAAGTACTCGCAGGTGCCTGGATCGTTTGTGCAAGGGACCACGCGCATGGCGTATCCCCAATAATTGACGAGACCGCCCTCGCTGAGGTTCTGGGAATGGTAGCCGGGCATGGTGGCGAAAAGTCGTCGTGAAACCAGCACCACCAGCTTGAACTGGAGCCCAAAAGGATACCTAAAAGTCGTAGGCAAGAGTTTGAATACCGAGTACGGTCTATTCAAGAATGGGATCCCCGGAGAATATATTACTCTCCGGCCTGGATCTCTGCGGCCCCCCTTCTCCCGACGCTTCGGTCATCTCCCTCGAATCTTCCGCCGCTGTCGAGGCACAAACCATCGTTCCAGCATCGCAGATGCTCCAGAATGAGCAAGTTTGCGAAGGTTTCCCAAACATTCGCGGCCGGGCCAAGCGTCTCTGACATTATCCGCAGGGATTGATAGGCGTATTTAGGGGCCGGGTGGAAACGAAAGAGTGGGAATCACGAGCTTCCTAGTACGTGTTTGGGCCAAGATTGAGGGGCGACTCGTCGCGGATTCCACATGGAGCAGGTATGTTTGCAAGCAAGCAAGGCGATCGTCCCGCCGGATCTCAGGCGAGTCCGACAGGGGGGTAATAGAGGGAGTTAATATCAGGCCATTCGATAGAGGGTCTTTGTCTGTGTCAGGATGTGACGTGGGAATTGGGGCGGGTTGCGATTGATTTCAAGACGAGCCGAGCCGGACCCCGTCGTGACATGGCGACATTGCGAGACTCCTCTTCTTCTTCTTCATCAATCTACAACCTTTCCGCTGTCCTGTTGTCCTTGTAACGACCGTCATTAGTCCAGTTCCTCGAACCAAGAACCGTCGTCATGGATCACGGAAGCGCCCACGCAGCAGACTGCAAGGTCTCGGTACGTTCATCGGACTCTTCAGCTCCTGGAGAGACAAGTCTAACGAGACGTCACAGATGCTTTGGAACTGGTACACCGTGGACGCCTGCTTCCTCTCCTCGTCATGGCAGATCCTCAACAACGGCATGATGGCCGCCTCATGTATCGGCATTGCCCTTCTCGTCATGTCTCTCGAAGTCCTCCGCCTCCTCATGCGCCGCCTCGACACCATGATCCTCACCCAAATGAAGCGACGCGGCGACGTGATCCTCGCAGCATCACAATCTACGACTGGCAGCTCGCGCGGCTGCTCTGGCGCTGCAACCCCGACACGAACCCAACGAAAGGTCATCATGCGCGTCTCGCCACTGCAGCAGGTCCTGCGCGCCGTGCTCTATGCTGTGAGCGTTGGAGTCGCGTATGTGATCATGCTGCTCGCCATGTACTTCAACGGCTACATCCTGATCAGCATCATCATTGGAGCTGGACTGGGCAAGTTTCTGTGCGACTGGCTTGAGGTCGTCGTGGTGATCGGGGAGGAGGAGGATGGAGAGAAGAGACCGGGAGAGATTGAGGAGTTGACCGTCTGCTGCCAATAATGACCAGGATTCGAGGACGGTCATCGCCCACGTGCATTTTTTGAGCCTCTTTTCCTGCATGAGCAAGCATGTTGAATAGCGTTTATGCGAATTTGTTTGACACTGTCTGTGGATGTTGCGTCCTTTGCCACAGAGTGATGCAAAGCCGTGATTCTTCAAATTCCCGATGTAGCGGCAGAGTTGCCTTCCAGTTTCTGCTGCGCAGCCTGAGTACATGTCATTAGCATACGTGACAATGGGGTAATCTAATTCAAATGGTACGCTGCCATTGTCTTTTTTAAATATCATTCAGACAGTTCCTTTGACTTGCTACGGCTTGGCACGTCATCAAATATGCGATTGAATAATGGTGTGCTATTAGTTCTTAGCTGCAACATGGGCTTGTCCATAACGCCTTTCTTCACAATCGCGTCCAAGCTCGTCAGCGGCTCAGTCTCATATCCTATGCGTCAAGCGCTTCCAAGTCAGTGTCTATTGGGTCTTTTGCAGATTCTTCTGCGGAATTGCAGAGCTTGGGAGGGCCCTGTGAGCCTGTGCAGATCCTTCTGACTTCGCAGCAACATGGATTAGCATCAATTTGTTCATTTTGGAAGAATTACAGCTTTATTGAAGATACTCTGTGTGCGGTCAGCTGATAGTATTATGGCAAGCGTCCTTCCATTTCATGTATTGACAGAGCTGAGATGCCCGTGCAATTTGCTGTCTCGACTCAGCGAGTCTAGATTTCATGAATAGATGCTAGGATAGCAGTATTGGGCTCTTACGGCTTTCCTTTGAGACTGGCAGATAAAGCAGCACCATAAGCTGTAACATCAACACGCTTCGAGCTGAACATTTTCCGACTTCAGAGCTCGCTTTGCCAAACTTTACCCTTGATGTATGCGTTCATGGTTTGTACGCTTTATTCCTGTCCGTCTTCCTCTTCTGATCAAAACCATCATTCACAATTTGATTCTCAAAATCGTTGTGCCAACACAAAGACCAGGCAAAGACCATGAGGTTATTAGTTGTTCCTGTCCTTCTCAGTGTCAGGTATGCCCTTGACCAAAGTTGGATCCCCCTAAGCTACCTTCAAGATCTCGAGGCATCATGTTCCCTCAAGTGCTTGCGCTGTTTGCATCACGCGCGATAAATTGACAATTGCAAAACTTCTTTCGCCACCAGCCTGCCTAACCACAGTAAACTTTCGGAGAATGTCGTACTATGCGGACTGGTACGTCCAAGTCTTGACAGTAGTTTCTGTTCTTAGGGACATTAGTTGCGAATAGTCCTCTCTTTCCATCGGTTTCCGTGTGAAAATTCCACGGAGAAAATCCTTAAGAACACGTGAAGGTGAAGTCGGACCGCTACACCATGATCGCGGTATCTTTGAAATTGTATCGAAGAGAAGCAGGATCGTGCCGTAAGGCAGGAACATATGGTCTGCCTGAGCCAGCGCATGACTGCAACCGGGTACGTCGTTTCGGGTACTCTCTTCATTGTGTACACGGATGGTGAGTCACCTCAGCCGTTTCGTGGAGCACTTCAGGTCCGGGCTGCCAAGTTGACGTTGCTAGCATGTGCCAACAGCCACTTACAGCACGTCAACGTATACTTGCATGCTCTTGTCCAGCCATCATCTTGAGCGATGCCCAATTTAATGCTGACAAAGCCATCCCTCGGGTTTCCGATCTTGTCGCCATCGATCGTATGAGGCACCAGCAGAGGCCGTGAAGCCGGCTGCTGCTCTTGTACAAATTGCACGAGCTGGCGAACTAGCTCTAGAAATGCTACCATGGCATTGTCAAATTTTCGGTGCATGAATGTGAGTCCCAGAGGTAAGTCCCCCGAACTGTACAGCTCGAGAACATGTTTCTTAGGCGGAGGCGCAGATCGTCCTGGACCCGAACGACTCGGCGCTGTACTTGATGTTTCATATCGAATGATTTTGGAAGTGCTTCCCATAGGCTGTGGCTCATATCCTTGAAATTTATAGCCGACCTGGTCGGCAACCGTCACGAGCAATAGAAGTGCGTGGCCCCACGCAGCGTTGATCTCCGGCCAGTCGACTGGATGTGCTGAGAGTCGGCCGAGACGAAGTCCATTGATCGTCGCGAAAGTATTGTCGTGACTGATGCAGAAGGTGTCATTGAACACATTTGAGCGACTCAGACTCTTCAGCAGGCTCGAGTCATTGGCATATTTGGTTCGGACGCTGTCGCGTTCAGCTTGAAAGTCGGCGACATCGCCTACGAAAGCATTACGCTCCCGCCAAAACTCCTGTTCTTCCTCGTCTAGTTGTTTTGACTCTTCCTCCAGTGCCAGCATCTCAGCATCAAGTTGATGCTTCTCGGACTCCAGCTTTCGAAGCTCAGCCATGGCTTTGTCTTTTTCCTTTTCTGCTGCATCCCGAGCTGCCTGCTGGTTCTTACGATCAGCGGCAGTTATGCGGTTTGCTTGGACCATTTTCAAATGTTGAACGTAGAAATCTCTCTCACGCAGTGCGCCCTCGAGTTTCTTCTGCATACCATCGACTAGCATCTCGGTGCACTCCACGCAAACAGGATGATCGATATCTGATCGGGCCGATAGAATCTCGAAAAGCCGGTTCATACGATCCATATCATCTGCCGTGGGTATTTCAGTGGGTTGACTCATCTCTGTCGAGCTCAACCTCTCAAGTCTTGGGGTGTTGCTTGTGCGTTCCCGAGACTGCAAGGTTGAATGCCCCATCTGCGATTCAGTGAGGAAGATGAAGGACATTGCCGTATCGAGCGGATTTCCCGCCGACTGTCTCTTGAAGACTGGTGCTGAAGCATTCTTACTGGCCTGATCATAGACGCTCTGACGTTTCGAACCTGTCGTTTGCAACTTGGTGGGTCGCGAAGATGGGGTATGCTTCGACGCTGTAGATGATGATGATGAAGCTGACGTTGATTAGCAAAGAACGACTTGCACTAAGGGATAAATGATTACACACAGATAAGAAGGTCGTAAGCTGCTGGGTTGAGATTTTCAAGCGAGCCATCCAGCTTCAGCGGTTGACGGCACTTTTGGCAGTTCATCGTGAAACGACGTTGACGTCTCTCGTGTCAGTGGCGCAAAGGCATGCGCAAACGACCGCGAGAAACTATGGAGCAGATGATCTGTTGTATAGGGATGATAACGCCGCTTTGATGATTGCGACAGAATAGAAAGTGATATTGCTTAATAAGAGAAGCTAGGTCATCACGTCTCAATATGTTTCCCACGTGATTTGCGATGGAATATGCGGGATGACAAGTGCTACCCATCCACAGCATCGTCGCGGCCTTCCTTCCCGATCCAAAAAACGGGGCGACAGGAAGTGGAAATTCGATCAGGGGTTAGGGTTGTGACGCGTGATGCGACGCGACAAATGGGCAAGTATCCAGCGCAGGATTTCGAGATCCCTTGCGGCGATTAGATTGGTATTCATTTGCGACGGTCTCGATCACGACAAGAATGTGGTTGCACGAAAGCATTCGATAATTTCAATTTCAATTTCCTATGCACCACTGAGGATCTTTCACCGAGCGCTTGCCTCCATGCAGCTGTGTCTTCAACACCATGGAACCCCCGGCGAAGCGCCCTCGGCGCGATCCAAGCTGGCCCGGCGATGCCGACGACGAGCTAGCTTTCGACCCCTTCCACATGTCTCTACAAGAAGAAGTCGCATCTGAGGACGAGTTTGACAGAGCCATGGAGGAGACCGATAATCGCTTCCAGTCCGCCATGGCGCATATCTTTGAAAAATACAGCCGAGATTTTGAGGGAGTGGGGGACGAGATCGACATGTACACTGGGGAAGTTGTTGTTGACAACGGTCACCTCAGCAAAATGCGCCATGAACGCGATGTGGGTGTGCCAGGTTGGATGGACCAAGAGGAGGAGGAGGATGAAGAAGAGGGAGGGCTCAGACTCAGCGACCTTATCGACGAGGCGTCATTTTCAGAAGAACCGCAAGAAACTGGGACCAACGGCCAGACCAACCATATCGAAGCTTTGCCCCAGATTTTGGGATCGGGCGAGGACTCGCTCAGCGCGCTCAGCATTGATGGAGCTGAAACGAATCAGATGAAGCTCGGCGAGATCACCCACGGACGTGCTCAAGCCAACAGAGCAAGACTTCAAGGACGACGAAGTCCCGCGCCGGCTACTGAGGAATGTTCAATATGGCGTCCTGGCAACACCCCTCCCAGAAAGGCAGAGACGTTCAAGAAATCCCTTCACCTAGATTCAAGACCTAACTTGAGTCACGCAACCCAGGAGCGGGAAGCCGAGGGTCCCGTCTCGATTGAGTCAGCGGTCAACGAATACTCTGCCGAAGCGATAGGCCCATCCCTGACGAAGGCTGGGAGACAATCCAGCTCGGCTGAAGGAGTATTCTCTGAGCAGCCAAATGGCATCGAGCATACCATCCGCCGAAAGCCAGGTCGGCCGAGGAAGACAAATACAAAGGCAATTAACGATGATGACGCGAACGACAAAACAAGAGCCCTTTGGTGTCCGGACAAGGAGCTTTCAGAAACGGGTTTATACAAAGACACCGAGGGGAGGAGGCGCTCGGCTCGAGCGAGTATCCCTGTGGACTACTTGGGCAAGATCTCATGGGAGCAGGCCCGGGCGAACCTGAAGGCTGAAACGAAGAGTGCCGCGTCTTCACTCTGTTTATCCTCGGAAAATGACAGACAGCAAGTTCCGTCCGCGAACACAGACAGCATGGCCGTCTCTCGACCGCCGACCGTCATTGCCAACTCCCAGGAGACACATATCCCGTCAAGCGGCGAATACAGCGCAAACACGGATCGGCCAAGTCAGTCCAGCGCCAGCCGCTTAAGTCAAGTTCAGAGCTCTCAGACCGGTCAAGGGACAGGAACTTCAAGATTGAAAACTGCACAATCCCGGCAGCAGAGTTGGGAGTTTCTATACGATCTTTCGGATGATGAGATGCCAATGCAGCTTCCTGCGACCAAGTCGCTCCAGCGAAGCACAGTTTCTTCGACTGAAGAATCAACGTTGGACACCGAATTGACTACAAATGAGAATCAGTCGTGGCCAGCGGACGGAGAAACAGTGCTTTGTAAGTTGGGGGCGAAAGATCTGGAACAGCATGCAACCCGCCAAGTCATATCTCAGGAGATTGACGATTATGCGGCATATGAGCCCGACCTTGAGCAAGACACTGGCATTCATGAAGTTGCCGGCCCCGTTCAAGACCGTGTACAAGCAGATACTGTGATCGGACCGCTTGCAGGCCATGCCTCGACCGAGGAATCCGACGCTGTAGGGGACGACGATACCAGTGATTTACAACTTGGCGAAGCGGGGCAATCTGTTTCCGAGAAAAGAGGCGCCTCGCCCGACCTCAGCACGCCGCACCACGTCCGAACAATTGTAGTCGAGATCCCCGAGTCTTGTAATGGGGGAAGTTCCGCGCCGCCATCCTCGTCCCCCACGAAGCTGCACTCGTCCCCAATCAAGAGTCGCGTACCCCACCATGAGGCAGAACCGACTCTGCCGCCTCACCACAGTTCCCCCAGACGTTCCGGCACGGCCACCCCAGACGCCGCACGCAGCTCACCGTCCAAGTCCCGCGCGAATAGACTGCATAATGATGGCCAGACCCCGGCTTCATCCCGCGCGGCCAGACCACCAGTCAGAACATACTCATCACGGTCAATATGGGACAGGCGATCGTCGCCGCCTAGGGCGTCAAAGCAAACATCACCCGAGAAATCATCGCCCCTCAAGCACGCGATCATCAACTCATCCGTTCCACAAACTCCTTCTTTCCGCACAAAGCGAAAAATCGCAACACCGTCATCCCGCAACTCTTTGCTATCTTTCACGAGAGACAAAGATGACGTTGATGAGCTTAGTGAGGTTATCGGCCAGAGCGATGAACGACCTTTGCGCAGAAGAGACACCATCTCTGGGAGGATAACCCACGGCACGTCGACACCAAGCAGTGCAGGACGGAGAGTCCGCTTGCCGTACAGGGCCAAGGTCAATTTAGGGTCAAAGCAACCAGAGATGGGCGAAGTAGTTCAGTCTCCTGGCGGGACAACGAGGGTCTGCGGGGTGGATGGATTCCGATGTGATCGGGATTTTTGTTTCAGTTGTTTGTAAGCTCTGCAGGACGTCTTTGTACGAAACTGTGAATATTTAAATGGCGAGACACAGATTCACAATTTTTGTAGTTACGTGACTGTACGGCAAACATGTCGTGCTCCCGTGTATTATGAAAACCCATGAAATACAAACGCTACATGACGAGAATAAGTCATCTCGTCACTCAAATCATTGATCACCATGACTCCTCCCTTTGTTTTTCCGGAACCTCACTAGCCTTTATGTGACCCCCAAAAAGGGTCTCCTTGCATGCGCCCCGAGATTCGCCATTCTTGACAAAGCCCACCCAGCGTCGGAAAGCTTTGGCAACCACCCAACGCTCCAAAGTCTGAGGCCCATGAAATGGTCGACAAACAGGTTGCCACCGTCCTGATACCTCCTTCTGGGGGTGTGATTTGACAATCCGAAGCAGGCGTAAGTGCACAACTCAAGCAAGCTTTCCCACGAAGGAACTCGCATTTTACACTACGCCCACCGTGAGTACCGGGGTTCGTGGAGTTGACGGGATGTACAGACGTGGCGCGGGGGGGTCGGCAGTCCATTATTTGGGGTATCTTGGTTGCGTATCTGAAAGTCTACGGCCGTCTCCTCCATCCATGCAAGGCCAGCTCAGGCCTTACTAGAGCTGGCTTCGCCGTTCGCTGCAGCCATCTGCGCATGGTACTCGCGGACCTCTTTGAAGTAGGGCTCGTCTTGCGCTTGTTTTGCTGTCAAACGTTCCTAGGGGCGATCATGTCAGTTGCGTACGCTGCTTGATCTGAGGTCTGCATATCTCACCTGGTGATCGTAACGCAAAAGCTTATCAAGGAACTTGAGGGCTTCGTCGCTGACAAAGCGCTGGTTTTCCGTCGTCACAAAGCTGTGCCACGGCTTCTTTGGGAATCTACCCAAGAGATCGTCGTACGTGGCGTCGAGCTCAATGTCGTATTTATCAAGGTAGTCGAAAAGCGCTGAAGTTCCGAGGACCTTGGCGATCTTGACCAGCTGGTCGGTGTTGCTGCTGCCGTGGAAGAAGGGTTCCTTTCTGAAGATCATAGAGGCAAACATGGCCCCCAAACTCCACATATCCAGACTGTAGTCGTACTTTTGGAAGTCGACGAGCAGCTCGGGGCCCTTGAAGTACCTGGAAGCAACGCGCACGTTGTACTCGGTCTCCGGATGGTAGAATTCAGCAAGACCCCAGTCGATCAGGCGCAACTATTTCCGATTGTCAGTTTAGGGTCTACGTGGAGCGCGAACATGGCAGCACCACTGACCTTTCTCTGCTCATGGTCGATCATAACGTTGTGAGGTTTGACGTCGCGGTGCATGATGCCTTTGCTGTGGCAGAAGTCAAGGGCCGTCAGAAGCTCGAAGATGTAGTATCGAACATCGAAGTCGGTGAACTTGGGGTAGAGGGTGCGAAAGTCGGTGTTGTTGACGTATTCGAAGATCAGAGAGGGTGTCTTGCTCTGACTATCCCTGACAACATCGAGCAGGGCAACGACGTTGGGTCCGCCGGACAGATTCTGAAGAATCTTGATCTCTCGCTTGATCTTCTTCTTCTTGACGGGCTTGAGAACTTTGATAACGCATTTCTGGTAGTTGATAATGTTGATACCCTCGAAGACTTCTGAGTATTTGCCGCGACCTGTACGAGCCAAATATTAGCATAATGCTGGGGGCACACGTGACTGCATCGCATGCATACCAATCTTTCTGACAACCTCGTAGTTCTCCAGGACGCCCCAGCCTAGCGATCACCAAAGTCAGCATTTCCGGTCATGTTTCCCACCGAACTCTTCAGGCTGTATTTGAAATGCTCGCAACGAGAGTCGAACCAGCATCCATCGCACGGAAAGGCTCAAACTGACTGATATTAACGGAATCGTAGTCCCAGTAACTGCGGGGCATATTTTTGTTGACATCGGCGTAAACGAGAGCCATCTTGACGGCGGGGTGCGGCTCACGAGGAGCTCGCAAACGGTCGCTTGTGTCGTCGGCGCTGGGAAATGGGGTAGAATGCCACGCCCTTGACGAATGGTGGGCGCAGCGCGTGGAGCTTCGAGTGGTGCAGCGATTGTGTGTCGGCAGAGCGAGGGAGGGAGGTTTGGAGGGGAAGAACGGATTTGGCGGCAAGGCGGGCAAAACTGAGTGGGCTGTGTTGATCAGGTCCCGGGTAAGGCGTCTGACGATCTTGCGTGTCTCGTTCACACTGTACGAGAGTTTCACATCTGAGCACGAATCCAGACGCCTTTTCACGAGTTTGAGTAATCATTATCATATGTGACCAAACGAAATTGGTTCCAAGTCGTCTAAATTGTTCGTGGAATTATTCAGCTCTTCGCGACGCCATATTTTCGTGCTCTGCTTTATCATCGGAGCCTCGAAATGGCATGCGTTCAATGCATCAGGACCTGGCACCGTGTGTGATCAATGCGATTTACTTTGACGCGAGCAGCTCTCACTTTCAGTTCCTCCAAGCCTGTGCCGTGTGCACAATGGAATAGACCTTGCAGCACGTTCAAGTCAGTTGGCCGCGTTGAAAGATCACAGAGCGTGGCTGAGTGCCTTATGTTCAAAAACCTGCTTTCGAGCCATGGGAACCTGCAGAGGTTGCATCACAACAGGTAATGTGCTCTCTACTCGCTAAAATTCTGGCTCAGAAAACGCAGCTTGTCGCGTCGCGACCGGATCCATGCAGCCGTATGCGCATAGCTGGTCGATTACATGCACTGTATGCTGTGGAATGCATGTGGCCATTGAATCAGAGAAGGCTCTAAACAGGATAGATGCAGCGGGCGTTTGCTTTCTCTTCGATCTGGCGAGAAATGGGCGATGCGTAAGGTCCTGGATGATTGTCAGTGTTGTTCCAGCCTTGTGACCAAAGAAGTGTCGCGAAGATGTCAATGTGCTCAGAGAGAAGATTAATTGCTCGACATGTCGATCAGGATGACGTCGTCTTCGCGGCCGGGCAATAGCCCATTCGCCAAGAGTCCTCCGGCCTCCCTCTCGATCCGACTAAGGATGACGATACAAAGGTTTTCATCATGCAGATCAGACGGGGGAACGGGTTTAGAGGTGCGTCTTACCGGCTTCTTTGGCGATCTGATTCGCATGTCGCCTGTTGAACTCGAATAGAAGTACTTCAGGACAATCGTTCGTGAGAAAACACAGCATGAAACTACGTCCCTCAGTCGTATTCGAGCGTGTCTAGGCCCTTCTCGACCTTGTCCCAAGTCCGCTTTCTCAAGTCCGGCTTGGGATTCACAGGCTGCTTCTTGCCCTTTCTTTTCCTCTTCTGGCCTTGCTGATCTGCATGGCCTCTCTTCTCGATCCTCTGTGGCTCTTCATTCGTGTCGCTGAGACGACTGTCCGTGTCTTTCTTCTCGCTGGCTCTTCTCAATTGCTCGATCTCCGAATGACGGAAAATCTCGATTTGCTCATCCGTCAGAGTTCGCTTGACGCCATCATCGTAGTAGCCGAGATCGTCTTCGTCGTCATTTCCTTGATTGTACACCTTCGAATCCTGTTCGGTGCAGCCTGCAGCTGTAAAATGGTCGGCAAAGTGTGTGGTAGCTTCAGTTGAGAAGTGGGCTTCGTGGAAGTTCGTCAAGTCAGTCTGGACACACATTAGCATTAGTGGCAGCGACTTAGTGAAGCGATGTTCGCACATATGAGACTGTAGGAGTTCCTGCAGCGTCTCGATCTTTTGACATTTTATGAAACTCATTGTGCATCCAAGGGACGCGTGAAGCGGTGATTTGGAAAGGAAGACGCGTCGCCGTAGAAGATGGGATCGATATCACGATATGTTATCTTTCACGTGATTTACGTGGACGTAGTCCCACCTAACCTACAGCAGAAAATCACTTTTCCTGGTGACCTTCCGATACTGTAGAATTACAATCCCCTAGAATTCGCTGGAGAAGATAATCGGTACGAAAGCAGAAAACAAAAAAGAAACCATACAATAGCCGGTATTGACTGGTCGTCACCGGCCCAACTACTAATCAACCCCTTAGCAGCTTGATTTTGGGAACGGACAGGATGTCCTGGACGTTGTGAACCGCCGAAGTTCTGCCGGACGACCGTCCGTGGTGCGGAGCCCCCGGTCCCGGGTGCCGGACCACTTCCGTTTTGCGACTGGGGCCGTGCCCTTTTCTCCTGGTGCCCCATCGGCACGGGATGGCGGGCTTGCGCTGCCCGCCCTTCTTTGTTGCTATCTACGCCCCCTCTATCGTCGCTTCTAGCACGCTAGAATAAGAGCGAAGGCGCTCATACGTTATATGTGATAGAGGCGGCATCTTTGCGCGCAATGTCCAGAGCTACAAACTGGCTTAAAAGCACGCAGCCTCTGTGTAGCAGGAGGTCGAAAGCTGCGAAGCACGTATCGCGAGTCTGAAGGAGGAAAAAAGGAACCTGGAGGACAATTCGGAACCGGATGTTGTTGTCCCCGACTTTTCCGGTGGCTGGAATGATGAATATGCTAGAGCCGCTGAGGCCCGCTGGGGTACGGGCGTGAACCTGCAAATCAGTCGCGTCGATGGGGATATTTTATCCGAGAAGGCCAAGCTATCGAACCTGAGGACAACTTCGATCAACCTCCAGACGCAAGTCGGCAAAATCGAGAAGGAGAAAGACATCCGGGAGAAAGCCATCGCAACACTCAAAGCCTCGGATTTGAACCTGACAGCGATCCAGGGGCGAGTGCGAGACATATCGAACAAGTCAGGTCCGCTGCGCACAGTTGCAAGGATACGTCACCGCATTCACAGAGTGCGAAACACACGTCGGCTATATCCTCAATAAGGCTGAGCTCTTCCAGATCAAGGACGTTACCAAGTTCGACACCAAGACCCGAGCTCGCCTGGGCAACAGGGTCATGGCCGTCGTCAACCAGGGCGCGTATTTTACACGGGCTACCAGCAGCCATAGTCGTACTTGTTCCGTGCTGCCCTGCCCTGTCCTGCCCTGCCAAATAGTATTTCTCTCTGAAGTATACAGCAGCGACAGGCTATTCTATACGGTCGACCCAGAAGCCTGCAACAAACCGGGCTGGAAAGATCTCCTCGTCACGCGGACCGCAAGTCAGACCATAGCCGGGCAGACGAATCTTATTGGCGTCTGGCAAGTCATCTACGAAGGGAAAAGCGGCCTCTTCCAGGACCAGTGGCCAAATATCCTCACCCAGCTGCAAGGGTACGCGGCGAGCCTCGTCAACGGGAGGCTTGTCTGTTTGATCGGGGCAAAGGCGACAAAGTCACCTTCTGGAAGTTCGGCAAGACCGATGATGGGGAAGTGACGACGACGACCATCGACTATAACGGAGGAGCCGGGGTGACGGATACTGGGGACTCCACGAATGCGTATGATTATGACTAAGTGCTCGAGGAGAATGAGATAGCTGCGATCTTGCAGCACATGCTCAACAACCAGCCGGTCGCGCAAAATGCTGTAAACTGGATATGGGAACAAATCTGTTCCCAATAAATGTGTTTCTCTACGATGCGTGTGACAGCTCAGAGTCGCTCAAATTCATAGAGATATCAGCTTTCGCAGTACATTCCAGCACTTGCAGAAGCCACCCAGCAAGGTCCAGCAAAGTGATGATATTGTTCATCTAGACAGCTTTAAGAAATACTACCAACATTCAGACAACGTCATGAGTACGAGTGATGAAGGCATGCCGCAAAGTAGATCATCCTGCTCAAAGGACAGAGAATCTCACAATGCTTTGTGTTTCTTAGTCTTGCACCCTTTCCACCGCCTGATGATGATCTCAGCAGCCTGCGAATCAATTAGCTACCACGACCTCCTCAAAAACAGGGACGGTACGAAGCTTTGAACGGCTTACCTTCTCACCAATGGCGTACGCTGTGGTGGTGGTGTGGGCAGCAGGGAGGGTAGGGATGATGGAGCAGTCGGCAACACGGAGACCCTGGATTCCGTAAACAGAGAGGCTCGAATCAACAACGCCACCCTTCTCGCGGGGGAGCATAGCAGCTGTGCAGCAAGGGTGCATGAGCGACTGGATCACGTTGTCCTTGACGTACTCAATCAGCGCGTCGTGCTCAGTGACGTTGACGCCAGGAGAGACCTCAACGGCGCCAAGCTCCGCCCAAGTGTCGGTGCTGTAGAGGCGGCGGAAATAGTCGATGTAGGTAACCATAATATCGAGGTCGATAGGGTTAGCACCAGTGGCGTAGTTGACGATGGGGGTTGCGTCGTGGTCGTCAGAGTTCAGAACGACAGCGCCACGGCTGAGGGGCTTGAGAAGGAAAGCAGTTCCAGGACCTGTGTGGAAGGGCATCTCAAGAATAGGGTGCTCGGGGTGCTCAAGAGCCTGGGCAATGATTTCTAGCTGAGCGAGATATCCCTCCTGTACGGTCTTGGTGGCGCCGGCATGGAGATAGTCAAGGGCGGAGCCGTCCTTGATTTGGGCGCGGATCTTGGCGACAATGTTCTCCCACTCGGAAGTCACGTTCTGTAGTGGGACGTAGGCCGCACTATTACCCATAGCGAGAGTGTAAGGGCCACGAGCAGGGCGCTCACGGAACTGCGTGACGGCTTCGGCAGCGTAGGTCTCGTTCTTGGTGATCTCGGCCTCGTTGGGGAGAGGAGCATCATAGGACCAGGCGAAGGGAACACCGCAGTGATCCTGGAAGTTCTGGCCAACACCGGGAAGGTCTTCAACAAGCTCGATGCCTTCAGACTCAAGGTACTCAGCAGAGGCAACGCCGCTGCGCTGGAGGATTTTGGGAGTGTGGATGGCACCCGCAGATAGAATAACCTCGCGCTTGGGGCGGATGGTCTTGACATCCCCACCAGCAACGGGGCGGAACTCGACAGCGGGGGGTTTCTTGCTGCTCTTGTCGACTACAAGCCGCGTGACCTTGTGCTCGACAAGAAGGTCAAGGTTGGGCAGGGAGTCAGCGACCCTAGCATAGTGGCCAACACCGGCGTGGGATCGCTCAACGGTCTTGGAGTTTTGGGCGGAGGGTACCCAACAAACACCGTGCTTGTTTCCATCGTCGCAGGTGACGGGAGTCTCGAGACCAAACTCCTCGTACGCCTTCCACCCAACGCCTGGAACATCAATGCGGGTTAACGTCTTTAAGACTTCATATGACAGTGGTTGCACAGTCAGAGAGGGAAGGCCACTTACGCTGGATAGGCCACTGGAAAGGCGGGAAAGACAACTCAATCGAGTCGCCGTTGTAGTAGGAGGCGTCCCAAGTGTACCCGTACTCGTCGACAAGCCCGTCGCTGGGTTCGGTAAGAAACAAAGACTGATGGATTGTTAAAAGTGAGATCGACATGGAAAGTGGGATTCGTACAACCACAGGTAAGGAATTAACTTGCCTTTTCGAACGCGGGCCCAAAGTTCTCCCAGTCCCAGGTATCAGGGCTCTCATCGAATTCGGGGCTGCCAAGTCGCGCCCACTCATCGTAGTCGTGTTTCGAACCACGGTCCAAAAACTGTCCATTGACGGCGGATCCTCCGCCAACAGTCATGCCAAGGATGACAGTGGCAGCGCGGTTGTTCACGCTGGCGACGGGAGGAGAGTTGATGACAAGGCGGCTGGCACCGCGACCATCGGCCGGCGGGTCGAAGTAACCAACGGTTCCTTCTACCTTGCCATATTCGATGACCAGAACCGTCTCTGTCATTTGCGCGTAAGAAAATTGCTCCTTCTCAATAATAGCATGAGGAAACCTAACTCACTCTTTGGGAAAGCAGCCGAAATGCGGTGGGCAACTGTCAGACCAGTGGTACCACCACCAGCAATAACAAAGTCATATTCGTCCCGGAGCTCGGTGACCTGCCTCGTAGCCAGGTTGTGAGCGCGTCTGGGGAGGGCCTCGACGACGCCGGCGATGGACACGCTGAGAGAGATGGCTTGGAAGAGACGCATTGTTGTTACAAAGAAGGACTTGTGGGGGTCATGTATAATGAATGAATACCCGACGGAAGAAGGCGCTACTCTTGAGGGTGAATAGCTAAAGGAGAGTCCATCAGAGAAACAGAAAGGATCACTGAGACACTTTGTACAATTAGAGTAGAACTGAGATCCCAGTCTTCATTCGCGCACGGAGTGAGTTGGCCCTGCAGAAGATACTCAGCCGGAAAGCTAACTGTGGAACCGTCGGAGTAGGCGGAAGTAATAGATAATGGGTCACATGGACGAGTAAAAGGTAAGCTAGCAGACGTGATAAAGCTGGGCGAGACGATGGATCTGCGTTGAAATTTGAATGTCGAGCAGCTTCGAGGTGGTTTCTCTGTCTAGTATATCACATCTGCTTCAGCAGTAAGGGAGTGCCCGTATGAGTCCTGGTCAATGGCAGGGTTCTAGACAAGATGCCAAGTCGCACAATGCGCAAAAAAGGGGTTGATCCTCACGTTGACCGAGGGTGGCGTCTTTCTACAAATTGAACCCCTCATCCCCCTCCCCGCCCGTCAATAACAAAAGGCTTGGGTAGTTGTACTCGAAACTAGCATACCTGTTTGGTGACAGTAGTTTGTACAGTTCTCAAGAGCCCAAAACGAACGTCAGCACGTACCTGAGGCGTTATTGACGCCTAGCTTGACACAGCAATGGTCTTCGGAGTTTTGTTGGCAAGTACACCACTGCGATATCATAATACTGTGGCTCTGACCCGAAGCAGGTTCTCTCTTGATTATTCTTAAGAGCTAAAGTACTAAGTACGTACGTGCGAGTCCGGGGTACCCCTGCCTGTAGCACTCGGATGACTGCTCCGTGAGAGAATCTTCCTTCTCGTCTTGTCACCCCCCTGTCGGCTTCATAAGAGTGGAAGAGGGGGTGGGTGTGGGTGTGGATACATGTACAACGTAAAGTCTCCAGGGATCGAGAATGGTCATCATGTACTTCCATCCCCCAAAGTCAGCGTTAAACAGTTGTCATTCATACTACTTGATGTATATTGTACAGAGAACTTCAGTTCATAGTTGAAGCTAGGGATGGTAAGCCGGGCTGGCGTACTTCGTAATACAGGACCATTTCTAATCGCTGAGGCCTGTACTTTGTGACATGATCATCCCCCCCAACCCCCCAGCCCTCATCCACGCAAGAACCTGCATGTTTGCGCTCTACAAACCTCTGGAGGTTTTCTCCGGATAATTACCACCCCTAGTCTATTTTGCCATGTCTGTGCATCAGGGGCTAAGCAGTCTCTAATGCTACAGGGAGTCGGCTCTGGTACCTTGTACTTCGCAATCTCTGCAGGTTTCCAGAGAAAGAGAGGCGTTCATACTTGGTGAAAATCAGCTTGGGCTCGCAGTCACTCTTTTTTCTCATGTTTATTTATGCGTTAAGGTATGTAAACAGGCAATTCATATCTTGCTGTTCTACATAAGCGACTACCATTTCTACTTTGATTCTTACTCCCTAGCGCTTACTGCGAGTACTGCATTTACTAGAGCTATACTCTGTCGGTATGAAGACGTAGAGAAAATGACATTTTTTGCAGTTGTGGCTTGCTATGGTAGTTCAAAGCACGACTGGTACCGATTGCATCATGATATACCTAATACAAGATCAGACATTCAAAATCTTCTCTCACGTTACGTTATGTCCAACAAGGCTCCATACAGGCTTGTCTCAACGAAAGAAGGAAACTGCGCGGAATCGGGCATTATTAGGCAGCTCAATGGTCGACTCTTTCGGCTTTACTCGCACAAAGCGTTCTCTACACCGCGTACGCCATTTTCCTTCGATTACCAAACTCGAAGCGATTGATGCCATAGTCTTGGTCCTTGATGGCATCCTCATAGTCAACTTCCAAGTCAGTCGTGCGTACGATGCCATTTTTCACGTCCATGATGCCGTCCTGCGAGCCCGTCGGCGTCGTGGCCCTGCAGTTCACCTGCCCGCTGCCGTCCATCGGCTTCATCATGTACGTATCGTCCGAGTCGTCATCAAGTCTCGAACCCCCCTTGGAACGGCCCATAGGTCGGGCGATATTGAAGCGAAAAGCTGTTCCAGGGTTGGAGCTAGTTGGCTTTGTGTTGATGGGGTATGAGTAGTTCAGATCCGACATCGCGTTGGGGAAGGCCTTGCGGATCAAGGGCCAAAGCGCTGGGATCGAGGCTGCGATAATGGCGAGATTGCACTCGATAGGTGAGAGAGCCCAGCCAAACGAGTAATATATATCCTTTGTCCCGAGCCCCTTGTAAAACTGGTTGAACCAATTTATCAAGAGGACGAGTCGGATGCAAGAGACCACCGTGACGCTTAATCTTGATGTTAGCGAACGTGTTACTCACTAAGGGGGCGGGGTGCTTCGCAACTTACAGTCCACCGAGAGCAAAGACGCAAAGGAGAGCAACCTTCAGTCGAGTCCTCATCTGTAAACCGAGGAACGACCAGAACGGAACGGCCAACACGGCAACGTCGGTGGCAATGACGATGCCGTTGTAGGCGTAGTTGAAGGAGACATTGTCGATGCAACTACGCTTGTATCCGGGCTCCCAGTTGAGCGAGATGGGATTGCACTGGAAGAGGGTGACGCAGAAGATGGAGATCATGCAGCCTGCGTTGACCGCTTGCAGAACGTACACCGTATACCGCAGCGACTTCTTATTGCCTGTAAATCGTTGGTCGAAGGAGAGAACCGATGCTTTGACAAAACCCAGGACAGGGTGGTACAGCACGATAATGAGCCACTCGTACAGCTTCGCTTGACTTTGTTGCTCCAATGTGAGCTCCCGAACGTTCCAGTAGTGGATGCCGACATAGCACGTCTTCATATCTAGTCTCGCCAAAGGCGCTTTGTCAGTCCTGCAGCGGAAGCACAGTATGGCTTCGATGAAGTCGACTTACACATAATAAGTGAATAGAACCAGCCCGTATTGACTGCCATGGCCGCAAGCATGAGATAGTCGTCTGAACAAGATCATGTTAGACCAATGATCATTCGCTCCTCCCGCTGCCGCATTTGAGAGACTTACCGACGCCCAGTTGCTTTGACGTCCATCGACCCCATAAACGGAGACCAATGATAATGAGCGACAGCGTCCATAGGACACAGATGACCGAAAGACCCAAATAGTAGAGCCCATTCGTTTTGATCGGTTCCGGGAAGTCGGTGCCGGGAGCCCACGCGCGGGCAATGAGTTCAGATGCGCTCATGATCACTGTCTGTTGTTAGGACACAGAGCAGAAACCAGGGGCGTTGAGGACATCCGATCTTTATCAAGGGAGGTTGGATTTATCCATTTTCAATGCCTCACAGGCAACGCAGAATGGCGGATGCAGTCAGGGCCTGCCTAGGGGCTATTGAAGAAAGTAAAGTACAGAAAGTGCACAAAACACTTCCCGGCGGGCCAGCCGACGGACGATCCTCTATCCTACCTCCTTCTAATAGAAGGTCAGGACGGGGACGAGCACACCAAACTTGCACAGTGCCAACCATGGATGTTCTAAGGCCTCCGCTTCGAACTCAAGGCGAGACGAGTCGCAGGGATGTGCACCCGCCTCGCACGAGTACCGGTCTGTGCATGGATTCACTTTGATCAAGCGTGAGGATCGACTCCTGTTCAAGTTTATCCGAGCGAAGCCAAGACTGCCTGAAGATACTTACATGATGTAAGGCTTCCAGAGGTCGTCGTTATCCTACGTACAAGCAGAGGCTGTCTTATACTGAGCCAGTCCTCACTTATTCTTACCTATGAATCAGACTTCACGACATGTGTCTTTAGAAGGTTCGCAGTATGTCATCAGTACTTCTCATGTGCACTGGTGTGGCAACCGGGGAGAACGGGTGAGACCCAGGAGGCCAGAACTCAACCTTGCACAAGCTCGCTTCGAGGTCTTCCTACATCCAAGAGGCTATCACAGCCGATGTGTGACCGGAGACAGATCAGTGCCGTTTTTGGTGCGCCTAGCCAATTAGGGAGGGGTTCCTGTAGCAGGGGAATGCCATCCTGGTTTCTCTGAGAACTGAACCCCTGGGCAAAGATTCCTCAAGACTCATGTTCACCAGCGGAGCTAAGGGCCACCGAACAGGGATCCCGCAAGTCAAGCATTAAACTGCTAGGGTTTGAAAATTCAACAGCCAACAGCCAACAGCCAACAGCCAACAATCAACGCCCAGCAGTCAACGGCCAACACCCAGCAGGAGTTGGTGCGTCTTGTCTTAGATGCGAAGGAGGCGATGCCAACGCGCAGCGAACTCAACGCCACATGGTGAAGACCTTCACTATTCAGTTTTTGGCACGCTCCAAGTACTTGACGCTGCTAGTACCTCCCGCAGAACTCAGAAGTGTGCAATTGTGCGAATCTAGCTATATTTGGTCAGCAATCACATCACTACTGCCGGCGCGGCCGCCAATGTCAACCCTTAGTCCTCCTCTGCCGGGAGAGCCAAGCGCCTTTGGCCAGTTTCCGCCGAACCAGTATCACAAGTTCCGGTTATTTTAAAATCCTTGGGTCTGTTTCCTAGTGCTGTGTCGCCTTATATATTCATCATTTTGCTTCAACTTATGACCAACGCGTCGTCATTGCTCTGTCGGCTACATATAATGTCATAACCTCTCTCGGCGCCGGCTCATTACATTTAATGACCAGTCTCAATAAAGTCCGCAACTCTACATAAGTTCATGCGGAGTAGAAAAGCCGCACTGGCCGACAAAAGCGTCATCTCCCGCCAACTGCCTCTGAGGTCATCACTTCTGTTGATGCCGCTGAATGTCATGTAATTACAAATCCTCAAATTCCAAAGCTGATTAAGCGTCTCGAGGAATCGGATAATCGTCCTCAGGTCGCCCAGGTATAAGAACAGGTATGGGAGACTTCTGAAAAGATGTAGAGCACTACATACACCAATTGTGCCAGCACACAATTCCTACCCTATCGAATCAAGTCACGGCTCAACGAACAATCCTCATCGCCGGCGTCAGTGACAACACCGGCTGAAGCGTCGTTGAGACGCTGTGAAAATCGTCACAGGGCTGCAGTATCCTCGCCCCTTACGCGTTCCGTGGAATCAGCCGTGGCACAGAAGCTCGCTCAACTGCCTGGCGTTCAAGTCGAAGAACTGAGCTGGGTCGAAATCACAGCCGACTGGCTGCGTCAGCGAGGTGTCTTAGAGCCTTCATCGCATCGCACAACCAGCCAAACCAGTTTGCCGAGGAGAGCACATTCCACGTGGCCGTGCTCAACGCAGGCGTCGAGTACGTCGTGCGCATCTTGACGACCGCGAACAACATCCGCCCGGACAACCCGGCCTACTACCTACAGCAGCATTGGGCAATTAAGAATCTCCTGGGCACATCAACTTTCTGGTCTCTCCAGTGAGCTCACTGCAGCCCAAATTCTTTGACACTCTCTACCCGGTTAGTGCTGCGGCGCTGGTCAAGAGGTATCGCAGCACCGGGCAGCTACACACTCTAAGACTCATGGGTTCAGAAGATTCTCGTGTCGGTATCATTGATCCTGACGATGTCGGGACTTTTGCAGCTGATTTACTGGTCGAGGAGGGTCTATCTAGAGATAGCAAGGCTCTGTACGTTGTGAACGGAACGCAAGATATTTCAGGCCGTCAGATTGTGAAGATGGTCGAAGGCCACGTCGACACGTAAATAACCGACGTCCTCTACAAATATTTCCCTCATTGATTAGATGGCCACTGCCAGTCAAGAATCGAAGAATTTGATGCCGTCTATCAAGCATTCCGCGGAACCCGTGTGGGAAGGAGAGTGCACTGCCTCTACGACCGGCGTGGAGGTTATCGAGATTGCTGCGCCCAAGTCGACACCGTTGAATACGTTCAAGCTCTTGTTAGAGAAGTAGAATAAGCCTTTCAGTTAGCGTGCAGTTAAATTTACAATTGAATCGATCATACTTTTTCCTTCAGCTGGCCTTGTCACTCACATAGAATAGCTGGCTCATTCACACGAATCCATTCTCAATCATTCGATCAGTAGCATTTGGGTAGTACTTAATACTGAGAGGCATAAATAAATGCAGGATGCTCTTTGTTTTTAGGCATAATCTGTAGTAGCGCTTTTCTGCAACCAGAATCCCTTTGGCTTTACGATATCACAACCCACGTTTCTTGTGCAGCACCCAACGTTGCTTACAAACCCGTTGAAAACTAATTGACCCTTCCTCACACTTGGGGCACTATTTTTCAAGATACATATGAATATAGTCTTGGATCCGATCCTTCTCGATACTCACCAAAGTAAGCCCGGGCCCTTTGCTTGGGAAGAGCTACAAAGACATGGCCAGAATTCCTTCCAGAGGACAAATGGCTTTTCATATCTACTTCGTGTAGATAGACCATCTGACCTGCTCGAATTGCATGTCATCATCATATTCCAGGTTGCCTTTGCCTTCCATACGTTTGCCGTCGCCGAATTTGTCAGCAGCGCTGTGAATCAAGTCAATAACATCTTGGCCGCCAAACCAGTAAATGGTGTTGCCATCGGGATCTTCCATAGCCTCGATGCGGAAGGCACAAGTGTCAGACTTCCTGAGCGTATGGTGGCTCCAAAGAAGCCCATCCTACGATTTGGTAGAGTCTTCCGCGAGCCCTTTGGCTCAGAGCGCTTGTCATAACGCGTTGCAGTGAAGCTCCTGCTCCTCGAGGTTTCCTCCAACAGCGGCGTTATACTCGACGTTAGTGGTGTCGGCCTAAGCCGCGTGCAGTGTTGCGTTGAGGAGATTGGTCCAATCTAGACCATAAGAGGTGCAAGCAAAGATGCGACGAGGTACGCCACTATCATCCACATCGTCCAGGGGGGAAAGGTCAGAGAACATGGCCTTAAGGCAGTGAATGAGCTGATCAAAGCCCCCGTAGGCTGGCCAGTTGGCCGAGTCTGAGCCAGCATCAGCGCAACGCTTTAGACATACGTCGGTTGCGGGACGATGCCCTAGGCTAACAGCTATTCTGAACCCATAGCCCAGTGCTTAACCGGCGTTAGGCGCGGCTAGCAGCAGACCCAAGAGCTTCAGAAACGATGTGCGGATGGAGGGATCCCTTAAGATTTATTGATCTCAGAGCTAGGTCCTCGTGATTGATAGAAAAAGTGTTGCGAAGTAGGGAGCGAACAGCATGGCTTAAGTAGTCTTTGAACTAGTGAGTAGACTATGGGGAATGAGTTGAAAGCAATGATCAATACGAATCAGTTCGGCGGTCTTTCCATCTCTAATATACCATCAAGACCGGAACACCGTGAGACGCGTGATGGGAAAACCCTGTTCTTCCACAACGGTCGACCAAAAGCAGGTTCATCTACTTTCAGGGGTATTTCTGCGGGTGAAATACTTGCCACTACCTCAGGATTTGCGAAATTTCAACGCCAATAAATTAGGCATCTTTTCCGGGCCCGAAAATGAGGAGGCAAAGCACTGGAAACTTTTCGTTTTTGGGCCACCTCGCACTTTCAGGAGGGCTGCGCCAGCCGGTACGTTGGCTCTTAGTTTCTCTTGGCTTGTTGGAATTCTCCGGCTGACTCTGTAGGATGCGTGACCTCAGAGACGGGGGAGGCATGAATTTGCCGCTGTCACGCAGGTGAGTAAATGAGTCTGCTCATCGCTCGATGATCATTCTTCTTTGGAAAAATTGGCGCCGGACGCAACTGCCCAGTAACCTTTTATATGCATGCAAGATTCATTTTCACGCCAACATGTGATGCAAGAGTCTAAAATTGACGAAGGGGACGACCAGGTCAGATCCTAAGTCAGGGGCCGCTGCAGGATGATACATCCTAACTTTTCGGGCAGGACTCCCGATGCAATTTTTAGGGAAAACACTTGCAGCGGTGGGACATGCGAGTTGTTATTCGTGTCTTGTTCGTGTATCTACACCATGAAGAGGCCCATTCCAATAGCAAAGGAAGCAAAACAAGCCGCAAATGTGGCAGTCAGGCTTCTATTCAAAGTCTCACCATGATCTTCTTCGCCCTCTTCGTCCTTCTCGTCGGGTGGGCAGTTCGGATCTGTCCACTCTTGACAGTAAGTTTCTGTAGCCGAAGTAAGAATATTCTCTAGAACTTTCGAGCACACCAGCACCTCGCAGGGATTTGGGTCTGGCTTGACTGCTGAGAAGAAGGGACACGTCTCCCCTCGGTATTGCTGAGGGTACGTTTCGGAAACTTGGGTAATGTTCCAAACATGGCTTGGCAAGTCTGAGCATTGAGAATCGTTGGAAGAGGAAACGAATTCTCGGCCACCTTTCTTGGTTGTGAAATAGACGTGGTCCCACCATTCTCCAGCGTAACCCTCTAGTTCGCGGCCCTCTCCCCGGGTGCAATTGCTCCATGTGATACTCCAGTGGAAACTCCAAAAGGCCTCTGTGTCGAGATCTCCGCTCATGACATCAGAGATGAAGAAAGGCTTGGTATCAGAGCCGTTGCCCAGCTCCATTAAGAAGTTAAACTTGAGGGAATCCTTACGGTCCCACTCTCCGGTACTCTCATTCCATTTGGCCGCGCTGGAGGACAAAATCGGGGTCAACGACTGGGCGACAGTCGGCTTCTGGAATGCGAACACGAATGGGAACAAAGATGAAGGCGCATAGGTCTCGTTGCGAGGGAATACTTGATGGAGTTGCGTGATGCCAGTCGATAAATCAATAAGGTCAGGCACATCATCGTAATCAGCCTTTGCGACCGCGCTGCGGGACAGAGCACATGTCAAGCTGACAAACTGCAGCCAACGAGGTTGAATAGCCATGCTTGTCTTTGAAGGAGGCTGATTGATTTGGGAGGAGTATGCTTAAGGAAAGTAACATGAAGAAGAAGAAGAAAAGGAAAGGAAACGGGACTTGAATATGGAAGAGATGCTGCTGGACAGACCGTTCACAAGTCATCTGTCTTTGTACCTAGAGGGCCCGGTAGTCAGTCGGGTGTGAAGTTTGAACCAAGCGGCCGGCAAAACGACCCAGGCTGTTTGATTTGTTGTGGTCTGCTCCATTCCATGTCCAAGCGCGGGGGCTTGGCGACATGCACAAGTAAGTCGCTGCGAGGCGACGATTGATCCCTGTGAGGCGAGACTTGGACGAGTGAGACAGTCTCCATTTTGACATCCCATACTGGCCCATGAGCGTTGATGCCCAGCGCAAAATTGCAAGAACATGGTCGCCATAACGCAGCGGACCCTCTCCAAGTAAGGAAAGCTTAGTCAAATTAGGGTGCTACGGAACGACTTGGCCAAGACTGATCGCCATCGTCCGTGCTGCATGCTGGCCCGCACGTCTCTTCACTAGACGATGCACATTGCGGACTTGTGAGGGCACCTCGAGGATCATTCCCCAGATCACAGTTGGGTACCCTGTGCGTTGCCAGCCGAAGAGCCTCCTTGACGTTGCTGGATGTGGGACCAAGCACATCTTGCCCTTGTACAAGTACATAATTGGCAATGTGCCTTGCGGATGCTGAATTCAGGGGCATTCAGAAAGACTCTTGGCATACGACATGGCTGCGACTATCTGGTCTTTGTCGCTTGTTACATCGTAGCCGTCATTCGCCTCCAGACCCCAGAGACTCCACCTCCCGGTTGCCGGGTCCCGAGCCGCTGTTCCTATAGGTTGATAGCAAACCAAGACACGAAAGTTTTCTTTGGTACCTGAATCTTCCGCATCTTTGCGTGCCGTCGTATGCACATGCCGAATGAGGCGGGACGTGTGTCGGCTACAAGTTCTGTCAACATGCCAGCTGCTTCAGGGGCAGAGAAAAAGGGCTCTGGTGGACGCGGTGTACGGAAGGGAACATAGGCTCAGGTGAATCACAGGCAAGCGTCTTTCCTCCAATATTTTCTGCAAATCCACTTTCTTCTCTGGTCAATGTAAACCTCGTATGCCGCCTGGATGGGATGTGACAAAATGCGACGGTATCCCGCTCAATGACAGATTGTCTTGGACTCTTCACAGTTGATGGCAAGTATTTCACTGATGAAGATCATCTCTCCATCACCAGCCATAAAGATATGACATGCCTACAGAGCAAAAGCCAAGCCTTCAGCCGGCCGCGAGGAGGCTTGCCGTCGCCTCCCCGCCGTCTTAGCGGCTTGGCTGACGTTCAGGAACGGGTGGCCGCACCCCGGAGACTACACTTACTGCCGTTTGCCGGATCCCGAGCCACAGTTCCTGTACCTTAAGGTTAATTACAAGCTATCTACTCGTGCGTATTGATATACGTGAAGCCTTTTGACGCCTGAATCTATGCCTGCTGTCGCTCGTGCGTGTCGAGCGAGGCTAGAGGTGTGTGTATAGACGTTCAGGTTGAGTCTGAAAACACATGCTGAGAGTAACAGCGGAAGTCTTCTCTTGAAATAAGTACCAGCTCAATGGTGAGTGCATGGACTTGTGAACAGACTAACATGTCTTCCCAGGCCTCTGGATAGTCCCTTGGGGCTTCTTGTGGAGATGTCTTACAGAATAAAAAGGAACAATCTAATTATTTGTCACATGTCGACTGATAGCCAAGGAAACTACTCAAACTACCTCATACTTGCAGTCGCAGAGCTGTACAACCTAGAAGATATTATTGCAAACGGCTTGATCTCAAGCGACTGGGTCCAGCTTTTTAGCCTAGGCAAACCGGCGATTATTGCAAGCGAGTCTTGTTGTCAGCAACAATCTGCGTAAAATTTTTTAATCCTGTATGTCTGTCGCTCTCCAAAAGGGCATCACTAGTAAATAATTGCTCACCAGTCTTGACACAAGGGCTTTGAAATGTTGGGTTGTGACTCTAGATTTGGGGAGTGCTCAAGACAATGTTGCCATGCATCACAGGGCTCTTCACGGCTTGGCTGTAATTCGGTTTTAGGACGTCACGGCGGTGGGACAGTAGCTTTTGAAAGCGCTTGGTAAGCTTCAACAAGGCAGTTACTTGTTCATCGCCTAGGCTTTTCTCATTTCTAACCCGCAAACACAATGCTCTTCTGGTGTCTGCGGTGCGGCTGTGAAGGCGGACTGTGGATTGCGCATTTGTAGAGACCAAGTCTGCTTAGGATCTCCTGTTCCCACGACGGCCAGAGAGCGACCTTCTTTGGTTGTTGTTTTTACCGTTACCTCCACCAAAACCACCACCAAAGGGACCGTTTCCGAAGCCTCCACGGCCACCGCCGTTGTTGCCATTGCCCTGACCACCGTTGCCGTTACCTTGACTACCGTTGCCGTTACCTTGACCACCATTGCCCTTGTTCCCCTGGTTGTTGTTCTGGCCATTGCCTTGGTTACCGCCGTTGTTATTGTTGTCATTGTTGCCACCGTTATCGTTGCCGTTGCCGTTGCCGTTGCCGTTGCCGTTGCCGTTGCCGTTGCCGTTGCCGTTGCCGTTGCCGTTGCCATTGTTGCCATTGTTCCCATTATCAGCAGAGTTGTCAGGTCTTCCCAGCTCGACATCAAGGGTCTGTGTCGGCGCCGGCTGGCTCACGACCGTCGCCCCAAGCAAAGCCTCAACAGCCTTGCGGTTCTGGTCAGCCTCGTTGCTCGTGGCATCCTCATTCGCCTTCACGGCATCCGGAAAGTCCTTTACGTTCTGAAGGATCTGATCGGCAATACCCTGTGGCGTTTGTGTGGTCTTGATAGACTGCGGCGTGTTGGTCTTTTCCCCGGCGCCAGCCTGCTGGACGGCAAAGCAGCCGCCAAAGGGCCCGGCGACGGCAGTGTTGCGACAACGAACGGTGCAGATGTTGCCGGTAGAGGCGCCGAAGCAGTTGAGGTCATCGGGCATCTTGACGGTGATGTTGAAGGCTTGAGTCTTGACTTGGGAGAAGCCGTTCACACCGGGAACGTTGTTGGTGACAGTCAAATTCTTGATTTCAGGTCAGTTTTGATCATCGTTGTGAGAAGGACACAAATCCCTACCTGTACATTGGTGTTGGTGTTGCTGCTCTCGTCCAGATCGCAGACGTAAGGACCAGCCCCATCGGCGTTCACTTGATGGATTGTGACCTGGATCTCTCCGCCAGCTTCGACCTGGGTGACCTTGCCAGCCGCCAAAGCGTTCTCCGTGTTCTCTCCAACGTCGATATTGCCGGAGAGCTCAGTGCGACCGCATTGGTTGACGATATTGGCATTGATCTCAGCATCACGAATGATAGTAGCATCCTGCTGGCAAGGATTGATAGTAATGCAGTTGCGGGCAATTTCGGGGTCGACTTTGAGATTTCTATTAGCTTCGAATCACCGAGATATGAGGTGCACTTGAAGAAACCGCTTACCTTGGAAACCAACACTGGCAGGCGAGGAACCGAGACCTTGGGCGTTGAGGATTACAGAGTGCCCATGAGCCAAGGCCAACAGAGAAAAAGAAAGTAGGTTATTTTGTAGAGAAGGCATTTTGAAGTAACGTGTGCAGAGTCGATGAGGAAGTTAAGGATAAAGAAATCCAAAATGAAGGTAAAACCTAGTGTGCCAGCACAGTGGAATGATTAAAAAAAGCCGATCACCAGGACCTGAAGAAGAGAAGACGGCTCAAACTGAGATAGAAGGGACGTTGATGAACGGAGAAGAAGTGAGAGAGTTACGGCATTCCTCTTGTATATACTTATTCACTCCTTCACCTGCTCAGCAGATTCTGAGGCTCAACTCGGTCTTAGGTATAGGCCCCCCCTGCGACGTCTCAAGTTTATGTGGAGTTCAATCCAAAGGGCGAAAAAGAGACAAAAACGCTATCAAATCAGATGGGCACCTTTTGAAGTGGACACTTGCTGGCTCCAGGGTCTCTCAGAAGACCAAAGTTTCAAGTGAACCAACGCAGCCTCAGGACTGGGGTCAAGATGGTTATTCGCCGAAGGGGTTCTGTAGCTGGGTGGGTTACCTTGCTCAGGAGCACAATTGAAACAGGTATCGGAAGATGCGATCGAACGATGATCATAAGATAATGCCACATTTGATTTGGCCGCGAAGTGAGGTAACATTTCACTGTCAGACAAAAGTGTCACCTGCAAAATTATGATCTCGAAAGCCCAGGTTGCCACCTGATGACATTGTCATAGGGTGGCATTTCGATCATAAAGTTCGTGATAAACATCAGGAAAGAGCATGGACCTTTCGATTCGTCCACTGTTAGATTCGTTGGACAACGTTACTCACCTCAACGTCACTCTCGCAATCATGATGCAGCGTCCGTTAGAGCCAAGACTTGAGATACCGAAAGCCTCCTTGCTCGTTGATCGGGAAGAGCCCGAGTATCCCAACACGAACCTGCTTATACCCGATTTCACCTATCAGCAGCCCACTTCTACTGAACGCGGCTATTCAAATGGAGAATATCTCCATAAACCGTCGCACGTATAAGATCCATTCGGTTAAAACGCCCGCGATGCATTTCTGACACAAACCCCCGAGCTTCGACTGTTGTTGGCGACCTATGTATTTCTCCGACCACACCGGACCCTGGCTCGCGCTTGATCGGCACAGTCTGACTCTGGGCATGCATATAGTTGTCATGCTCGTGACAGCAATCCATGCATCATGACTAGCGACACGGCGTTTGGCGTCGCAGGCTATATCGCGCGCGTTATTCCTCAGCGCTGTCAAGCGCGTGTGAAGTTTCAATGGAACGTCAATTGGGGGTTGAAAACACGAGAGAGGGGCTGTATTCGGCAGATGGCAGGGGGGTTTTCCAGAGAATGGAAACACGTTTGGCACACTGATGTGGATCGTCTGAGCGCCTCGCGATGAGGCTGCGGACAAGGTTGCAGTAGTCCGGCGGTAGTGAACGACGGGTGGTGGGATTGGCATCGCTTCAATTCGATTGTTGTCTACTTTTCGTACATAGCAGTCATTATCATAAAATCCTGCTAAGGAACCGAACATGGCTAAGCGCTCGTTGCTGGTAGGTTGCCTGCCTCGCCAGTGATGGTTGGTCGTCTATGCGTCGTCGTGGGTCCATTTGAATCCCCGACCACTTCCATCACTGCGACTTGAGTAGAGCCAGAGCACTCTGAAAAGCCTGAAAGACTTGCTCGTCTGATAAAGCATCTAGTCAGCATTCTAGCCTCGGCTCCTGATTGGGGGGGTCCTGCACTCACAGTGCTGCTGTTTTTGCGCCAGTCTTTCTTCAGACAATGTGACGAACCTTTGGCGCGTCCTGAGTCGCTTCACGGCACGTTCATTGTCCTGAACAGAGGCAGCTGATGCCCACGCTCGGAAGTACTGTTGACGCCGAGAATGCCGGTTAAAATTCACGAGCACTATATTAAGCCAAAGAAGTGGATGTCGCTTACACTCGATAAGTTTTCAGCTTCCTGCAGTACGGCCTGCTCCTGAAAATCAGCGTCCCTCAGGGCGCTCTCATAACGCGCCTCAAAGTCTTCCCAATCAAACTCGGCAAACGGACCCGGCGTGCTTGGTGAATCGCGTCCATTGGCAGATGGACTTCGTGAGTTGTCCCTCAGCTGATCTTGGAGCAGTCGCGTAGGAAGGCCGTCCGGTTGCTGGGGCTGCGAAGACGGATGTGACGAAGGTTGGCGAGCTGAGTTTGGCGCCTCAACTGACAGCTGGACTGCCGCGGCCGCCTGGCAATCCTGTGTTGGGGAAGCACCCATTTGCGGCTGAGAATGAATGGCTTCAATGTTTTCGAGCTCTTGCTCGGGCTCAAGCTCGGCACGTATGCCAAATTGGGCCTCGGAGTCTTCAGCAGTGGCGGTCTCGTGCTGAGGCGATATCCCTGTAGCTGGAGGGGTCTCCATCATCGCGAACGCGTCCGAGTCTTAAAAAGCAGAAATCGGGGCAATACATCAAGGGCGATGTATCATCGCGACAACTTGTTTAACGCAACCTCGCGTGACTCTCGAGAAAATATCAAGAAGAATGAATGCCATTGCTCCGAGTCTCGAATGATAGGCAGCCACCCATTCTAGATAATATGGAAGGAAACAACAACACCAAACGTCACGTGATCCGATACAGCCGTGCCTTCCTTCAGGTTCGGGATGAGAGGTGTCAAAGTCTAGGGTAACTAATAATTGTGGCAGAATCCCAGACGCCAACCTCGAGGTACCCTGGATTTCGAGACTGCTGCCTAGCAGGCACGATACTCCAACTTCATGATATTGCGTCAATAATCACCATTCTTTCATTCTCACCAAGCTCCTATTCTTTGGTGCTTGTTTACTGGGGCTTCGAGGCGTTGGTGGCCAACTCGTTTAACATCGTGTCATGTGAACATTCGATATCAGCTAAACCAGCTGTTGGTCAACGTGACTAGTCACTCACCATAAACCCACCGACATCACATTATGGCAAACCACGTGATTGTCGACTACATTTATCATCAAACGTCGGAACCCAGATGTCGGCTTTGACACGAGCCAACTGAAGCCTTTATGCGACCATAGGTGGCGATTCAACCTGCTGTTTGATGGCCATGTCTTATCGTTTACATCCACACGCTTTCTTCAAGGACGACGAAGACCACCGATGAGCTACTATCTCTGGCCCAGGTGACCTAAACATCGCCTCATCATGTCCGGCTCATCAGGCGTCGAGTGTGACATCTGCAAACGCCCTTGCCGTCCAGAGGACCAGTCTTTGCCTTTTCTATGCGCTGTTGACGCCCGTAATCAACTGTACGAAGCACGCCTAAGCAGTGTCCAGGCACTTATCGAGAATGAGTCCTATCCTACCAAGATTGCCAACACGGAATCAACAGGCCCATCTTCATCACAGTTGGAAGATGAGAGAACTCTAGCTGAAGCAGCAGCTACGCAGATCAGGGAGGTATCAGATGAGCTGAAGACGGAGATCAAGGACGCGCGCGATGTCATTCGGGAACGCAGAGCCGCGCTGATAAGACGCAGAGACGACTTGAGCAAACTCAAAATCAAAGAAGCAAAACAAAAGCCGGAACTGGTCGGAAGGATGGAAAAGAACTTGGAGACCGTTGAGCAGCAATGGGCCTATTCGGCGGAGGAGCTGGCGAGGGCGAGATCTCACCTCTGTAGCCAGGTCGCAGCCCTGAACGGGCTAAAACGGACAGAGAAAGTCGGTGGTAGGCATACCTACAGCCTTGGAAGAATCCCGGTGGTGGAACTGTCAAGCATGAATTGTAAGCAAACCTTCTCGCGAAGCTTCTTCAAGAGCGAGGCTGATTACTGATGCAACATAGCACTGGAACCAGAAGCCATCTCAACATCCCTTGCAAATATCTGCCATCTGCTCATGCTCGCGTCTCATTATCTGTCCGTCCGGCTCCCGGCACAAATTATCCTCCCAAAAAAGGATCATCCTCATCCGACAATTTTCAACCTTGCCTCCTCTTATGGGCCTCTTACCCAGAAATCATCGTCGTACACAACCGGACCGGCATCTCTACACGGCTCGCGAGAAATGGAAGCACCTGGCGAGCGGCCCTTATTTCTCACACGTCCTCTCACACAACTCGCGAGAGATGACCCTCCAGCCTACAAATCTTTTCTTGAGGGCGTCACCCTGCTGGCCTATGATGTTGCATGGCTCTGCACATCCCAGGGCATCCCGGTCTTCGAGACGGGTGCTCTGAATTACAAGAAAGGCACTTCGAACCCGAAAAAGGGCACCCCAAGTTTGAAGAAAGGTACCTCCGACTTTGAAAAGGAAGCCTTTGATGGGATTTGCCAGATTGGACGGAACCTCTACAATCTGCTTATCCTGCAGCAGCCCATTATCCCGCCCATCTCGATGTCAATACTGGGCAGCGAACAGCAGCAGCAGCAGCAGCAGCAGCAGCAGCCCACGACCGGGTTCGGACGATACTCTCATGGCTCAACATTTTGGGCCCTAGTCTCATCCGATGGCGAGGCGCTGTTAAAAGCCGCTCAGCTCCCGCCACCATTAAAGTTGGCGGATAAACTCAGGCGGAAGCTGATGGGTGATGCCCCAGATTGGGAAGTGCTGGACGATGACGCCTGGAAGATAGACGATGAGACTCCGGGGACAGAAACTCAACCCAAGTCAGAATCACAGGGATGGATGAAGGTCAAAAGTAGGACATAGACTTTCCATATTGGAACCTGCCGAAGAGCGTAGCAAGCTCATAAAAAAAGTGATACAATACACAACGCTGAATTTCCACCACTGCAAAATTTCGATAGCCACCAACGCCAAAAGCTAAGATACCCAGCCTAGTCCCAAGTCATACCAGTCATCAATAAACAAGCTCTCGTCTACTTTCTCCCTCTCGCAACCAACTTCTGATGGAGTTCGACCATCACATCGCTCCACGGCTCCTCCTTCTCTCCGACACACTCTCCCAGTCTGTCGGTCAAGAACTCAACTATCTTCTTGACGTTGAACCTCTCACCGTACATGATTGTTGCCTCAGGCGATACCTCAACGCGGAAGCTCTCGGCATCCCTTTGGCTGCGCAAATTCAGTGTGACTTCGACCCGGCTCCGCAGCTCGGTCACCAGCAAGGACGTCTTTATCGCCACGCCTTCTTCGGGCAACTTGCTGACGACCGTAGGGAACGTGAGATTTACACATTCGATGTTGGAGGAGACTGCTCTTGCAATGTCCCACGCCTGGCTGATTGCATGAAGCATTTCGTGGGCAGTGCCCTTGTCCTTGTGGCCTTGGGCGTGCTCTTGGATGGCGCGGACAAAGTACTCTTTCTCAGCAGTCATAGGAACAGGATGGTTTTGTCGCCCGTCGGCTGTGTACCGGATTTCGAGCTGTGGCTGTGGTGAATGGAGGCTGACAACGTCGAACAAGACTTCAATCTCGCGGCGGTAGCCAAGCGAGAGCCAAGAGCCCGAGATGCTGACGACAGTCCATCCGTGTTCTTGCTCAAGTTTATCGACTTGGGCTGCGTGCACGTTAGCTTGGCTTGCCATACTAGGAAGAAAATGATGACCAAATACCTTTGAGAGCGTTTACTTCGGCACTCGTCCACCCACGGCAGTCCTCTCTGATCTTCTCCGTCTCCTGGATACTCTCCTGGCACTCTGCCTTCCTTGCACTGAGATCCTGCGAAGCTGTCTCCGCGGTTTCAAATTCTGCCTTGAGCTGAGCAATCAATCGTTTCTTCTTCTCAATATCCTCGTCGATGTAAACGAGTTCATCACGCGTCGCCTTGAGCTCTGCGGGATCACAAGAATCTAGCTCCTTAGCAGCCTCTTCCAAATTTGAGCTTTCCTCCTGCATTGCTTCGTATCGAGCGGTGAGGTTCGGAAGGATCGAAGACAAGAGCTCCTCTTGTTGAGCAAGCAATTTCTCATCAGAGCTCATGTCCTCGGCAATCCTGTCCAGACCTTCCTTGAGACCGTTCTGCAGCTGCGTTCGCCATTCGTACCACATGGCTTTGCTGAGCAAGCGAGCGTGAGTCTTGACATTCTTGAACTGATTATCCATCAGTGCCTTCACATCAGCATTGGCAGACATGTATTCGCGGAACAAGGGCGGGTTTTCCTCAAAAGTGTCTGTCTCGATCTCACGAACGATACGACGACCCTCGGAAATGTATTTCTTGAGCTCACGGCATGAATGCTGGTACAGCTCGAGGTTTGGCACAGTGCAAGCACCCGCCACCACGCATTTTTCAAGTGACATGTCATCCTGACCATCGTCGAGGCTGCCGTCTTGCAAAGCACCCGGTACGACAGTGTGTCGGCGTTTGGTGGTGTTGAGCTCCATAAATCGAATAGATGTCATGTTGAGGAAATCTTGGAGGTGTACCTGGCCATTCTCACCCTCAACTTCCTCCAGCGGAGCTTCCGCGTTGTCATCATCGAAATGCGTAGTGGTCTCTTCATCATTGATTTGGAATCGAAGCTGAGGTCTCGACGATGGCGCTGACTTTTTCGTTGGCGACGGTGGCAGAGGGGACGATATACTGGCTTTTGTAGGACTTCGTTGTGACAGTCTCAAATTGAGTCCAGATGTCTCATAGTCCGCCTTGGATGGGGGTTGTTGCAGTCTGATGTTCTTGACAGGGCTGCCTTGGTGGTTTTTGAGTCTCTTAACGCCATCGTTCTCTTCCTCCTCCTCATCCGAGTCAAGCTCAGTTGGCCGCTTGCCCAGAAGACCCCTGGCGCTGCCAACCGCAAGACTCTTGCGGCCCTTTAGAAGATTACGCTTGGGACTGAGGCTGTCGATCATTTCCCGCAGATTGTTGGTCCCTCCAGTATTTTCATTGGAGATATTCCGCGTCTTTTCCCTTTCCTCTTCCAGTTGACGTTCGCGATCGAGTTCTGCAGAGAGTTCTTGCGGATCTTGGAACGCTACTGCGCGCTTCCCAGGAACAAATTGTGCGGAAGAATCTCCGATGGAAACTCTGCGATCCATTAGCTCAGCAACACGAGGCGAGCCGAGACCATCACGATCAACCCCCACGCCAGAAAGCTTCCGTGGTGTCAGCACAATAGTCGGGGTTCTGCTTCCGCTTTGCAAGTCGCTCCTAAAAACCAATGGCTTATGCAGAGATGCTGCTGCACCCTTGCTGGGCGAAGGAGACTTTTGTTGCCTTCTCTGTGACGCGGACTGGGGCGTCCGGCGCGTAGAACGAGGTGTTGATTTGGCTGGCGAGGGCGCCTTTGATACTGGCGTTGTGGCTTGAGGGGTGGCAGGGGCTGCAGGGCTTGGCAATTTCCTCTTGGTCCCTGAGGAGAGTCGCGGGGCGAGTGCAGGACGAGTGCTTCTTGGAGACGCCGACTGAGCCGCAGTGGGATTGCTCTGCTTCGCAGGAGAAGGCTGTCGTTGGAGTCCATTAGGCATGGGGTTTTCGATTGTACGCGAGGGAGTGGTAGAAATCTGTGGCTGAGCTTCTCCGGTCTCCAGAATTTTGCCAACAGCCACTGTCTCTTCCATCCCCATGCTCATGTCTGCCTCTTCGTCATCCTCATCTGGCTCAGGTGCTGCGATAATACGGCCCAAGCCGACAGTGATATCCATGCGACCAGTGTCTTCAGCACTGGCAAAAGACTCCTTTGCAGCAACTCGACTCTCAAATTGGCTTATCATACCTCCCATTGCCCTAGTCATCTCCATGGACATGTCTTCATCGCCGTCATGTTCGGACTCCTCTTCAGGTGCTCCCGAGCGAATGCCACCAATGGCGCTGGTAAGTTCCATAGTAGCCTCATCAGCGGCGTCCTCCTCATCACTTGTTTGGCGAAGAGCGCTTGACTGAATTCCGTGTTTCGAGAGAATTGCGCCAACGGCTTGCGTGACTTCCATAGACATGTCCTCGTTGTCGTCATCGCCCTCCTCATCATCACTGCTATTTTGCTTCGCAGTAGCGGTATGGCCGCCCCCGATTATTTTGCCCATGCCGTGTGTCATGTCCATACTCATGTCCATCTCCGTGGTCTCGTCTGATGGTCTAGAGGCAGGTGCTTCGGTCTGTGTGGTAGCAGCTGGCGCGGCCGATGTCTGCGGCTTCTTGATCCAGCCAAAGGATGGGATGATCTCCTCCCCGCCATCCGTCTCATCGCCATCATCATCGTAAAAGTCGTCATCTGCATTACTGCCAGCGCGTTGCGCCGCAAGTCGAAGAGCTTCGTCTAAGGTCGACCCGTCACCGTCATCCATACGGGTTCGCTCGGAACCGATGGATGTGCCAGTAGCATCGTCCATGCTCATCATAGTACCGTCGTCCGAGTCGCTACTGTTGCTGTCGCCGTCGTCTTCCACCAAGTTCTCCTCTACGAGCTCTTCTTGCCCGTCATCATCTGAGCTGTCCAGCATCGAACTCGCGTCATCTTCATGAGAGCCGTGCGCACCTGCGTCGGTTGCTGAGGGGGCTGGGGTGAATGGCGTTGGGTCTGGTTTTGGTGCCGATTGTTTTGGAGCTGACGATTGCCGTCGCGTCGAGTCGGTTGAAGATGTTGATTCCTGGTTGAAATCAATCTCGTGAAAGGTGTGAAGTGTCGCCTCGGCCGCGAAAGACACGCGCCTGTTTGCAAGAGACTTGCGCCTGGCGTCGCGCCTCTCGCGCTCTTCTCTCTGCCTGGCAGCCTGTTGTTGTTCTTCCTCGGTTCTGACGGCAACCTTGGACCCCGCATCCGCTGGCTTGGAGCTTGAGGGTTCGCTTCCAGAGCTCTTAGGTCCGGAGGAGCGCCCACTCTTCGATTTCAATGGCGGTATTTCCGGTAATGGACTGATGGTTGGCTTGAGGATGGATCGAGGAACTTTGGTCGGAACTGCGAGAGACTGTACATCTGGTCAGCATCCTCCCGCAACGCTCTTTCGCGTGAGCACACTCACGGCTCTTCTGTTACCCGAGCCAGACTTCAGAGTTGCCAAGCCTCCTGGCCCCATACTCTTACTCCTCGACTTCTTGCGCGTTGCTGCTAGAGAATCCATGGTGTTTGCGGTATTCTCCTTGTCGTCTGGTTTAGGGGGCACGTGGCCGGGGCCAAGCGACCTTCTCACTCGCCTGGTAGCGGGCAGTGTAGAGTCTCCATTCAGCACCATTGCGAACAACAGAGACCTTGATCGCTGGTGGTGGTCGAAATGGAGAAAGCGTGAAGGCAGCCCACGTTGCTCTGGTGTTGAAGTTCGCTGCGCTCTCGCGACGACCGCGTTTGTTTACTTTCCCAGGTGGGACTAGCGCAAATGGCGGGGTCGCAGCAATGGTGGAAGCACCATCAGCACTTGAGCGTGCCACCAGCATCCACCGTCAATGCCACAACCCTTACCCTCTAGCATCTCTCACTAGCCCCAACGGGAAGTAGCGTTAGAAGGTCACGTGTACTGCGCCACATCTCCCCAACCCAGCCACACTTGCGTTAGGGCTCGACTTTTTTTTCGTGCGCCAGCCCTAGTCTGTCGCTTTGAAGCACTCTCTCGACTTTTGTTGAAGCCTCATTTACACCTCCGACTCGACCCCCAGCCAGCAACCACCGACCAATCCCTTTCGAACCCGTGGAAAGAGATTCAACAAGATGTCAGTACTCCCGCCGAACCCCCGGATCGATTTCGGTTTCCCGACGACGACGATTCTATACACACAACGTCCAACCATGAGGCCCTTCGTGCTGACTTTGTGATAACTTGCAGGGCGACCGAGTTGACCGTCCAAAGCGAGCGCGCTTTCCAGAAGCAGCCTCACATCTTCCAGAACTCCAAGGTCAAGGTCAAGAGCAGCCGCGCTGGCAAGGGAGGTCGCAGATGGTACAAGGACGTTGGTCTGGGTTTCCGTACCCCCAAGACCGCCATTGAGGGTTCCTACATTGGTACGTGACAACGCGAAGGAGGACCGAACACGCATAAACGAGCGATACCCGAAAAGCGACAAACACAGAGAGGCGAGGAACGACGAAAGAGGAGGATGCATTGGCAAATATCCTTGTCCGAAATGTTGGCGTACGCTCTGGAGGGGTCGCTCGTTTGCGCCGAATCATGGTCGATTGCCGGGGAAGAGGGAAAGCTTGGAGTACTAACAACCCCGCGCAGACAAGAAGTGCCCTTTCACCGGCCTTGTCTCTATCCGTGGCCGTATCCTGACCGGCACCGTCGTTTCCACCAAGATGCACCGTACCCTCATCATCCGCCGAGAGTACCTTCACTTCATCCCCAAGTACTCCCGTTACGAGAAGCGCCACAAGAACCTCGCCTGCCACGTCTCCCCCGCTTTCCGTGTTGAGGAGGGTGACCAGGTCACTGTTGGCCAGTGCAGGCCTCTCTCCAAGACCGTACGTCGTTCCGATCTACCCAGGAGCTGCGAAAGGACAGCGAATAGGGAAATTTTGGCTTGAAACTAACCGTCATACTGCAGGTCCGCTTCAACGTCCTCCGTGTTCTTCCCCGCACCGGCAAGGCCGTCAAGAAGTTCTCCAAGTTCTAAAATGGGAGCGATGGTATTTTGAGGGCGTGTTTTCATCAGGGAGAGTCGGATACTCTCAGCTAAGGGTCGGGCACCGGAAGTTGCTCTGCTTTGATTGTGCTATAGACGCAATCGCAAATTCAACGGAGTCATGAAGCCAAAGGCTGGATCATAAAATAAAAAGGATACATGCGTATCTGATTCTCCCAAACAGTGAACTATCCTGGATACGTGCCGAGAATGTTTTGAGGGGCCGTGCATCGCATCTCGGGGTATTTGATCCAGCGAAACATGGCATGTGCTGCCCATAAAATCATACGCGACCTGCATACTACTAGTCTCCAACACGCTGATGAACATAATGTTTTAATGTCGTGAGAAAGTCTAGGCCTCTACTTCAAGTTGCCGAAGCAAGCCACCATCCTGAATTTGCTTTCATGTCGATGTGGGTCAAGAAGTGAGAAATCTCATTGGCGCGCGCGCAACACAGCAATCGAGAAGTCGTCGACAGAAAGTGGTCCACCCATTCAAGATGCTCCTCCAGGACCCCCCATTCTCTTTCAGCCATTTAATCTTTTAATTGACACACAGACAGCACACTCACGATGGGCTGGTTACCAACGTGGCTGGGCGGCGAGAGCTCAAGCCCCAACATCGACCCCAAAGTCCGCGAGTTCCTCGAACGGGAAGCTCCTAAGCGATACGAGCCCTCTCAACCTTCAGTCCCTCAATCCTACCGAGAAACAACATTACCTCCCTCCTCTTCCACAGCGATCTCCTCTAACCCATCAGAACGAGAGGTGCCGCGAGAAAGTCTCTTCCAAGATGGACGATACGCGCATCTCTGGAAGGGTTACACACCACAGTACAAGATCGAGGAAGAGGCAATGACAGAGCACGACCGAATGTCTGATGTTCTCACCAACTTCCAGAACCGAAAAGTTGAGATTCAAAAGGCGGCGATGGAGAACTGCGCTTTCCAGCAGGAGGAGTGGACGAATTGCATGAAGCACGGGAGCTGGGAGGACCAGCTGCAGATGTGCAGGCATCAGGTCAGACGATTCGAGCGCTGTTATACCATGCAGATGGTGAGTTTCCCCCGAGTTCAAGGCAGGATGAGCCGAGGCCAAGAGACAGGCATCCTGTTTGGCGAGTTTATGTGCTGATCCGTCCATGTCCAGAGCTTTCTGCGAGCCCTCGGCTACGGCAACGCTATAGGACGCCCCGCCAGCGTAGATGAAGATATCCAGATGCATGCCGACGCCCTCTTCCAGCGATTCCTCGCCCACGAAGCCGCCGCAAAAGCCGCCAGGGAAGAAGGTCGCCCGGTTCCCGAATTCGATCCTGCCATCCCCGGCATTTCCAAGAACTCTGTACAGCCATCCGACGAGACGCGCCGAAACTGGGAGAAGGTGCTTCACGACATGACGCCCGAGGAGAGAAAGGTCGAAGAGGCGGCTCTGAGGGCGGATCTGCAGGGCAAGACGGAGGTCGCCAAGACCATCATGGAGATCAGGGAAGGGGAGAAGAAGGCGAGGCTGGAGAGTGGGAACGGGACATTTGGCGATTATTTGAATGGCCTGTGGAATGTCTGGACGAAGAAATAGATTCTCACGGTTGGTGCAGTGTACAACACGACAATAATGATAGAATGTACAACACGAAGATCATCTAAGGCGATCATCAATTAAGGATACCAATAAACTGGCGACGGGATTCACACACGAGTCACTCGGGACAAGAAACTGAGTCGAAGAGAGAGATTGGATGTCATAAACAACAAGGTAATACTAATGTTAACCGTTCTGCTTCTCAATGCCTCTTCTGGAACTGATTGCTACCATGCCAACATCAACAGCAACCCTCCTCGCAAGCGCAGAGACCACAGCACAGGGAACAGCCAGCCTCCTCGCCTCCTCGAAGATTAAGCTGAGTGTCTGGTGGCGGCTGGGTTTGCTAGCCAGGTTCCGTCAGTAGGCGACACCTTGGCAGTTTCTCATCTATTGACTCACGGGCTGCTGAGTGACAATGTCGAGTCCAATATCTTGCATCGGCTCCTGACGGGTCGGTTCAATATCGGTGGTCGGCATGCTTCCCGGTGTCGTGTTGTGGATGATCCGATGAGCGATATCGAGTATGAGATATGCGTGGAATGAGAAGCTTGCTGTTGTGTTGCCGAGAATGATGGGCACACAGTCAAAGTAGAGGAATAGGTACGGGCAATATATCAATTCTCTTCGATCATTGTCCCTAAGGACTCCTGCTCGTTATGGCACACTATCTAACAGGCGCATCCTGCAAGTCGAAGCCGACGGAACCGAAAGGCTACGCGCGTAAGAAGCCAGAATCGGCACCCTATGCGTCTCCTCAGCTCACAAATCCTTATCGTCGCCTCAAAAGTATCACTCAATTAGCTCTTTGCAGGGGAAATACGAGAGATCGGCCGCCCCGTCAGGTGGTCGGCTGTTCGGCACCAGCTCGTGATGACGACAGCAGACCGGCTCATCGGCATTCGTGCATGGATGAAAATGGTCGTGCTCTGAGTGCGTTCTGACTTGCCTCGTCACAACGTCCCTGAATTTGCCGTATGATTTTAATGAAAATAATGTTGAGGGTGAAACGAGGCACCAATCCTATGGGCGGCTGAGGCCATGTAATTGACCCGCAGCCGGAGGACGGCGTCAGAGAGCCCTCATGGGTTTTATCTTGGAGTTTCCATCAGTCTTGTGCGAGCAGAGTAATCTTCTGCAGCACAATCTGCTATTCTCAGCGGCTACTGGAAACAATAGCCGCCATAGCAGTTAGTCTCCGCCCAGATTGGCCCTGTCGCGCTGAGCCAACTATAGTCGGGATAAGAGGGTAAGAGAAGGGTGCTGGGGTAACTTTAGGAGATTGAATAGATTAACTTTCCATTGCAAGATTCGAGAGACCTATTGTCTGGATAGTCGGGCAGCCTTGAAACGACTCATGGTCTGTGGACCGCCCCTTTCTTCATCCAGGGGACGTATCGCCCGGTCGTCTTCTTTCAAGAAGCCGCCGTCGCGCTGAATGAACTTTCTGCGCATACGCTGATACTCATCAGCAACTTCGTCGAGAATCATTGAATCGTCAAACTCGTCCGGTGGCACAGGTTGTGTTGTTGTTTCGCGCTCAAAGAGCTTATCAGCTAATGTCTTATCCTTGAGCTCCTCAGGCCCATTAGTCGTTGCCGAAGTAGCCTTCTCTTGCTGGGCTTGCTTGAACCTTGAGGGCTTCCTCGTAGCTTTCGCAGCCGGCTGGACGCCTGGCTGCTTACGTTCGACAATAGTGTCGTTCAGTGGCTCAACAATCGGCGGCCGCTCTTGGACAGCTGACGTGGTGTCCTTTGCTGGCTCGGTTTCAGGCGCAATGTCAAGGTCATCGGCAAAGCGAACGCCCTTGCCTTTGGGTTTCGGTGATTCGTTGTCATCTCTGGCCTTGACAATCGATTTCACCGGCTCCGGCTTCTGCGACGACGGTGACGCGACGGGGTTCTGGCTGATAGAGATACGACCGATGCCTTCTGTTGGAACTGCCGCAGCATCCTCGTCTTCAGACTCTTCTTCGACCTCTGCGCGTCTTTCAGCGGCTTCTGTAAAGCGAGACTTGATGCCAAGCTTCTTCTCGAGCTCGAGCATCCTCTCACGATAGTCGTCGGTGATCACCCTGCCTTGGTATCGACCATACGCGTCCTCATCTTCGTCTTCAACATCGTCGAGGTCGCTGTACTCAAAATCGTAGTCGTCTTCGTGCTCGCCCATCTCCTCAATGTCCATTTGAGCAACAATGGCGCCAATCTCGCCCATACTGTATTTCAGCATCTCTTGGCGTAATGCTGCGTCTTCCTCGCTTTCATCATCAGGAACAACAGGGTTCTCTTTGAGAATATTCTCCTGCTGCTTCGCGTTGTCCATAATCTGCTCAACTCGCTGTGCATTCCTCGAGATTGCCGGCTTGGTCGTCTGCTCGGGTTCCTTTCCATTCGCGGCTTCTGTTGCCTCCTTCTCGTCCATAACTTGGGTCTTTGGCGACGGTTGTGATGTCTTCAGGGTTGGAGCAGCTTCCCTCGGTGTGGTCTGCGGTTTTGAAACGGGCTTTGGCGCTTTCTGAGACGAGCTATAGGAGTTCTCTGAGTTTGAGGGCGTATTGGGAATGTCTTTCACGCCTGCCTTCTCGAGTGCATCCCTTACTTTCGGCAGCGTGTTTGACGGTGTGTTCAGCTTGTAAGAAACCACGTTGTCGTTTTCGTCGAGCTGCTCGATGATCTCGGTTAGCTGACCGTCATCGGCGTTAGCAGTCTCCAGGAGCTCATCGCCTTCCTGGTCTGTCTTCGTGTCCTCCAAGGCGTCAAGCTGTTTCTGAAGAGTCTTGATGTTGTCCGTGACATAATCTATCCGGCGGTCAAGGATGTTGATGATCTGAGTTCTGGACTTGAGTTTCTGCTGCCCAAATATCTCGTCCAGGTCCTTCTTAGTGACCACATCGCCCTCATATTCATCTCTTAAGCGTCTGGTCTCATCTTCGTCCTCCCCTTCGAACGCCTCGAGCTCTTCCTTGAGAGCCTCATACTCAGCGTCCCATCCTCGCCAGTACTGCAAAGCCTTGTGAAGCTTGGCGATCTTGCCATCCAACTCAGTCTGGTGGGAGACCTGCTCAGACGTGCTTGTATCCATCAAGGGCGGAGTTCTCTGTCCAAACTGAGTGCGAATGGGCGTGCTTCTGTGCAGACAGAAGTAGAGGGACAATGAGAGAAGAAAGCCGCTTTTAAGAAGGGAACATGAGATTGAAGAAAGGCTGCTTGAAACCCATCCAGAGTTCCACTTGCGGCGAAATTCTGTGAGATCCCTATCAGGCTAGCGCATGTCGCTGCTTTTTGCCATCATCGACAAAATTATTTTGGCAGAAGCGCGTACTGGGTGTGGAGATGTGGACTGTGTTTTATTGACACTGTCAGTCGCGGCTACGACATGGGCTTTCAAAACTCACTCCATCGTCACATCAAACCATCTCGTAATTTTGGCACTCTTTCCGATAGTCGTCGCGAACATTTGCATCAATAACTTGTGTTTCCGTGATATCACTGTCGCGATGTGACCTGCTATATCCCTTAAAGAGTTACCACGTGGGGCTCCCTCACTCATCTCGCTCGACAACCCCCATCGACTTCGACGACACGAAGGGTTGCCGCGTATCGAAACAGGCGCTTAATGGGCGGTTGTGAATCGCCATCTCCTTGACGATGCGCTTCGGTCTGAGAGGCACTTCGAGTCACCTGCCTCGTCTTACGCAGACGTGGCCGCAGTCCTATGCCGGCAAACCACGCACCATGGCTTCGACAGCACGTACTTACGAGGTCTGTGTTTGAACAGTAGAAAACTATGAACCGAGCCTCGTCTGACACCTGGTTTAGGATGCTGTCAATGCCCTCAATTCGCTGCAGACACCTTATGCCCAGCTGCAAGCGCGATTGAAGGCTGGTATCAAACCAGACGCATCATTTGTGCATGAGATGAGCGTCTGCCTCCATCGCATCGGCTACACCGTAGGCATTCGCTGACCCGCCCCAATCCCATATCTCACTGACCGGCTTGTAGCCCGAGGATTTAAATCGTCTCAATGTCATCCATGTTGCAGGCACCAAAGGCAAAGGCAGCACCTGCGCCTTTGTCGACTCCATTCTGGGCCAATATCACCGCACTCACGGGACTCCCAGCAAAGTCGGTCTGTTCACTTCGCCGCACCTAATTCACGTCCGAGAACGAATGTGCATCAATTCTACACCTGTGTCTGAGTCTATCTTTACTCGCTACTTCTTTGATGTTTGGGACCGCCTGGCCGCCGAGAACCACGATCCCAAGTTCGACGATGACATGGTTGCGCCCGGAACGCGCCCTACCTACGCTCGCTTCCTAACTCTTGTTAGCTGGCATCTCTTTCTCCAGGAGAAAGTTGATATAGCCATATACGAGACTGGTATTGGGGGCGAGTATGATGCGACGAACCTGGTCGAGCGTCCCATCGTATCAGGTATTACCTCATTGGGCATCGATCACACGTTCGCCTTAGGAAGGACTATTGAGGAAATCTCATGGCACAAAGCGGGCATTATGAAACATGGCTCGCCGGCCTTTTCGGTGCGGCAGCTTCCTGCTGCGGCCGATGTGTTGAGGAAACGAGCTGTCGAAAGGTCGGTAGATTTACAGACGATCGATGTGGACGCGAGGCTGGATGGTGTGCAGTTGAGGCCACCGACAGACTTTCAAAGGTCGAATGCAAGCCTGGCAGTGGCTCTAGTGAGTACGGCGTTGCGAAGCCTGAAGTTGGAGGAGATTGAAAAGGGCGGGCTGCCCAGAGAGGTCATCGATGGTCTGGAGCAGGTTAAAATCAGGGGAAGGGGAGAGGTGCAGCAAGATGGGCGGACCGCATGGTGTCTTGACGGAGCTCATACTTCAGACAGCATCAAATTGGCGACAAAGTGGTTCATGGAGGAGGGGAGTCAAACGTAAGTGTGATTGGCCCTTGTCTTTTTTTCGTCAACGTCTTCCTAACAAACACTGGCACAAGGTCCGGTCCACGGGTTCTCGTCTTTAACCAGCAAGGTCGTCCCGAAGCCCTTGATTTCCTTGACTCGATCTATGCAGCCTCACGCGAGTCCCCCTTCACTCACGTTATCTTTACCACAAACAAGACTTCAGCTGCTGGGCCTGGCGGGCAGAAGCAGGAACTCGTCAATCACCAGATGGATTCGGCTACCGTCGACGCGCTGACGGTGCAAAAAGGATTCGCAGAAAGATGGACCAGTCTCGACCCTCGTGGCGCCAAGGTCGAGGTCGCACCCAGTATAGAGGATGTGCGCAAGATCGTGACAAGCCTTGAAAGCAGCTTAGACGGAGAGGATGGCATCAAGGTATTTGTCACGGGCAGTTTGCATCTTGTAGGTGCATTTTTGGGAGTGCTGCAAGAAGACAGATCATGATAGCGTCATCGCATTATGTGAGCATCGGATTGACCCGTATTCTGGGAGCATCCCCTAATACATGCACTATAAACACACTCGTGTCTTCCCGGCATTATGACATTTTTCCGGGCTCAAGGGTCTGCAACACGCCACCAACGAGATGCAGGCTCCCAGTTACAACAATCGTGGCTCCAGACTCCTTTGCGAGCCGCCTCGCCTCGGCCACACTATCGCCAATGTTATCATATACTCTCGTGTCGCACCCGGCGGCTATCTGTTTCAAGTCCTCCGCAGCCTGCAGTTGATTGTCGACATTCCTTCCAATAGCATATTCGGCCTTTGCTAGGTCGTTCGTGGTGAAGATGGCGTGCTCAAACACATCTTTTCGGCCAATAGCCTGAATGAACGACTTGAGCAGCCCAGATGTGTCGCGATCCATCGTGTTGAATAGAAGTATGCATTTCTGTCCTGGTTGTACGGACCGTGAGACCCATTGAGATACCGTTGCCAGGCTCTCTTTTGTGTGGGCTCCATCCAGGTACCATCTCATCCCGTCTTCAGAAATCAGCTCGCCACGGCCCCGGATATGAGCTTCTCGTAAGCCGGACGCCATAGATTCCGGCAAGTCCGAGAGGGATGTGGACGGATCACTTGACAGCCCCAGGTGGTGTCGTACAGCAAGCACGGCTAAAGCCTGGTTCTGTGCCTGGTAATCACCCTTGAGTCTGCCTTCGATGCCTCCCCATTTGCTGATTACTGCATCATCTACCTCAACGAGCTCGGCCCCCTTCTCCTCTGCTCGTTGTCTCAACACGTTCATGACCGCTGGCTGTTCATCCAGCCTCCTTGTGAACCCCTTTACCCCCTTTTTCAGGATGCCCGCCTTATGCCACGCAATCTTTTCAACCGTGTCTCCCAGCATTGCAACGTGATCGATGCCGAGCTGCGTGATGATAGCAGCAGACACTGCCTCTGGAGGGATAACGTTTGTTGCATCATACTCGCCTCCGATCCCACACTCCATGACCACGTCCCTCACGCCCAACTTGAGAAATATGTGCCATGCCAAGATGGTCATGAACCGAAAGTAGAAAGGCTTGGAGGCCGGGCCCTCTGCTTCCTCGCTGGACATGCCCAGTTCCTTCTTCCCGAACTCCGTGAACCGTGCCCAAATCTCAAACACAGCCTCGGCAAAGATCTTCTTATCAACCGGCTGGCCATCCACGGCAATCCGCTCCCTCGGACTTACCAGATGAGGACTGGTGTAAGTGCCCACTGGCGACCCGCGCTTTTGGTGGACGAGGAGAGAGGTGGCAAAGGCGCAGACAGAGCCTTTACCCTTTGTTCCGGCGACATGCATGTGCCGAATGGATGAGAGGTCAGAGGGACAATAGCCGGCTTGGCGCAGGGAGGCGAGCATAGAGGATATGGCCTGGGCATTGAGGTTGGCTGGCGGTGTAGCGGCCGAGGAGGAAGAGGCAGAGTCAAAGAGGGTGGTGATCTGTCGATTGGAGGCAATGAGGCTGAGCTTATTCAGGGCCTCTTCATAGCTATGTGCTGCATGCGCGATTGTCCGTTCTCCACGGGAGGACTTGATTGGAGTATTGCTCGGCGTGCTCGAGATGATGTGGTGCAGCTGACGTCTCGTTGTGAAGGGGCGCATATTGGCATTGATGCAGCACCGACGTCTTGACAGCGACCGGTACGGCAGCCAAGATCAAAAGCACCGTGATGAAATAATATTGCGTGGATCAGGCGCCGAAACAAATTTTATACATGAATAGCGTGAATCAAAGGATCTAGTTGTGATGGCGAGAGTGAAATCGGGCGAGAATATCGAGGTGCAGGGTAACAGTAGCAGTCGCGGGCAGCCTCGAGGAATGAAGCGACACCACCGCGACGCGTCGACGCGACAGCCGTGCTCTGTTCACGCATACAACGTGACGAAACCGTTCAGTGAGATCGTATCGTACAGGTTTCCAACTACGGTTCGATCGATTAGGTTAATTGATTACACCACCTTGCATCTTTTTTCCTCTGCCGCCTCGCCTTGCAGCCCGGCAGGTGCATTTAGGCTCAATCTCGTGCAGCCAATTCCCGGAAGATCATCCTCCATATGGGAAGGCTTGCGTTGCCGATATGCGCCCCAGACGATGGGCACGAGGTTATGCAGACTCTGGAGTCGGATCTGATGAGTAAGGAATGCTACTTTCCTGACTGGGATTGCTAAGAGGGTATCCTGCGGCATCATCTGAACAACTGGGTGCGTTCCTTGGTTTCCCCCGTGAACAGACTCGTCACATCTGGCCGGTGAGGCGTGTTCACACAAGGAGAGCAGGCATAGGGGAGAACCGCAACAGCTGGATAATAAAGGCCCACACTATTATGATCCTTGCCTGTTCGGCACGGTTGAGTGGCGTGAGAGAAAGTCTGTCTCCAATGCGTGCAGATCGAGTTCACCCCTTGTCCTATAGTTGAAGACGCAGACTCCCCAGCTTTCCTACGGGCTGGCTAAGCTCTCGGCATGCAAGATCCATTTAGCCAACTGCAAAGTCTGGTGTCGCATGACTGCGTGGAACAAAAGCAAGTCACTCTGGATATGTCTGACCCGCAAACGGGACAACCCAAGACGGATATACAGCTTTTTGTCGACACGCTGCGGCATCCAGGTGGAGATACAGCACTCATACGAGTTGAGAAAGACGGTGAGCAAGTTTTTCAGCTGGTCGACTATCATATTGCCTCATGTGAGCAAGCGGGAATCCCACTGCCGCGGGTTGTAGGCATAATATCGAGAAGGTGTGCGACCACGAGGACTCAAAAGTATATAAGGCTCCCCTGTGTGCATTGGCGATCCCTCCCATCTGTAGCGGAGATCGACCAGCTCGTTTCAAGAACAATTGCCTGCATAAACCTTATCTCATCATGGTGTCTCTGAAGCTCCTTTGTCTGGCTGCCTCGGCCTTTACGGCTGTCGTTGCCCGTCCCTTTGACTTTCTCCACGAGCGCGACGACGACGGAAACTCGACATCCGTGATTGAGGCCCGCCAGACCACTGGAAACAGTGAAGGCTACCACAACGGCTACTTCTACTCGTGGTGGTCCGACGGCGGCGGTTATGCCAACTACCGCATGGGCGAGGGCAGTCACTACATGGTCGACTGGCGCAACACTGGCAACTTTGTCGGTGGCAAGGGATGGAATCCTGGAACGGGCCGGTAAGGCCTTCTCATCTCTTTTTGTGTCAATCGCAGTTCGTGGGAATGAGGGCTAACGATGGCAGCACCATCAACTACGGCGGCTCTTTCAACCCTCAGGGCAACGGCTACCTTTGCGTCTACGGCTGGACGCGAAACCCGCTCGTGGAGTACTACGTGATCGAGTCCTACGGCACCTACAATCCCGGCTCTCAGGGGCAGCACCGGGGTACCGTTTACACTGACGGGGACACATACGACATTTACATCACGCAGCGCGTGAACCAGCCGTCCATCGATGGCACGAGGACCTTTAACCAGTACTGGTCGATCCGGCGCAATAAGAGGACCAACGGAAGCGTGAACATGCAGAATCACTTCAACGCCTGGGGACGGGCGGGAATGGGCCTGGGCCAGCACTACTACCAGATCCTGGCGACGGAGGGCTACCAGAGCAGTGGCAGCTCTTCCATCTACGTCCAGACTCACTGATCCTGCCGCGTAGCGTCTCTGGTCAAGGCCGGTGCTGTCAAACTTTCAGTTGCCAATTTACAGCCGACTTTGTAGGCTTTCACTCAAACACTTCTTGAAAGCCTGGCTGCGAGTCATGCTCTCGCCGTGTGCTATCAGAAAAGAAGAAGATTTTTTCTGTCATGTAGCAGCATGAATAAGGCACGCTTCGAAAACCACCACTAACATGTTTCTCCTGTGAAAGTGATCATTATGCTTACCTTACAGTATACAAGTACGGACGATCTCGATCGCAACTCGACACTAGATATCTTTCTGGCAACGATTCACTCCACGACGTGGAGTTCAATCTTGGTTTAGCTGAAGCGCTAAATGCCTCCAATTCATCTTCCATGTGGTCGTGCTCTCGTCAAAGATTTTCTGAGTTTCCCCCCCCTTCTCTCGACCCGTAGGCGACGTTGAAATCTTTGAAAATGACATTGGTTCTTGGACCAAATGGTGAACCCCTGTGCCTAGTGGATAAGAAGATGGGGCCTGGTCGTGGATTCCATGCATTCGAGCGGGCAGCTTGGCAACCCGCCGTGCCGAGATCAGACCTTGAAGAGGTTTTTATTGTTTTTGCCATGGTCCTCGTCTTGGAGTAAGATAAGACCCATGTGCTGCTCAAAGCCCATTTTGCAGAGCCGGCCGGCAATATGCAGAGGGAGTGCTCTTTTGGTCTGCTTTGACCTGTGTCGGCTCGTGCGCGTCATGGCAGAATAGCGCTGGGCCTCATTTTGGTTGTGATCACCGCTCCCTCCCACTTCCCCACAGGTTTTGATTCAGTCCATGTGTACGCGGGAGTTGAGCATGATACGGGGGTTTGCTGGGGTATTCCGGGACCCTCGAGGTGCGAGAGAAGGGGCACTATGCTGGCTGACAGAGCGCGTGAACGTGAACACTATCATAGAGAACGACGTATCGAATAGGAATAGAACATGGGTGATAGCGAGGCTGAAACAGGTGCCGACGCGGCAGCCGGGCTCCGGACGGGATCGGCAAATGTCCTTCTGCAGCTAGAATAGCATCAGGATCGGGCCATTATCTTGGAGTCGGTGATTGGGCAGGACAGGGACTATCAGGCCCATCGAGGTCACGTGAGCCACACCAGCCATCCTTGTTCGTCGTCCCTCAGCGTCGAAGGGCGCCGGTTCACTGCGCTTCACACCGATTTTTCTCAGTCTCCGCTCCGCCGACAGTCAGGCCGACGCTTCTGCTCGTCCTCCACCTGCGTTGTCCACTGTGACGTAACCGGAACCCACGCGTGTTTCGACGTCTTGGACAGCCTTACCATGGCCAATCTGGCCGAAGCGTTCGTGTTGTGTCTGGACATATCAGAAACGGCAAAAGTTTGGGCGTGAAAAGTGCTGCGAAGATCTCGTTATGGTTCAACGGAAACATATATCCAGATCACGGTAACGGCGACAAAAGGACCAAGCCAGCTGGTTGGATTAGAGTCAAGGCCATGCGTTTCGAGCAAACGGCGTAGTACCGAGCCGTCCAAGATGGTTATGATCACCACTTGGGTGCCAGCGCTACCATGCATGCCTTGTGGGGAGATATCAGGTGCAACCCCTGCTGGATCTTTCATCAGAGGCTTTTTCGCTGTTGGCCGGCAACAAGTGACGAGTCGTGCGTGTGATCCATGGTGATGTTATAAGGCTGCTGGTATCCTCCCCTTGAATCGCGACGATGTTACTGCCCATGTTCATCTCGTGCCCCCAGCTTGGTTTTGATTTGCAGTGACGCAGAGCATGATGGCGAACAATAAGAGCTTCCTCGGAATGCGAGGCAAGAGCCTCAACTGGGCTATCAGCACCATCGCAGGATGTGATTTCCTTCTCTTTGGTTATGGTGAGTGACTCCAAAATCTGCCTCTTGTTTTGTCCACAGCATGCTCACAATTGCAATAGACCAAGGTGTCATGGGAGGCATTCTCACTCTCCCCGTCTTCCTTCAGCAGTTTCCCACCATCGACCCTAGTGCCGAAGGTGTCGTCAAAGGCAGCGCTGAGGCGGCCAATCGCTCGACCTACCAAGGCATCGCCGTCGCCTCCTACAATCTCGGCTGCTTCATCGGTGCTGTCATCACCATCTTCATCGGCAACCCTCTCGGTCGTAAGAAGATGATCATGTTGGGTACGACCATCATGTTGATCGGTGCTGCTCTGCAGGCTTCCGCCTTCTCTCTTGAACACTTTATCATTGGCCGCATCATCACGGGTCTTGGAAACGGAGGAAACACATCAACAGTGCCCATGTGGCAGTCGGAGACGTGCTCGAGCCACAAGCGAGGCAAGCTCGTGATGATCGAGGGTGCGCTGATCACGGCCGGCATCATGATCTCGTACTGGATCGATCTTGGGCTGTCCTTTGCCCCTGGGTCCGTGGCCTGGCGCTTCCCCCTGGCTTTCCAGCTGGTATTCTGCATCTTCATCATGACGTTTGTCATGGGTCTGCCCGAGTCTCCTCGCTGGCTGATCCTCAAGGGCAGGGAAGACGAGGCCAGGGATGTGATCGCCTCGATTGCCGATGTCGACCGGGATGACAAGCACGTGCAGACCGAGCTCAAGAAGATCAAGGAGACGGTGGTGGAGATGAGCAAGGGCAGCTTTGCCGACCTCTTCAAGCGCGACCACAACCGCACACTGCACCGCACCATCCTCGCCTACGTCAACCAGATGTTCCAGCAGATCTGCGGCATCAACCTCATCACGTACTACGCCGCCAAGATCTATGCCGACCTGGGCATGAGTCCCTTCCTCGCCCGTCTGCTCGCCGCCCTCAACGGAACGGAGTACTTTATCGCCTCCTGGCCAGCAGTCTTTCTCATCGAGAGGGTCGGTCGCCGGAAGCTGATGCTCGTCGGCTCCATCGGTCACGCCGTTACTATGGCCATCCTGGCTGGCGTCAATTCTCGCGACGACCAGGCCTCTCAGATTGCGGGTATCGTCTTTCTGTTTGTCTTCAACACCTTCTTCGCCATCGGATGGCTGGGCATGACCTGGCTGTACCCGGCCGAGATCACCCCGCTCCGAACTCGTGCGCCAGCGAACGCGCTGTCGACATCGTCCAACTGGATCTTCAACTTTATGGTTGTGATGATCACCCCTGTCGCCTTTGAGTCTATCGGTCACCACACGTACACCATCTTTGCCGTCATCAACGCACTGATCGTGCCGTGCGTGTACTTCTTCTTCCCTGAGACGGCGTACCGGTCGCTCGAGGAGATGGACACGATCTTCCAGAAGGTCAAGGGATGGAAGGCTCCGTTTGACGTGGTGAAGCAGGCGAAGCTGGAGCCGTACCACTACGGGAAGAACGGCGAGCTGTTGATCAGTACGGAGAAGAGCGACGAGGAGAGATTGGGCGACCTGCGACGGGCAGAGTCCGATGGCAGCGGGACCCAAGTGGGCAGTTACGACGAGGCCATGTTCAACTCGATGGTCAACGAGGAGCAAGAGAAGCAGAAGCAGCGCAAGTCTAGAACCTCCACGGATTGATGGCAGATGGCGAGTGATGAGAAATGATACCCGAGAACGAGACACGAATATAGCAATAGATGACGACTTTTATATCATTGACGAACACAAGCTGTGCAATGCGCGAACTCTAACATGGATGATGTTGTGGTGGAGGTATTTGATGATACAGAGCAGAGCAGGGCAAGCAAGCAATAAGAAGTGCCTTCGCTGCATCAATCAGACGGAAAATTATGCACAAAACCCGTCGGCTGTCGGTGATGGACGGAACTTTGTCTTGGCTAGACACTAGTACCAAAGCAGATATTTAACCCCAGTAGCTCGTCGGTCCATAACGGACGGTACATCAGTATGAGAAACGGTGACAGCCCATGGCACGCGGTACCTCGCGATACCTAAGCGCCACGATCGCCCTAACTACCCCGCCATCAGCAGCTCGTCCAGCGTCACAGCATGCTGGAGCTTCGAGTCTCACCCTGCTCGCTCCTGGCTCGCCTGCCCCTCCACTGTTTGGAGACATCCTTACCAACAATCACGAGACACAAGCCTGCTTTCCGAGTCCACGCAATTGCATACTCTGTTTGATCCGCATCGAGCTCCCGTTCAGTCTCTTGGTTTCCTCTACAACGTCTGTTTCACCTGCCAGTTCACCCCGTGTATCACCTCGAATCCTCTCTCTCGGCCGCTCGTCTCGTCCGAGAAAGCTCCAACGAACGCTACGAATTCAATCCATCTTCTTTCCCTCACAAATCCAGCTTTGATCCAGAGCTTCGACAGCATTCATCATGGTTGAGAGACGCAACAAGCCATCCGCTCTGGCGACGACACCCACGATGCCTCCCCAGGCACAAGTCAACATCTCACATGGAAACTCCCGCGTGGGCGCTGTGCTCCCCACAGGAGAGAGCGTCGAGATCTTGCTCCACGGTGCGACTGTCATCAGCTGGAAGACCGCGGCCGGGGACGAGAAGATGTGGCTCAGTGATGCGGCCAAGTTGGACGGTTCCAAGGCTGTCCGTGGCGGTATCCCCCTTGTCTTTCCGGTACTGTCTCTCGCAGCCTGCTATTTGGGCTTCATAATGGTCATCAAAGACATTCAAGACTAACGGCAGACCAGGTCTTTGGCACGGCACCGGACCACGAGGCAACTTCCAAGCTCCCCCAGCACGGCTTTGCTCGCAACTCACGATGGGAATTCCTGGGCAAGTCCACAAGCGAAGGCTCTTCTTCCAGCGTGAAGCTCGATTTTGGCCTGTCATCTGAGACTCTCGACGATGCTGCCAGGAAACTCTGGCCTCACAGCTTTGGTCTTTTGTACAGTGTCACTCTCGATCGCGATAGCCTCAACACCACGTTGGTTGTCACCAACAACGGAGAGACCCCTTTCGAGTGCCAGACTCTCATGCACACATACCTCAGAATCAACGTACGTGTCCAACAACAAAGACTTGGCACGATCGCTAACAAGAGCAGGACATTTCCAACATCCAAATCACCGGCTTGGAGGACTCCAAGTACGTCGACAAGGTGGACGGAGCCCAAACGAAGACCCAATCCTCCGCCGTCACCATCTCGGGCGAAACCGACAGAGTATACACGCCCGCCAAAGGCCCGAAACACCCCATCGTCGTCTCCGAAGGCGGTAACAACACGCTGTACCGCATTGTCCGTGACAATCTTGAAGATGTCGTCGTGTGGAACCCTTGGGTTGACAAGTCTGCCGGCATGGGCGATTTTGAACCCAAGGATGGTTACAAAAAGATGATTTGCGTCGAGGCTGGCAGCGTCTCGGGATGGCAGAAACTCGAGAAGGGTGATGCGTTCGAGGGAGCCCAGACGATCTACCTGGAGTAGGAAGCGTTGGGGCTTGTTTACTGTTTCTTTTACAAAGTTTAGCCAGATATCACATGACGACCAGCAAAGCCCTGACATAGACATTGAAGCAAAACAGTTTTCTGTTCTTTTTCTTTACATTTTGCTCACTCTTCTCTATTGAACCGTATTCTTTTCTTTTTTTTTTCTTCTTTTTGTTCTTTCGCCTCAGCCTCTTCACCCTGCTCTACTCGCCATCCTTCTTCTCCTGCGCGTAGTGGTCGGCAATCAAGAAAGCAAGTTCAAGAGCCTGCTTCTCGTTCAGTCTGGGGTCACAGAAACTCGTGTAGTTGGTCGACAGATCATCCTCCACGAGGCCCTCACTTCCACCCATACACTCCGTGACGGCATCGCCAGTGAGCTCCAGGTGCACACCACCGAGGTAACTGCCCTGCTCCTTGTGGACCTTGAGCGTCTGCTGCAGCTCACTGTAGATGTCGTTGAAGCGCCGGGTCTTGATGCCCTGGGGGGTCGAGACGGTGTTGCCGTGCATGGGGTCGCACTGCCAGACGACGGTCTGGCGGTACTCGGAGTCCTCGACCGCGCGAATGTGCTGCGGCAGGAGAGAGGCGACCTTGCCTGCGCCGTAGCGGGTGATGAGGGTGATCTTGCCGGGCTCGCGGGCCGGGTTGAGGGTCTTGAGCAGCTCGAGGAGGTCAGAGGTCGGGGTTGTAGGGCCGACCTTGACGCCGATGGGGTTCTCGACACCGCGCAGGAACTCAACGTGGGCGTGGTCGATCTGACGGGTGCGGTCGCCGATCCAGATAAAGTGAGCAGAGGTGTCGTAGTACGCCTTGGTGCCGGACGAGGATGGGTTCTCCAGCAGGCGGGTCAAGGGTTCCTCGTACTCAAGAAGAAGACCCTCGTGGCTGGTGAAGAGCTCGACAGTGTCCATCTTGTCCGGGTTTGCGTTGATAACTTGCAAGAACTTGAGCGACTCCTTGAGCGAGCGGGCGATGGCAGAGTACTTCTCCTTGAGGGCGGGGTCACGGACATGACCAAGACCCCAATCAAAAGGACGATGAAGGTCGGCCATGCCAGACGCGAGAGCGGAGCGGATGTAGTTGAGGGTAGCCGCTGAGTAGTGGTAGGCCCTGGCGTTATCAGTCAGTCAGTCAGAACGCCTTGCGACATCCGTTTCCCAGAGCTCATATATGCCTCACACTTGAGATGAGGGGGATCATGTGAACCGTCGGGAAGAGGGCACGTTGGACAGAGAGAGACTCACTTGACCAGTCTTTGAGGATCAATCTGTCTCTCTTCCTCCTTGAAACCATTCAGGATATCGCCCCTGAAGCTCGGAATCTCTCTGCCATTCACCATCTCCGTAGGACTACTCCTCGGCTTCGCATACTGTCCCGCCATCCTCCCGATCCTGACCACCCGCTTGTCTGTTCCCCAAATCAGGACCATGCTCATCTGAAGCAGCAGCTTGATCTTGGACTCAATGGCCGACTGCTCGCAGTAGTCAAACAGCTCGGCGCAGTCGCCGCCCTGGAGGAGAAAAGCCTTGCCCTGGGCGACATCTCGGAGGTGCGCGCGGAGAGTGTGGATTTCCTTGGGGTGGACGATGGGCGGGAGGCGCGAGAGTTCCTTAGTAGCGGTGACGACTCTGGACTGATCGGGGTAGGAGGGTGACTGTTTGATGGGCTTGGAGCGCCACGAGGATGGCGACCAGTCGGCCGCTGGTTCTGATGAGCTCATGATGAGTCGAAAATTTGCGAGTAGCCAATTGTCAAGAACGCAATCGCTGCGTGTATATATCACTATCGCTCAGAAACCGTATCCCCAACGCGGTAGTGAGAAATTCTCGAGTGAAATTATCTGGACGGCCTTCAAAGGTCACACAGTGGGTGGTGACTCAGATCGTCAATGGTTCTTAACGGCATGCGCACAGTGCGACGCCCTGCCGATTGCTCTGGTGGGGCTTCGGTGAATCCCGTTCCGTCATGACGGGATCCCGGCGCTCGGAGGTGCACCACGGCTCCCGCAGAACCGATCAGCCCGCCGCGATCAAGCCCCGACCATAGTGGGAATCATTGACCGTCCCAACGCAGGATGCATATGCGTTGTGAATAAAGCCTTGAAAGCGTAGTATTTCCTGTGCTCGGTAGTCTACACGTAGACTGTAGCTAATTATAATAGCACGAATACTAGAGTGCTGAACAACATGCATAGTAGGAGCCAGCCTGAGGCGCACGGAGGCGCTCGTCTTTCAAGCTTGAACACATCATGGACGCTGATAAGCACATCTAGCTGCCTATCACTGGATCGCGAGGCATCCACGATGCGACGTCCTGGGCTCCATGACCTACGTTTGCCAGGAGTTAGGCTTCCTGAGGAGTAACGCCTTTACGAGTTGTTTCCTAACTTCTTTTCAGGCGTTTAGAGAAGAGTAGAAAGGAGTGCTATTTGTACTATATGTTTTACATTATATACAATATTATAATGTATACTACTTATATAAAATCAAAAAAAATAATTACTAGCTTAAGCTTATTTTATAACTTAATGGTTTAGTAGGCTTTTTGTAAGCTATACTTATAAATTCAAATTGAAGTTCTTTAACTTAAGTTAGCTAGTTAGTTTAGCAATAAAGTATGACGTTACACTTAATTAGCTTTTAGATGTTTAGGTACTTTAAGTCTCTTTTTCTCTTGAAACCTCTTGAGCTTGTAAAGAACTAAGCTAACCTATAATAAAGAAGGAAAAAGCTAGGACTATAAAACTGGTATGAATAGTCAAAGCAGCTAACTCACTTTTAACTCTAAATTAATCTAATAATTTATATGCTATTTCTCTTAGTAGATTTTTACTACTTATATTTATAGCTAAGAAATAATAACAGTTAAGAGTACTATAAAATGACTATATAACTACTACAAACTTCTTATACTAGCGTAATGCTTATATAGCTATCTATAGTTTATTAGTCTTTAAGTGTTCATATTTACTAGAAGTAAACTCAGTATTTTTGTGCTACTTTGTTCTTATTAAACTATAACTGAACCAGTTTTATACGTACTTACTATCTATAGTTTATATTCACTCTTATTATTCTATGATAACTATTTACTTACCATAGCTTAAAGAAAATTTATAGTGTCATTGGTTTAAAAAGTTGCGCACTTTGCAATATACGTATTTATAATAATATATTATGTTATGGTTTTGATCTACTGTTTTTACTTAGTATTATTGCAATTCCTCTATTGAAACACTACTATAAGCAACAAGGACAGTTATGATAAGTAGTCTTTAAACTGTGTTTAATTTACTAACTCTAGCTAATACTTATCGTAAAGTGTTTTTTAATATTTGGCTTTTTCTTCTGTTTAAACATTTATAATATGTACTATAACTGCTAAATACTATATAGGTAGTAAAAAAACTAAAACAAGATATAAATAGTAAGTACAATAGACTTTTATTATACTTTTTTGAAATACCTTATATTGCTTTTAGCTTATTTTTACTACTATTGCTTTAAAACTCCTAACTTGATATTCATAGGAATAGATGCTTTGTTTTTAATCATAGTAGCAATATTTTTACTAATCTTTAATAAAAGAACGTAGCTTATTGCTTTTTTTCTAGTCCTTTTTACTTTTACTTCTCTTATTCTTTGCTCTCTACTTATCACTATCTATATAACTTCAGCATGTTTATTCACTCACTTCATGTTTTTACTAACATATAGGCTACTAATTATTCTAACGTAAGCTGAGCTTAACGTAGCTTTTGATTTAAAATAACTATTTTAAGCTGAAACTCGATATTAATATGATTCTAATAGTTTATAGTATTTTAAGCTAGGTTTACTATGCTTTTACTACTAGTTTACTGTTTGTTTATGCTATAATCTAGCAATTTTATTTTAATTTTGCTTTTATTATTATTATCTAGGGTTAAGCTGCTAGCACTATATCTTTCTGTTATACGCTTTATGAGAGTAAAACGTTTAGTATTACTGTTATGATCAAAGGTGCTATTAGTATTCATGGTAATAGACTTACTAAAATCTTATTATTATATTTCTTACTAATAGCTACCTTATAGTTATAATGTGGACACTAAGAAGTAGTGGTATACTTGTAGTTTTTAGCCTTCTTTAAAAAAGCGATATAGTTTAAGTTGTAAGAAATAATAGTTAAGACCTTTTTTTATAATTTTACTTTAGCTGCTTAAGGCAATTGCTAGAAGAATAATCGCAGTGAGTACATTTTTTTTAGTAGCGTTCTTTCCTTTCTTTATTTGCTTATGAATTTAAGGTTAGGATAGCTTAGCCTATAATGAATACAATTAATAGCAAAAATTACTTATGGCTTTCATAAAAACTGGTGGTAGTAATATATTTAGGTTTCAGTATATACTTATAGCAGGGTTGGCAATAAATACAAATACACTAGTGTATTAAACTTAGATAAATACAAATACATACTTGGATTTAAGCAAGTACGCCAAGACAAATACAAATACACGGGTGTCTTGAACTTGTCTAAATACAAATACAAACAAATACGTATTTATGCCAACTCTGACTTATAGTGAGCATGTTTTTACTACTAAACTTTAAGAGCTGGATAAGACGCTGATATTCTTATTAGCATAGCAAATACTACATAGTACTAAGATTCAAGCGCACTTAAGGTACTTTATATATGTCCAAATTTCATTAACACTATTTTTCTAGTTTTATTAATAGATGCTATGAATAGTTGATATTCTACTTATAAAGCTAATATAGAAATGTACTTACTTTTAGAGGACTAATAGAAGTAGCATACTAGCTATTAGCTGTACTTTTTAAAGCAAAAGCCTTTATAAGTACTATATATATATGCCTAATAAATATTTACTATATTAAAGCCTTAAAGTTATTGCTATAATAAAACAGCTTGAGCTTATTAAACTTAATATAAATCTTTTTATAATTGCTACACATCTTCTGCTGAAACTATTAAGCGCTTTTTCTTTACCTATAGGTATAGGCTTTATAAAGCTATACTTAGTTACTATACTTAGTGCTATAAGAGTAAAAGAGAAAACAAAACAAAACAAAACTCACTTATTAGTATAGTATAAAGAAAGTAAAAGAAAAGTAAAAGGAAAAAATAGTAGGTAGAAATTGTGGATCTTACTTTACCTTAAAAGGGCTTTAGTTAGGTTTATAAATTGTATGAAACCACTACTGTTCTTAAAAACAGAACAAAACAAAAAACAGATTTGAACTATATACTACTATTTTATATACTTTCTTTTTAGCTAACTAGCAATAACTACTTACTACTTGAGCTTTATTTGTAATACAAATTTTGTATAAACATTAGCTGCACTGCAAGCTAGGGCCTCTAGATATAGCTAGTAACTAGCTACTTATACCTAACTAGTGAATATTTCTAAAACTTACTATTGAATTCTAGCGTTGCTACCTTAAATGAGGTTTATTTTTTTAAACTACTTTATTCTATTCTATCTTGATAGCTAATTATATAACTTTTGCTTTAATCTTTCTTTTAACTTTTATCAATTTTAATTATTTTTCTACACATTCTTACTGCTATATTATAGTTTTACTTGAAATCTTCTATATATAGCAGATATAATAGCTTTGTACTGTACTCTTTATACGATCTTCTCCCTTTTTCCCTTCCTCTTTTATATTGCTTTTTTAGCTTTTTTTAACTTTGACTTTTTTCTACATCTTAACTTAAACTCATTCATTTTTAGGCCAAGCTACTTTATATGAAGACTTTTGTATCCTACGTATTCCTAAGCTAACAAAAGAAATATAGCTTATATGTTTTATTTCTATTATTTACTTATACACGTTTCACTTAAAAAGTCGTCTTTTTAATTTTTGTTTATCTTTCTGTAGCTATAGATTCAAGCTTTATATTGCACTACCAATACTTAGCAATGTGCTATATTATCGTATTAAAAGAAAGTAAGTTAATATATGTACTAGTAAGCTTAGAAGTTAAAGTCCGTTAAGCCTTAACTTTATCTATATAATGTAAGTAACTAAGCTTTTAACTGGATACTTAGCTTAAGCAGAAGCTATAAACAAACTGTCTAAATGTCTGGATTAAACTTATTCAAGCTTCTGGTTATTTCACACTAACGTCTTATCAAATCCAGACTTTTGTAAGTTTAGATATATAATTTCAAATATATGCAAGATTCGACTTCGACATATTCACAACTTTAAACGGTAGTAAGAAAGCTAGCGTATATAACAGAAAAGAATAAGAATCCAAATTCATAATATATAAAGCAAATTGTTAAAATGTGAGTTTATAGTTTGAGCTTTTAACATTTACGTTGCGCTACTTATTTATATAAACATAATTATTTACTTCTACTTAAATACTTTTATGCTTGCTTTTAGCTCTTTCAAATAAAGCTAGATATAGTTAAGTAGTGCTTGAACTTAGTAGCTTAATGCAATTATTTTAGGGAAAGTGATTCTACTAATAGGACACAACTCTCATAAAAAATAACGTCTTCAAGTTGTTTTTACACCATAAAAAGAGTACCCACACTTTGCGCAAAGCTATTGTTATTTAAATTAAGTATTGTAAGAAGGCGTCTAAAGATTGAGTTATATATCTGTTTAACTATACGTCTTGTTGAAATTAGGTCTAACAGGGTAAGAACTAAAATCAGTCAAAAAAGGGTGTAGCTTAAAGTATGTAAAGTAATACTTAACTACATAAATTTTATTTAGAAAGCTTATGAAATTATTAAATAACATTTAAAGCTACTAGTATGAAATTAAAGAAATTACTTTTACTTTTGATGAGAATGTGCTTTATAAGAGATTACAGCAAGTATAGTGAAAAGGACAACATTACAATTTGAAAGAACCTTAAGAAAGCTATCTTAGCTAATACCATAAGCTCGACAATTTTGGCCTAAGTAGTAGACTAAATGCTATATATCTTCAGTAGCTGATACTTACTTGATCAGATCAAGATGTTATGTATAGTAGTACGTATAGTAAGATAGCAAGTTAAGAACGAATACATGTTGACTTGTATTTGTATTTATCAATGTTTAACACAATAGTGTATATGTGTCTACTTCTTTGTATTTGTTTCTTACTTAAATGCAGAATACTATAATGTATTTACTGAAAGTTCAAACACGTATTTGCACTTTTTGCTAACTTTGTTTAGTGGTAGCAAGCTTGAAGCTACAAAGGCAAATCAATGAGTAGGCTGGATTTAAGCTATGACTATTATTATAAAGCTTTTTACTAACGACTATAGAGTGCTTTCTTTTAGGCCTAAAGATAAACACATGGCAAAGAGTTCAGAGAAAGCCAACTTTGGATATCTTGAGAGTAGATTCAAAGTTTGAATAGCTTTTTAACTATTAATCACTAATAAAGCTTAATCTAAAGTAAATTAAGAATTAACCCAGACCCTTATTAAAGATAGTAGTACTCAGTATAATAATACTTAGGTTTTGCTACCTTTTAAATCAAGAGCTTTCATGAAAATGCTATAATAATAGTACGTCTAATTTAGTTTGAGAACCGTTTGACAGTAAATAGCTGGACCTAAAGGTGTAGATAAAATAAAGCATTGTCACAAAGTAGCTAGTCTTTACTAGTACTATAGCTGCTAAGTAACAATTTATATGCGTAAATACTTCCTTATTTCAGAACAAACAAAGTTCTTATAGTATGAAAATAAGACATAGAAGCACTAAGGAGCTAAGAATTTAAAATAGCGCCTTTGTATAAATAATTGAAGGAAAGTAAGGTGCTACAATTATAATAGAAAACACATCATCTTCATTTAAAAGTGTATTTTCTTTAGAAGGCCTATTCAAAAGTAGACTACTTAGCTTAAAATAAGCTAAGCTAGTACTTAAAGAAGCTAGCTATAAGTGTAACAATAGGTGTTTCAAAGAACGTAAAGAACTTAAGGCAGCTATTTAATATAGATAAATAACAGATTGCCTTAAGCAGTTAGAGTGTGTTTATTGCATCTTAACATAAATGACAGGTTCAGGACTTAAAGCATATGCCTAGATATATTAGTACACTTAGTAAAACAAGCGTTCAAAATGACACTGAATGAAATCAGGAATAGTACTTTATGACGTTTAGTACCTATACAAATAATACAGTATATGAAGTTAAACTTACTTAGTTACTAGTATTTATAATTAAAGATCGCTGTTCGTAAACCCCTAGTAACATTATTCTTAATACTAAAATAACAATCTAGACTTAGGCTTATTAAGACTTATAGAAAAGCTCAAATGAGTTGATCTATAGTAAGCTTAAGTCCTGAAAGTCATATGTAAATTTTGATATAAAGCCGTATAGCACCTCCATTAGTACTAGGGTTGGCAACAAATACAAGTACGTATTTGTATTTATCTAAATACGTACTTGTTCTCGCTAAAGTATAAGTACAAATCTAAATACGTGTTTAATTAAATACAAATATAAATCTACTTAACTGTATTTATGTAAGTATGAATACACTAGTATATTAAACTTTAATATGTTTATATGTGTAATAAATACAAATATATGTTTGCGTTTAAGCAAATACAAATACAAAGAAATATGTATTTGTGCCAACCCTACTTAGTGCTCAAGGAAGGTGGTTATGATATAATTGCTACTTAGATAGCGAGTAAGCTTGGAAAAAGGTTTACTTGGTGCTAAGCTGAAGTTATATGATATAGTGTAGAAGCAAGCACTAATAACTATTATAAGTTCTAAAAAAAGGTAAGCCTTTGGGAAAGACAACTATGTTTTTATTCTTATAAAAAAGTTACGAATTACTAACATATACTTTTGTCTTTAGAACTCATGAAGTATAAAGCTAATATGCAGATGAGCAAAGCGTAGAAAGGTACCAAAAGGTAAGTAAGAAAAAGAAATTAGGGATTTAAATATGCACTTTGTAATCAAAAACGCGTATAATAAGGAGCGGTAGACGTAATAACTTATTATAGGTAACAAAAAGGCAAAAGCTCAAACCTTTCATTTTAAGAGAAATATTCCAACAATTTGAGTACAGCCAATGTGGTAAAACAGTAAACCTAATACAAATCATTGGGGATACTTAAGCAAAGTAAGCATGCTAAGGCTTCTCGCCAATTAGTTCTAACTATAGTGCTATATTATGATGATGTGTATTACGCCGCTGGCTTTAAAGCCACACGGATCTTCTTGCTTTTGCTAGTAGGGGGAAACCCTTGACCTAAGCAAAAAAAAAAAAAAACCTTAGAATAATATATAGTGAGTGCAGACTTATGCTATTTCTAGTATAATCATTTATTAGTTTTTTTTATAAAAATAGAAAAAAAGAAAAACGCTTCAGCCTATATTTTTTAGCTAAATAGAAAAAGAAGAAAACCTAAACGTAAAGAAAGCTAGAAGAACGTAATAAAAGTGTGTTAGCTCTTAATGAAAGCTAATACATATCTACTCACTTAAATATATTAATATATACACTTATATAATAGCTTCTAGGTAAGTATTAAGAAGTGCTAATAGAAAATGTAAAAGTAGTTGCTAAAAGTAGTACAACAGCGCTCTCTAAAAGTAGGTAAGGCTTGTCTTGCAGCCTAGATAAGAAGGTTCCACTCTTTTTATTGAGAGTATAGCCCTGAATAAGCTAGCTCTTAGTGCTAGCTTTTAATGTTTTAAATAAAAAACACCGTATATAAGAGCTGCTAGTAGCTATTTTGAAGGAATTTCTTTAATAGCTAGTTTTACTCTATTTTAAAGTTTTGTTTTAACTTTTTTTATACTTCACTTGAACTATTTATATGAGTAGTTCTTCTATTCTTTTAATTCATTTTTTTTTTCAAATGTTCTTAACTACGAGATAAGTTTACTTTAAGCTTAATACACTTTTACTTTTATTAAGCTTTTTATAAATCTAATATAAATTTACTTTTTACTATAAATACTACTAATAATAGTAATATTAACAATACTATTAGTAAGTTAAATAAGCTTCTAATGTAAGGCTAATACTAACTTATTATCAGCTGTAGCTAGCTTTACAACGCTTGTTACACTTAGTACTAACATAAGCAAGAAAAAAAGCAAGAAAAGGAAGATTAAAAAGCTAATACTGACTTTATACAATTCTAGTATAAACAACCTATAAATTCTGTCTTATATTAGCTATAAAAGCCCTATAAAAAGGATTTTTTTATATGTGTAAGTATTACAAGTTATACAGACTTACGTTAGTTTTTATTGCTAATGCTATTAAGCTAAAGGTTGCAATATTTTCTGTCCATTTTATAGCAACTATAACTATAGACACTGCTTATGTTTTACTATATTTGATGTAAAGAAAGTTTCCTTTAGAAAACGGAACTGCGCTAACGCTGCGTACGCAATACATTCCCGCTACTTGTCCGCTGCGGTTTTATGCTGTCAGGTCCTAGATCAAACTTTGTAGTACTATATTAATAATTGTATGTAAGGGAAGAAAGCAAAGAGAGCTAGGACTTTTTTTCAAACTATGTATAAAAGGATAAAGATATGAGCATAGTAGTAGTGTTAGTCTTAAGACTACGTTATACATAGATTATATTAAGATCTTTTCCTGGTATTAAGAATGTCATATAACTTGTAGTTCTTTCAAAGGAAAAAACTTCAAAAGCTTTAAAGATTGCTAATAAAGCTAGTATAGAAGCTATGTAACTTTAAAAGTTTAAAATTTAAGTGGGCCTACTACGTAGGTAAATTCTGTCCTCCATCTTTACTGCTAGTTTCATAGGAAAGAATGAAACTCTCATGAAAAATGCTAATGAGAAAGCAAAAATGCTAGTAGCTGAATCTTGTTTTACTCTAACAGAGAAGCTACTGGTCATAGCCTTAGCACAACAGGCTATACTAGTAAGCTTATAGTAAAAGTAGATACGAAGCTAGCTGACGAAACAATCTAAGATATTTATATTCTAATATCATGCTAAATAGCTTTGTTTATTACAACTCTAAAACAAGAAAAAACTACGAAGAGAAAGCAGACTATGAAAAGCTAGCACTTGATTTATGTCTCGTTAACTATTAAAAAAAAAAAGTGAAAACGAAATAATAGTGGAGCTTACAGAGGCCATGGAATGTTTTAATATCCTCCCAAATAGGTAAATAAGTAACTATACTAAACGAACTACTATACTAGTAATACTGTCATTTTATGTTGTGATACAAAGATCTTAAAGCTATGAAAAGGTTACAAGATTTTCAATGCTTTATTTGAAGGCTGCTTCAAATGTACTACCACTTAAATAGCTAGTAAGAGTGCCATAATAGCTTGGATTCTGTGATGGAGTAGTTTGATAACTAGAAGTAAAGCCATTAAACTGAGAAGGGGTTTTGATTTCAAAAATGACGCCATAGAATGAGTATAAACTAAACTCAACGTATTCAAAGGCGCACTACTTGTTTCTTTAACATTTATTTTATTTCCTATGGAGATGTACTAATAAATCAAATGTAAAGTAGAAGTATTGATAGTAAACTTTTTAAGTAATAGTAGCTGAGTAGCTTTTAGCTTAGTAGGTGGAATAGTTGAAAAAAGGTCATAACAAATACCAAATGTTTACAAGTAATCGGCTTTTGATACTATATAACAGTTATGCCTTCCAAACAAGCTAAGTTAGTTTACTTCCTAACACAATTAAGTCTAAGCAAGTTTAAAGCTTGAAAGTAAAGTAGTTATCTACTTACTTATACAGACTAAAATACTCAAAGTTATCCCAAATCAACAGCGTAATAGTACTGCATACATTACAGCCTCTATTCGTAGCAGGGTTGGCAAAAAGTATTGGACTGGACTTGGACTTGAATAAATCTCAGTACAAATACACTAATATGTTGGACTTCAGTACTTTTAAACAAGTATAAATACACTCTTATATTAGACTGGATTAGACTTAAATCTATAATATTAGACTTAAATCCACTGTATTTAAGTACTTTATTAGGACTTATTTTAAGTACTTCTTATGTATTACACTTGAATACACTAGTAGATTAGACTTAGATACATTAAAATAAGTTTAAATTTACTAGTGTATTGGACTTGTGTAAACTTGAACTTGTTTAAGTCTGGACTTATGCCAACCCTAATTCATAGTGCTATAGGCAAATGGTAGCTATTAGAAGTATCGTCACTTTCATATAAAGTAAAATACTCCAAAAGGTATAATAGTTTTATATGACGGCAGTCTACTTGCTTAAGTATATGCTTTTATAGCTTATGTAAGGTTGAATATACCCTGGTCTAAAGCTATAGCTAGGGCTGGTAAGAAATACAAATACAAATACAAATACAAATACAAATACAAATACAAATACAAATACAAATACAAATACAAATACAAATACAAATA
>JAXOUE010000045.1:0-162237 GCA_036250105.1 Parasarocladium wereldwijsianum
AGTCAAGCTGCTAAGGGGCTGATTAGTAGTTGGGTCGGTGACGACCAGCGAATACCGGCTGTTGTATGTTTTTTTGTCTCCCTTTTGTTCCTCACTTTGCGTCGTGTCTTTTTGTCAACCGTTGTGGCGCTTGAAATTATACGACAAGTTGCATATCGTGATGTTGTGATCCAAAAAGAAAAGCATACCGTTAGGGATTACGCGTCCCGACGTCTGCAGAACGTAACATACCGTATTGATTAATGCCCCTCATACTCTACACGATTTCTCCGTATTTCTTGTAATCTCAATCCCTGTTTGGGTGCTGCTGGTCGGCAAGCTTTACTACCCGAGGGGATGCGCCAGTCGTATAGGATTTTCGTGCACTGAGGGGATTGTGAGCTTGCGATTTCTGTCCGCTGTGTGATACGGAACGAGGTAGAACTACATAAGGACGCAATGGCCGCGTTGATGTTCTAGAGGTATCGTGATGGATTGGCATGTGAGTCGGAATCAGAACGAGTAATTCGCCAGGAGGGTTTGAACTCGTCGACAAGGAGATCGATAGGGAGGCTCGAAAATTCCTGATAGAAAAGGCCTATGGCTTTTGCGAATGTTGCTCCATATGACGACAGTTGAGTGTGAGTGGCTTGGTGAGAGGCTGAGCCACCCTCACCTGTTGACTTGCTCTCTGCATGCACGAGTTAATCCATTATTGGAGAGAACATACAGTAAGAAGAGGTGTGTTGCTTTTCTCAATTGCGCTGTATTCGGCCGCCCAACCTTGGCCGCAGCTAGGGCAAAGGAGAAGAACCTATACTTGCAACATGGCATGGCAAACGGTAACAATTTTCTCAACCGAGCACGTAGATCACGAAGCAATTTGCGTCTTCTCATCGCATGTTTTTCGTATTAGAAAGAGAGAGACTGAGCCCTCTGAGCACGTAGTCTCCAGAATGACTATGTTGCCTCTCGAGCAGTTATCGTAGCAAGGATTTGCGCCTTGACGTCTAGGGCCTTCTATGAGCTCACTCCACGAGGGCAATCAACAGATTGGTGGCAGAGCTTAGATTCGAAAGCTTCGAAAGATAATTCGCGAACAGATTTCGGTCACCGCCAGGCGATATTGCGGATTTCTGGGGCCGTGCAGCTCGAGTGGATTAGCTTGGATCGTTGAGGGGCATTGCGCCTCAATGTCCAACCCCTCATCTCTCAGTCCTCTCTCTCTAACAGAAGTATCTGGCTCTGTTTGTTGAGGTGAAGACTGGTGTGGGAAAACGGTGAAAGTGCTGTTTTAGCTTTGAGATAAAGCTCATTCAGAGTCGGCATTTTTCAGGGATCCTCTTGCAAAACTTGTACTAGATGTCAGAGCACCACCCAGTGAACTCCCCGAGTTTCACTCGCATCGTGTCGGACTCGAAATGAGCATAAGGTTGGCAAAGTGGTCATCGAATTGGCCTCTGTCGTCATGCCCGTCTGGAATGCAAATGCACACGCCACCACCTCTCGTGAAAACCTGATGGCTCCAGTTATTCCTTTGGAGCGACTAACAAGACGACCCATCGATAACACAGGCACTGAAGAATTATTTCATTTCGGACCGCGGAAAAGTCCCGAGCACGCCGCCCGAGTGAATCGCTACATTAGCGATTTGGAGCGGCTGACATCATGTCAACCCGTCGATCCCCGTGGCCCCCTTGGCAGAGCCGCACTCGAGACACCAAGCCACCCGCTGACAACCTTATTTGACTTGGCATAATGTTCCTTGGGGTTTCGACGCACAACCGCGCTCTCCGTCTACGACTCGCTTGAGCCTATTATGTAAAACTTGGAGTCCGAACATATGCCCCGGACTCGTGCTCCAGGACCCTGCAAGCTTGAAAAGGAGAGACTTTCTCGCGAGGCACTGTACTGCGCGGCACGGCAATGCACGCGGATCGCATCGCACGATTTGGGGGCAACGCTTGGATAGTGGACCCTTTTCATGACGAAGTGTCAACGGAGGCCAAGGTCCTTCATTCGCGGGTCATTGCTCTGGGAGGCCATTGCCCTGGGAAGGATCAAGTTCCCCTTTTGAGCGTCCCCTGTACTGTACTTGATATCAGGTGCACAAACGCCGAGAAGTTATGGCCAGAGGGACGATATCGGGGATGCCTGGCGCCGCCATCTGCTCCGCCATTCCCTGAGCCGCAGGCGCGGCTGCTTGACAATCCTTACAGATAGTGTTCTGCTACGCCATGACAAACCTGTGACGACACAATAAAAGCCAAAATAATACGGGGTACTTATGAGATGCGCAAGAGTTGCCGTCAAGTTAACACGGGCGTCTGACGTCGCCATGCGCGAGACGGAGCTATTGTGAAGCATCATCAAGAGGATGATTGCAATAATGAGAGAAACGCGGACGGGACATCATCTGAATAAATGACATCTTGCCATTACAAGAGAAAAAGAAAAGGGGTCCTAGCCCACTTGCCTTTCGGCTTCCCGAGACTGACTCCCGTCTGTTTATGATTATGCTCCAAAATTTCCTGTCACAAGTTTTCTCAACCTACTTGACTCGTGCGAGCTCGAGCTTTGATCTTCCCGCTCCACGTCCATTAACGTGCCCAGAAGTGAAAAGAAAGGAGACTAGAAAGGCGAAGGAAAAAGGCTCTTTGTTCTCCATTTTTAAAGTCGGACCTATTGACGTTGCGAGGCGAAAGAGAGAGCCAGAAATCAGCGCAAAAACGTGTCTGCATTCGTGGGAACAACGATCTTCCTGGTGTTTGTTATTGAAGAGATTTGAAGTCTGATCACGGGCCTTTCTTTCTGAGTAGCATATTCATCTTATTCTGTTTCTTCCTCTGTTCTATTGCAACTTTCGGCATAGTCAAATCATCGAGTTACTCTCTTGAAGGCAGCGTGCTGTTCGGAGCAATTGATTTCGTCCCTATCGCAACAGTCGCATAACGACTCAACGTCGCAAATTGACGGTACTACCGTCACGTCACTCGATTCCTAGTCATTGGATTGAGACGAAAGTCTCTCAGCTTCATTTCACATCTGCAATTGCCTTCACACATTACCATCATGTTCTCCAAACGAAAAGAAGCAGAGGCCGTCGGAGCCCCCATCGGCTCTGACACCGACCTCGAAAAGCGCAGCGACAACCTCGACTCGACATCCAACTCTTCCAACGACAACACACCCGGTGAGGCCATCCCCACCGACGGCGATGGCAACATCCTCACCGCTGAGGGCGATCAATCCGTCCGCAACATGAGCCGCTGGGACACATCATTTGTCCTCATCACCAACCAGATTGGCATCGGCATCCTCTCCCTCCCCGCGACGCTCGACATCCTGGGCATAGTCCCCGGCATCATCGCCGTCATCGGCCTGGGTCTGCTCTCCACGTACACCGCCTACGAGCTGCTCCAGTTCCAGCAGAAGCACCCACACTGCGTTAACATGGTCGACATGTGCAAGGTCGTCGGCGGGCGCGCTTTCGAGATCATCGGCGCCCTCTGCCTGCTCGTCAACGTCACCTTCACCTGCGCGTCCGCGATCGTAACGATGAGCGTGGGCTTCAACACAATGTCCAGCCACGGGACCTGCACCGTCGCGTTCATGGCCGTATCGGCGATCGGGTGCTGGCTGCTCTGCCTCCCGCGGACGTTCAAGTTTGTGGGCAAGTTCGGCGTGCCGTCCACGATCGCTGTCATCGTGGCTGTGCTGATTGTCATGATCAGCCTGGGTGTCGCGGATCCCGTGAACGCGCCCGAGGGCTGGAAGAAGGAGATCAAGGTTGTCGGGAATCCTGATTTCCGCGAGGGCATCGGGGCGTGCCTTCGCATCTGCTACTCCTTTGCCGGTAATGTTGGGTTCCCCTCGGTGATCGCCGAGATGAGAGATCCCAAGAAGGATTTCGTCCCGTCCCTCATCTGGCTGCAAGGCGTCTCCATCCCGCTGTACATCGTCGTTGCTGTTGTCATCTACTGCCTCTCTGGCCAGTACACGACCTCTCCCGCCCTCGGCTCCGCGCCCGAGATCCCCGCCAAGGCCGCGTATGGTATCATGTTGCTCGCGCTGCTGTCTACCGGCATGGTGTTTGGACACACGGGCATCAAGTACTTGTTCCTCCAGGTCATGCGCCGCGCCAATGCCTCCAACGAAGTCACCAAGAACACGGTCAAGTCTTGGGTCATCTGGGTGGCCTGCGGCACGACCTTCTGGGCGTGCGCATTCGTGGTGTCCGGCGCCGTGCCCGTCTTTGACTCGATTCTCTCCGTGTCGTCGGCTACGCTCGTGGCGTGGACGACCTTTGGCATCTCGGCTGTGCTGTGGCTGCACATGCAGTGGCACCAGCTGTTCAAGGATTGGAAGAAGATCTCCTTGCTGGTGGTGAACGTGTTGATCGTCATCATGGCGCTGTTTATGAACAGCGCGGGTATGTGGGCGGCGGTAACGACTTTGATGGATATCTTCAATGATCCCGATAGCCATGTGAACGGCACTTTCACTTGTGCTGATAACTCCATTTTCTGATGACTGCTGGGCAGTCGTTTGTTGGTAGCGGATCTGATTGGTTATGGCAGTCTTGTTTCTGGTCATGGTAGATGGTTTTCTGTTTGGTATAGCCTGGCGTTCACGCATGAAATTCATTAGCAATCCTCGACAAGTTCAAGTTTCAATGTACAAGAGTGTCATGAGGATTTTCCTGTATCGGTAAGTCCTGCTGCCTTTCTGGGCTTGATGACCATTGGTTAAAGGCACAGCTGCGCAATGATGCTCAAATTCGGGATGACGCTGGTAAATGACCGGGGTTCGAGGCAAAGACCAGCAACGGCCCAATCTTGTGATTCGGCCATAGGTATCGGGCAGAAACCGGAACTGAGGACGATCAGAAACTCTGTCCATTCTTGAACATCGTCCTTCCTGTCGACGCGTCTCGACGACTCTGAGGCTGTAAAGTCAGCATAGCAACACACATATCCCAGCTCTTCTTGTTCAGCCACACCACCTGCGTATGCTCTTCATGACGCCGACCGTCGAGGCTCCATTGTATATCAAACACCAGACACATGTATTGCCCATCTTTCTCGTGGTATTTGTACAATGCCCTCGCTTTGTTCAACTCTTACTCTCCCTCACTTGCCCATCATACAGCCAGCCCCTTCAGCCTCTCGTTCGTGTCTTCCGCTTAGTTGCTCCTCGCACCGCCCTTGGCCTCGCGCAGCTCATTCATCTTGGCGACCCTCTTCTTGAACTCGACGTATTGGCACTTCTCGTAGCTGTGGCGCTCGTCCTGTTTCCCGTCTCAGTTACTGGTCCGGAACGTCCTGACTTTTGTCTTCATGATCTCATCGTTGGTGCCGAGGCTTGCATCCGCCATTTTGCGTTCTCGTCGGATTCAGATGGCCATCTCGAAGTCTTGTATCGCACTCACCTCACACTTCCACGGCATGTACCATGTCTCCCTCCTGCACTTGTTCAACGGAATAAGCAGATGCGCGCAGCTGTCACGGTACGCGAGCGGGAGCTTCGCATCGCGCATCTCCTCACGAGTCGCCTCTGTATTCGTAAATTCCCCCACGTTAGCTTCGGTGCTCCAATGGCCCAGGCTCCCGTCTCTCGGTCTCGTTCTCTCCGACCAGTACGCCAGGGACCTCCAATTATCGCCCAATTCTTCGTCTCGAGGGTGAGTACGTACGTCTAGGCTCTGCTGCTGAGTCGGAAGCCATGGCTGCGGTTGTTTGAAAGGCTGGCCGGTTCGTTTGTGGGGGTTTCTCGTCGGCTTTTGGCGGTTCACAGGGCGTCGGTTGACGATGTTGAGGTCGAAGTTGAGGTTCGGCGATGGGATCCACCTAAAGTTAGGCCTAAGATCTCAGGCATCTAGAATGCTCAACACCACCGAACACGGCCTTCAACCACTAAGGCATCGCAACATGATTTTTGGGCATCAAGACGAATAAACTCAGGTCTCAAAACCTTGAGTTAGGGTATTTGATCGCGCATGCTGACCAGTTTGGTTGCAGAACACGAGTGGTGATGTCTCCTTGGCCTCACGTGGAAACCCAGCGCTGGCGACAACAGCACCTGACACGCGTGTGGGATTTACGAAATCATCCTGATACCAACAGATGGGCATGGTGACTCGATTCGTTCCAGAAATGGCTTATCGCTGGACAGTCTGCGGCGGCTGGTGCTTGCCAGGCTCTCACGCTGTGATCACGGTTCAGATCATCGAAGCACCTCAGAACACGCCGAGCGACTCGACCCAGTGACTCAGATCCTCTTGCAGCTGATCTCAACTTTTTGAGAACACGACTTCCAATCCCAAACGCGTCTCACGAGCGTGTTCTGACCCGCGTCGTGGCGACTTCACGACTCCCATGACGCGCCGGAATCGATTGGCTCTCAGCTTCCCACAGCGACGCAGCCTGTCCGCGTCCACAAGCAACGCTATCCACCGGACAACAAATCATGCAGTGAAGATCCACGTTGAAACATCACTTTTTTTCGGGGTTCCCATCTTGTTCAAAATTCTGGTGATTGTGAGATGCAATTTTGTTGACTTGAAACTGCGAGAGACCAGAATCCTTAACCTCACTGCCTTCAATACACAAAGAACTTTACTACATAAGGGTCACTTTTCTTCAAGAAAGGAGAAAATACCCTCCAGTTTGATTTCATCAGCGCGCTTCTCTTTTCCTTTCTATTTTTCTCCTTTACAACGATCCCTCGTCGACCCCTTCGTTCCGGTCGACACAGAGAGACTCATCGTACGGTGATCCCTCAGCCTGTCCTTCACCAGCCCAACAACGTTCACTCTCTCATAAACGCATCGAATTGCGAATTTTCGCACCTCTATCATTACTTTTCTCAATTCTATTCTCCTATAATCTTTTACTTTCTCATCAAAATGAACACCGCAAACTCCAACATCATCGCCTGGCTGGTTCCAACGGCGTGTGCCTCTTTCTCTGAACGGACAACCCGTCTCCTCGAGAACGCCCACCTTCTCACCACCACCACTTCATCCGCCTATCTCGCATCGCGTCTCCCTACCTTTCTGACACCAAACGCCTCGGCTCGCGCCCTCGCCATCTCCTTCGACTGCCCGCCCAAACGCCCCGGCAGCTTCATCCTCGGCACCGACCCGAGGCAGTGCGACATTACCCTCCCCAAGCTCCCCGGCATCTCGCCGCAGCACTGCAGCCTGGCGTTTGACGCCGAGTCGAGGCTCGTGCTGAACGATTTCTCAAAGTGCGGTACGAGCGTGTGGTACGACTGGGAGAGCAGCGGGGATCAGACAGAGTACACCTGGCTGCTCTCCTCGGGACGGGCGGGCGCGGGGGAGTTCCCGGGCAGGAGTCTCAGGATTGTGGTGGACATTCAGGGCGTCAAGTTTCAGGTGGTGATGAATGATCACACAAACGATTGGGAGGCGTACCGTGCGCAGGTAGACAGGTTTTGCGAGCAGCCTGGGTGGACGGCGGATCTCACGACGGGGTGGGATCGAGCGAGTGTCGCGCCTGTAGCGCCACTCTTTTCGTCTACGCCGCTCTTTCAGCATGTGTTTGTGAAAAAGGAGGTCTCGGACAGTGCGGCGGGGGGCGTGTATCTGTGGAATATGGCCCGGCCGTGGGAGCCTATGGTACCGGCTGCGGCGTCGGCGGCGGCTTAGAACAGCGTTTAGATATTTTTGTTTCTTGGTTTAGCACGGCGTTTGCGTTTATTGTTTCATGTGTTGGCATCACCAACTTGGAAAACGAGATGTCGTCTCTTTTCGAGTACCGTGGAATACAAACTCCATTCGCTCATCACCAGTAATCATGACATGAACACCCTGAAATGCATGCAGCTTGTGTCCGCTCCCTCCACTCTCAACCCTCCACAGCGTTTTTAATCCTCGAAACGGAACACACCGGAAGCAGGCTCCTCGGCCTCCTTGACGGGCTCAGCCTCCACCTCTTGCGGCTCCTTTTCAACCTCAAACTTTGTCGTCGCGAAATCAGGTATCCTCCTCCTCGCAAACCTCACACCGCTCGTCTTGCCCGCGCGAGCCGCCTTCTCCTGCGCCTCTGCCCTCACGACCTCCTTCTCGGCCTCCCGGTCCAGCATCGTGCCCTCGAGGCTCAGGTAGCTGGTTTCCCCGGTGATGCCGACGTCAAAGTTGCGGATCCTGAAGCGGATCCTTCCCGTGACGCGCTCGCCGGTCTCGTCGGCCCAGTGGCCGGTGGAGTGGATCTGGCGTACGACACCGTGCTCGTCGGCCGTGATCATGGAGGCGCCGTCGTCAAAGGGCGCGTCGGAGGATTCGTTGGGAATCCACTTCCAGCTGGACGGCAGACGCTTGGCCTCGATGGACGCGTTGAACTTTCCAAAGCAAACAACACCAATGTGGCCCTCGGTCTGCAGGTTCACGCTACCCTCCATCCACGCGCCGCGGCTGGGCACAAACATGTCGACCTCGGCCGTGATCCAGCCAAAGCCGACGGCAAACTCGGCCTTGCTCTCCACCAGCCCCCCCGAGCCGTCCTGGGCGGCTGTCTCCTCGTTATCCTCTGTCAGCACGCCGCGGCCGTCGCGTCCGGGCGTCTCGCTGAGGGTGACGTTGCGGTAGTCCATGAGCACGCCGCGGAGGGAGGGTACGTAGCGGTTCTGCAGAGGTCGAAGGTGCTGCTGTGTGGAGGAGGTGACAGGAGTGGCCCAGCCGACGGGGTAGATGGGTTCGTAGAGGGATATGGTCTGCGTGAAGAAGGGAAACTGGGGGTTCGCGGGGATATCTGGTGGCTGGTGAATCTTCTTGTTTGATTTTGAGGAGAAGGGGGTGTTGGTGGGAGCAGCAGCAACTGCTGGTACGTCCACGTCCATAGCGTCGTCGTCCACTGCGGGCTGGGCATCGTCGTTTTTCTCCGGTACGGCGTCCTCGTCGCTGTGCTTTTTTGACTTTTTCTTCTTCTTCTTTGGTGACTCGGTCTCTGCAACAGCTTCGTCGGTCGTCTTCTCCTTCTTTTTCTTTGTCTTTGTCTTCTCTTTCTGTTCGGGCTCGGGCTGCTCCTGCGCTGCCGTCTCCTCCGGGTCCTGAACCTCACTATGCCTCTTTTTCTTCTTCTTGTCTTTCTTTGCCTTGGCGTCCGGCTCTGCCTCTTCGACCTTCACCTTGCCATCGCTCTTTGACTTTTTGTGCTTGCGCTCGCCCTCAGCCGCAGCATCTTCTTCGCGGGCGCGCTTCTTCTCCTTCTTCAGTCTCTTGCGCTCGGCAGCGGCGGCGGCCGCAGCGTCGGACTCGTCGATGGGCGCCATGTCGGGATGGGGTGCAATTGCGAGAGATGGGATTCGGCAGCAATCCCGCTCTGAACGACGCAGATTGGCTGGTTGGTGAAGCCCATCTCGAATACGGCCCCGATAAATTTTTTTGGCGACGGATTATCGATAAGAGAAACTGACTGAAGGTGGAGTTGTTCATCCGGTCAGCGTAACCTACCCTGGACCCGTTCACCTAGAGAATGATTTCGAGACGGTGTTTTACCCTGGACCTTGTTCCGAATGACGAGTTCCGATGATACGACCTACCCGGGACGGTAATCCAGCAAGCGGCCATCATCGTCAACGATCTTGTGACGCCGGATGTCCAGCCGGATCAGCAGGCACACAACCCCTCGAAAGGACACGGTTCGTGTCTGAAGATCGCACCCTGCAGGGGATTGTTTGGAGGGTTGAGAATCCTGCGGCGTGCATGTGACCATGCGACTACTAAATGCAGTCAAATTTGGAAGACTATTTTCGTCCTTCACCAGCCAAGGATTCGTCATATCAAAATCGCGATATCCATGCAGTGAGAACGCAGCAACAGGCCATTTCCTCAGTGGACTTTGGTAAATATCACAGCCATGCTCTAGGACATTGGTTCGCCACAAACATACTGACATTCCATATTCAGCACCTCACGGTCGCATCATTATACGCCTCATCCGTGCATCTGCTGTGCCGTCGACCACTTTGAGATGAGGTGAGCTTCCTGCTGTCCACTCTCCACAATCCGTTGCAATCTGTCGTCTGCAAGCAGGAAAGCCAAGCCATATTTTTAGAGAAAAGTGCAGAGCTGAGCGCAAATGCAGGTGTCTCGAATCCCACCCCCAAAATGCGTGATCGCAGCATCCAGTATCGTCAGCACGTGGTACCAGACTTGCGCTGACAATCCCCCAAAGGATCACGACAAGGTGCCTCAGCATCTAGACTAGCTATGATCATGCCCATCCTCCTGGCGCAGGATTCAAAAGCTGGTTTACGCTGACAAAATATTGGACAGACAACCAAACATGTGAGCGCCAATATTTGTCCAAGTTTTCCGCCTGTGATCGCAAAAGTGCAAAAGGGCATTGCGCGTCTTTGCGACGCGGGTAAAACCCCATTGGCGGCGCATGCTATCTGCCTTCCAGAAAAATTGCAAGCGCATCTCTTTGCGACTCATTGATTCCATACCGCCGAGATGTTACAAAACCTTACTTGCTATTTCTCGGTGTACTTCGCACGAGCATTGCGGAGCGGTCTCACCGGACCCTCCCATCCCATGCAGGAACGGTGTTCAGGAACCACATTTACGATGACTCGCTCGACTGGCAACATTCCAGCGATCGACAAAAACTTGCGGGAGACTATTCCCTATATGCACGTTTTAAACTCTCATAGATGTGATAGTGGCGTGAAAAACCTGTCCGTCACAGCAACGGTCTGCAACTCGTCCCTGGTTCTAAACCGTTTCTGGACGGTCGGCGACTCTCTGGGAGGAGGAAAATGGACCCGACGCGTGGAAAAGGGCAACTTCTGGTACCGTTCCTGAGCGAAATACTTTGATGCCGTCAACGGCACCTCGTGGCTTACCACGTGAAGGTCGACCCTCGGGTGTACCCTGCATAAGCCGTCTACGTGCGTACCGCGAGGTCGGATCCCTCAGATCTGACCTCGAGTAAGTAGCGAGCGCGCGCGTGGACTGGGTACGCGCGGCGAGGGTCGGCTGTCTTTGAAGAGCACGAATCGTTGCAACTGCGGACCTCAACGCGATCATGTCGGTGGCTTGAAATACACTTCCCTTTGATCCTTCGGCAAGTCGCCCGCGATCACTCGGCCCCCATATGGGGGCCCCAGGAAAAAAAAAACCTTTGGCACATTACAATCTGCGGGACTTGGGCCTCTTTGTCTGGATATAAGTAGGGGGGCATCTCGTCCCATGTTGGTTGTCATTATTCTCGAACAAAGACTCATCTCATCAGTCCATCTCTCACACACACTCTCATATCGGCTGGCCGTTTTTTCTCGTACATAACTTACCCAGTCCTTCCAACCTTCACCTCAGTATCCTCCGCAGAGCGTTGAGATATACCCAGAAAAACCTACATTCACTTGCCAACCGTGCAACACACCACCAGCCTCACACTTCAAAATGCTCTCTTCCATCACCACCATCCTCGCCCTCGCGGCCACCCTCACCAGCGGTGCCTCCATCCCCAAGCGCTCCTCTGGTGACTCTGTCATGGTCACCCCCCACGATTCCTACTCGGCCTCTATCGGTGTCATCGGCTGCAAGATCGACGTCAACCGCGCCGCCTACTTCCCCACGGCCCCCGGCTGTGACAACCTCTGCTACAAGTTCACCCACTCCGGCAGCGGCCGCACCCTGACCCTCCTCCACCTCGACCGCTCCGGCGGTGCCCACGACATCTCCTACGACGCCTGGAACTACCTCGTCACCGGCCACCACGTCAAGGACGACCCCAAGAAGGCCACCTACGGCGGTGGCGTCGCCATGACCTATGAGCCCGTCGACATGTCCGAGTGCGAGGACATTCTCGACGACGGCAAGCTGCCCATCATCTCCGGCAACCCCGACTTTGTCACCGCTCAGTGCCTGCCCAACAAGCCCAACAGTTGGGTCGCCAAGAACTACCAGCTGTGGAACATCCGTGACCAGCGCTGCAACGCCGGCATCGACGAGGTCTGCAAGTACGACCCCTCCGTCAGCAACCAGGCTCAGTGCCCTGGCACCGGCAAGGCTCTCAAGTCCGACATGGCTGTCGAGGACGTCAGCGTCATGCAGGGCCTTAAGAATGTTGCTGCTGGCCGCGTTGCCCCTGCTTCTTAAATTCTCTCTTGCGAGAAATGAACTGTGATGATTTTCTTTCAACTAGGCTTGAGAAAGCCTGGATTGAACAGTTTTCATGATTTCTCATAACGATAACAATAGAGGGAAAGGTATAGACTTCTTGTTACTTTTCTTTTTCTGAATAGACGTACATGACTGAATACCAGGGACAAATTGCCCATCAATCTTGAGTCAAATATGGTTTCCGACAATATTTGATGATATACGTGAAACATGTAAAATAAAAGGGCAGATGAGCGTCAAGGTCGCCGCCCTGGATTGAAGAATGCTGCTCTCGTAAGGCACTCCATCATACTTTCAACATCCACACGGCAGGTGAACGTCTTCTGAAGTTGATTCATGGAAAAATGGTGGGAGTCGCCACATCATGTCTCCTTCGGACTCGAAGTGAACTCTGTCGCGCTACCCAAGATGGTGGATCAGGTGATCAGTCTCGGCTGGAGGGACGTGTGTCACTCCCAAACAGCCTTGATCGGGCAACCACCGAGACTTTAAAATACATAAGAGATAACAGAAGTCTATAAAATCTTGGAGACTCTTTGGTTCTAATTCAACACGTGCCTCGGTGCCACAAGTGAGTGCCCGTACATAAGGATCAGTCCAAATCGTTGTCTGCATTTAATTAGATTCAAGTTCTCCGCTATCCGGCCCATCTTTTTCAACTTTATTACTTCTCCAGTCCGGAGGGTCGATAATCTAGCATTCACGCTTCCACGGCCTCCCGTGGTTTTCAAATTCCTCATACGCCTCAGGCACCTCCGGCCACTCATCCACTCCGTCTTGAACCACAACCATCATGCCACCCGTGAGATGATTCGCGATGTGGCAATGCAGCAGCCACGGTCCGGGGTTGGTAACGTGATACCTCAGTACCGTCCACGCCGGGCTCTCCTGCGCGGCCGGGCTGGCAAACCCGTCCCTGCGTGGGGGGTTTTCGAGGTTGAAGACACCCTCGCCGAGCTCCGCCGCCGCGTCCTCCACGCTCTCCCACTTCCACTTGCTCACGCCGCTGCCTAGCTGGTACATCTTGTTGCCGTGCTTGTGGATCGGATGGGGCGGCATGGGGAACTGCGAGGCGTGGAAGACGAGGTCAACCCAGGTGTTGTTTTTGGTTGTGATTGTCACGTTGTTGGAGACGTTGGGCTCGGGCTTGAAGAGGAAGGGGTTGGCGCGGTGTTCGAGTTCTTCGGGCATAAGACGCGAGCCGTTCATAGCCCAGAGGTAGGTGGCGCCGTCTTGAAACATGTCGAGGCGGAAGAGGACGTCGGCTTTCTTGGGGATGGGGTCAGCAGGGTAGGGTGCCGCAGAGGGGCCGTCAAAGAACTTGACGGTGGTGTCCACGGGACTGCCAACGACGTCGATGAATGGCTTGCTGTCCTTGACAACCGGCTTGTCCTTGTCTTTGGGCTCGGGCTCGACACTGAGCACGGCGTGACCGGTGATAATCTGGGGGACAGAGTTGGCGTTCACACGGATCTTGAAGTCCCCGGCTTTCTTGGCGTGGACAAAGACGGAGTAGCGGTCGCCGTTTGTCATGACTAGGGCTTGCACTTTCTGAGGCGTGATGTAGGATCCGTCGACGGCGTACACCCACATGTCGTGCTCGTCGATAGACACGGAGGTTGTGATGAAGTTGATCGCGCCAATAATGTCAAAGCTGATCCATTCGCCATCAGGCTTGCCCTTCACCTTGAACTTTTCAAGCTCAGAGCTTGTGGCCTCGCAGCCGTCAAACGTTCCCTTGGGCCACTTGTCGGCATCGCCCTTGCCACCAGCCTGAGCGTCCATTGCCGCGGCAGGGATGCACCTGAGGACTTTTAGCACACTCGACGCATGTACGCTGGAGGAGGAGGTTGACTCACGCCTTGTCTGTCATCTTCCATGTTGCACCGAGGATGAATCTCTGCATGGGCGTGACATTCTTCTCAATCTCGTCGCCGAGGCAGACCACCCTGCCTTTACCATTAAACAGCAACGAGTCGTAGCATGATCCCTCAATTCCACTCGCTAGAGTGTACTTCAACTTCTCCTCGCTCGTCAGTTGCGTATGATCCTGAACAATCAACGCCCTCGTCTCCTTCTCGGCTTTTCTGAGATCCTTGACAAGCTGTTCTCTTTGCCTTTGGTCGTCACACTTAACGTCGCCCACTAGGTGAAAGGGCCTCTCTCGCTTGTCGGCAGGCTCAATAATAATAGCACCGTAAAGACCATCCTCAATCTGCCCGAGAGTGTGGGCGTGGTACCAGTGCGAACCGTGTTGTGTGGCGGTCCATCTGTATTGGAACCTTTCGTTGGGCTCGATCGATCGTTGAGTTACGCCCGGAGTTCCATCAGACCATGGCGTACCATGCATCTCAATGCCTGCACATGTCAGCGATTTCGTATTGCGTTAAGAGAGACCAACACGGAGCTCATACCATGAAAGTGAAGACTCGTGTTTTTCGGTGACGCGTTGTGCACGTTTATTACCACCTCATCCCCTTCTTTTGCTTTGATGACAGGACCTGGTGACTTTCCGTTCACGAGCAGCATTTGCCTCGTGTAGCCATCCGGTGCATAGTCGCTCGAGGTGATTTCCAGATTGTACTTTGCCGTCTTTGCGTCCTTGGGCTTTGGCGAAGCTTCTTTCGCCGGAGGAGGTGCGGCGACCGCACCTGGGCATGCTGCCAGCAAAAGAGCGCTGACGGTGAAGAAGCGCAACGACACCATCGTGGTCTACGTGTAACGAAAATAGAACTGGTGAGAATTGAGCCAAGATCGTGCCACAGACCAAGCTATCGATCAGCGAGCTCCCGGCAGGACGAGTCCAGCTTCAAATAGAACGGCGCACGACCACACCAGAGGCCAATTCTTTCCTCATCGCGTTTAATGTACGTGACCAGAAAACTAGCCGATGTTTCGACGTGCATCGTCAGATCAAACCCCAGCGTAACCATGTCTTTCATCCCCTCGACAGAAAGCCACACGGTTGCATTGCAGGCGGGACTCCAAGACAATCTCGTTGATCGCTTCCCGAGGGTCGACGATGAGATCGCCATCGCCTTTTCGCGTCTGACTGTGCCTCCTGCGCCGCATAGACGCGTTAAAGACCGGGTTTGGTACATGTGGTTTTGTTGCAAATGGATTAGCCTGAGCTCGTCTCCATAAACACATGCAATGAGACGGTGAATGAATGACAGGGTATCTACGCCTCTCTCCTCGCCACAGCATAGCAACGCGGCCCGATCTCTATCATTGCGCACGATCTCCAGCATTATATCGAATCCAATTCCCGCCCCGGAACGGCGAAACGGCCTGTCTTTGACAACGGCCACAGACCTGCTGCTAGGCAATCCATGTGTTTGAGCTACGGCTGAGGCAACTTGTTCGCGGTGACCCCCGCACAAGCTGAGAACAAAGCTTTCGAATCGATACCTTTGTAGGCATTTTCTTGCAGATATGCCGTCCCAGCATCAGCTTTGTGCTCTCACACGACCAACACTCGACCTATTTTGGCATTTCGAGCATCGTGCGGGGGTGCAGACACATGCGGCGCATTGTCGTCTGCGCGATTATTGCTCAAATGAGCAACGTCTGTTGGAGATGGGCGCACTCGCGAGTCCACTGAGAAAGGTCTTTAGACAGCACATTGCGAAATCACAAAAATGAAGCCAAGGCTGACTGCAGGCTTGATGTCATGATCGACAGCGATGGATCGTTTTCAGGTTTGCTCGAGCTGGGCGGCGGCTTGGGCACGGTTCAACATCCCGACATACAGCCAAGGTCACATTTGCCAACTGCACCGAGTCACAATAGCTCGCAGCACATCTTATTGACATCAATGATCGCGCGGGAGGATCCGCAATCCTTCAGTATACCAGGCCTACTCAGATAGGGCTGCATGGCAGTGGCGAGAATGCTAATCCTGGGTTCACGCCTGAACTGTTCATCTTGGCTGTGACTATTGCCAACGACAGTCTGAATGAGTGGTAGCTAGGGAGCAGCACCAATGAAGTAAGAGGACTCTTTTTATTGAGGAATGCTTTGTGGCCAGAGTTGAGAGGTTCCTCAATCAAGCGGTGTGAAGAGCAATCACTTGTTGGTGGAAATCCCCTCCTTCTTTACCAGTGTGTGATCGACAATGGTGCAGTGTGGCGCCACGGTCGAGGTCTGATCTGGTATCCCAGCGGATCCGTCCATATTCTGTAAAGTATACGTGTAGGCAGGAGGAGCCTCGCCCACATGCTGTGCATTGTGGTGAGGATAACCAGGAGCGTAAGGAAGGTACGGAGCCTGAGGGTTCTTCTGCTTGACTTGCACACATGACATGATTGAAACCAACAGGTGAAACAGCCTGGAGAGTACTTAGTCAGTCTTTTTCATGCGAACTGGAGCGTGGGGATGCGTACGTTGTCATGATGCCGAATCCGAGGATAATCCGTAGGTACTCTTCTCCCTCTACGCCCTGGAAGAAGGCAAAGTAATACCCCGAATCACTGAGCTTTGACAGAGTGAAGCCGATAACGCCAGAAATGGCGGCTAGGCCAAGGGCCAACAATGAATCAATCATAATGCAGGCGATTGGGTGAACCTCCATGTGTCGGGACATGAGCGACAAGGACATCATGTCGATGGTGCTCCAGAGTATGCTGACGACAGCCTGTCGGACTTTATTAGTCTTTTCCATGTTGTTGATCGAAAGAGCATTCGTACCGGAGGTCCCATCATGATCAGAGGCCCCAAAGTCCATCTCGAATTATAGTAAGCTGCAAATCCGATGTTCGCAGCGCTGCATATCATGGAAAGCCCTCGTAAGCTCATTCGAGACCACCAGATCGCCGGCGAAATGAGTCTACTGTGCTCATGGTAGCCGTTCGAATGTTGCATTTGTGAGTTCATCGTTTTAACAGATGATCAAACTTTGTGACTTCAGCAGAGGTGAATTCGAGGTGAGCTCAAAGAAATAAAATGTATCTCGATAGCTGCTCATGATTGCCTCTATATCCTCATGATTGTTGAGCTAAAGCCCATTGGAAAAGTTCCCTTGGCTGAGCAGTCGACAGCGACATTCGTTGGAAAGCAACTTCAGCCGCTGAGACACGTATTGACTATCAAAGACGGACCCCGAGATAGATCACGTTTCCGATTGCCTGTCGCTGATAGGGCTGTCATCACATATCGCATGCGCCACAAAATGTTCAGCTCGTGCGGGTCCCTTTGTCGCGTGACGAACGCAAAGGCTGAATGTGTCCTTGGCGATTAGATTTTGCGCAGAGAGGTCAGAGGTCCGGGTTTTGGCTGTAACATCAGATAGACATGAGTTCTATGAATGATTGATGTATGTACGTCTCTGGCTGGCTGTAGGAGGCGTTAAGCTGCAATGTACTAGCACGCCACCACTCTGGACGACAGCGCACGAACTTTCTCTCTCGCGTTTGCGCATAGCACAGCAAGTGATTGTCAGGTGTAAGACAAAGGAAATTGCGGTATTAAGTAGAGTTCAGAATGGTGGACGCCATACTGCGGTTGAACTCGTCGTGCATCGCTTCCCCCGAATTGTAGCAGCCCTCAGCAAAATAGACTGTTTCACTCGCACACGGAAATAAGAGGTCTTGTCATTTCTCCCTTGTGATACCTCCTTGTTCGCGAATAGGGCAAGAACGGTGAGATAAGAGACTTATGGTCCTATGATTCGTGTGACTATGGGCCATGATAAACGAACATGATTCAACATACACATACTGTCTGTCTGGTCATTTGTTTACAACTCGACGCGGGTGGGCTTGGTGCTGATTTCTTTAGTTCTTCACTCGCAACCATTCAAACTACAATGGCCCGTGTCAATTTTCTTAGAAGGCATAATCAGTCATTGGGCCAAGTAGTCCTCGAGGGCATCACAGATAGAATCGGTCAAGATGTCTTGGGCTGGAAGAAAGCTTTCTGAAAGGCACTGGGTATGATTGCTCGACGGGGAGACTTCTGAATTGGTAATATTGGTTCAAAACGTCCGAAGGTAATAAGGGTCGTCACACATTCATATATCATGACACCATTCCCTAAGCGACGTTACTCAACATGTTGTGCAAATGATGTGAGCTACTTGAACGCATACAGGAGGTCGTGGCCCTGGACATATTAATGATTTTTCTGACGTAGCTTCCGAGTCATGTCGGAATACCTTCGACATACAATTTGCCAGTTTGATCTGTCAAGTCGTCATGCCTCTATTGATAACTCCGTATTAAACCGTAACGCTTGCAATCACATCAATTATACAAAGTGCCAAGCTCCCCAATTCCCAAATTTCCCGTCTCAGGTTCTATCCCGAGCTTGTGCCGCGTAGCAGGTGACCAGATTCTTCTCACTGCTCGTATCATCTCCTTCCACTTGCAGGGCCTTCATCTCGAAGCTCTGCTGCACCTTGATACCCGAATCCATGCCATCACGCGCCTGGCTAGAGAGCTGAACAGACTTGTCGTTGGATCGGAAGGCGGTGATACGAGAGCGGTTGCCAGAGTCGATGCCGTAGCGAGTGCGCTTGCGCGAGTCAGAAAAGGAGGAGATCATGCGTGGGAAGATCTTCACGAAGAGAGGTTTGAGGGCAGGGACACAGGCGCAGATAATGGCCACGTTGATCTCGAGGGATGACCAGATGGCGATATCGACGCCCTTGACTGAGCGTGGTGTCAGTGCTGTTGTACAGATAGAGGACTAGATCGGAAACTTACTCGGCTGTTGGTCGATGGGAGCAGAGTTATTGACGTAGAGTGAATGAAGACGGATAATAGCCACCACACACGCGCTGATTAACGTCAGTAATTGTTTCGTCATCAATGGTAGAGGCCTACTCACAAGCCTGCACAAGCGAAAACAGCCATCAGAATTATCTTTGCCCTTCTCGCAATTTGCAGCTTTCTGAGGAATGGCAATGGCGCGCCCAGAATCATCATATCGTTCAGGATATTGAACCCGGCCAAAGCATAGTGAAGATTGCTTCTGTCAATGCAGCCTCCAGGCACCGTGTCGTCCCAGTATTTCTGAACCGGCCAGCAGGTGAAGATGGATGAGAAAATACAAAAAGAGCTGTAGGTTCCCAGCCAGACCATGAGCCCCAGAAAGATTCGCTGTGCAAGTTGTTCCACAAAGATGCGCTTACACTGGAACAGAATGGAGAACTTGATGGCCGTATGTGTGATGGAATAGGCGACGATTGTGACGTAAAGGGACTGAAGAAAGTTTGGTAGCTTTTCGAGGACCACTGCATCACCGAGGCCGTACTTGATTTGGTATACTGCTGCGATCGTAAAGGCGACTGTGCCCAGCATGGATATCAAGATGAAGTAATCATCCGCGCCAACTGTCAGAACCTGTCAGTATCTTGTGATGGCCTTTCATAACTCTGATGTTCACTCACCATTCCTGACCAGCAGAAACCTTGTCACCGTTCTCATCAAGACCGCCAGAACTGCCAGCGTTGTGAACAGGAATATCGTCACGACCAGGCCATGGTTTCTCTCGACGATCGGGACATCTGCGATATGCCACATAGCTGGAACCGCTTTTCTTGACGAGCTTCGGGTTCCGAGAGCGCTCCAGCTCGAGTTTTTGATGGGGCCTTTATCTCGCGAGGTCCAGGTTAAAGGTACGATCGTCAAGAGATAAGTGTCAAGTGGGTTAAACGAGCGCGAAGATGCGATGAAGAAGCGCGAAACCGAGGGGCTGGTAACACCCTGTGAGCATCACTTTGTTTTTTTAGGAATGTGGAGGATGAGAAGAGAAATGTGATCGTCACAGTTTACCGCCGAGTTGGGACGGTCGTCGACAGGATAGATGGCCAGAATGGCAGAGCTGTGGGAGGTCGCTTGCGCATCAATTGCCTTTCTTGCTTCGCCTGAAGAAATGATAGTGGAGTGCAATGGCAAGCTGACTGGGAGGAGGAACGGTGATTTGCCTTGCCTCGCCTATTCAGGGGTGGACAAATCCCAGCATGTTGAAAGGTGAGACACGAGCTCGAATGCATCAAGGGATACATCTTGAGCTCTGGTGGGGAGTGTCCTTCGCTCCATCTCTCGAGGAGCATGGGCACAGCAGAGTATCCCTGTCCAAACTCTGTTGTAATTAACTTGACGAAGGCTGCTGCGACGAATCGTTCGTCGATCATACGCCAATATCATATTCCGGTACTCAGTTGAAGCCAGCAGAGGTCATCTCTTGTCATGTAGCAAACGCCTTGCCATTCGAGTGGTCTTGCGAAAGCAAAGCCCTCGCCAGAACTTTTCTGTGAAGCTGAAGAGAATGGTAGAGATTCATGCCATTCGCGCAAGAATATCCGGTCATCGGGACCAGGCAGGATGGTCAAGCCACAGCCCGGAACCGAGACCTGATCCACATCATTTTTCGAGGCAAAAATAGGCGCTTGGAGGACATTGTCAAGGCTACTGGTGCCATCATACTACCTCATGGCACGTACTTCTACACAACCACAAAGTTAAGATCACTCAATTTTCCTCTACATTTTCCGGCAACAGCAGGTATCTTTTCCCGAGCAATCACAACTATGCTTCCGATTCTGCAGCGACCCCAACACCAGTTGTCGATGTCACAGATTGATACATACCTTGGTAGAGAGGACTTAGAAGCATGGTATCTACCTATTCTCATACCGACCGACAAAGATACTCATACTGCTCTGAAACTAAGCATCATCAGTGGCATGGTAGCATCGCTTATGTGGCATCGAATTGAGTGGCACCGAGGTTCCACGTCTCTCAGATAATGCCTCTTTGCCGGCGGCATCCAATACGAAAGCGAGCTGACCAGATTAACCTGAACCACAGGATTACCATGAGCTGGCAGTCTATGTAATTTCTATTCGCAATTCTAAGCTACTATGTCGGAACCTTGCGTCTCTCCGCCGGGTCCGCACTGTGTACTTTGTCCTTGCATTAGCTGACGTGCACATCATCCTCCCTCGACAAGGCCCCCCCTGTGCATGAAGAAGACGGCTCGTCGCTTCCGGTGCTGATCCCTGGGCCGGGAATGAATCCGCCAAATGTACGAGTGGACCGCTTTGGGTGCGAATTTTCGTATCTGCCGCTGCTCGCCAGCATTCCATTCAATCACAAGCCGAGACATAAAGTCATGTTTCCATCGCTGCTTCAAGACAAGGAATGGCGCAGCACGGCTTGAATCGGTATTGAATACATCGACGCGTACGCAGATCGGGAAATCCGGCATCGAAGGGCAAATATACAAAAAGCAAAACCAGGCCCAGTCGACTCGATCATGAAGTCACGGAAACACGGGAAAATCTGCAGCATAGCGCCATCGCCGCTATCCCTTCTCGGCTTTCAGGGGTGGACAACATAAATACCAGGTCAAGGGTTTCGTGGCGTCAGTCGGATGCCGACCCCTGTCTGCCATTGCATTTACAACCCATCATCTCCGAAAGGAGGCAGACGTCTTGCAAAGGTCCCCCCAATCAGAAAGACAGGTCAGTCCTGGCGACAGTACAGAGTTCCATCTCGCCAAAGGGTCATTATGTGTGTCACGGAGTGGACGATTTTGCAAAGGATCGGGCGAGGATCATAACGAGAAAGACAAAGTCAGCCCATCCTGTGCCCTTGGCCCCGTGATTTGACGTCCATGCGGCGATGCGAGATTGTGTCTTGTTCATGTCGCACACATGTGAATCAAGATCTCAGTCTTGTGGCATCGGACTCCAAACTCGTGTCAAACCTATCGCCTCAATTGTGAGGATAAAGCGACGTGTCATCACAGTACCACACACGCTTGATCCCGAGGGGTCTCGAAGCTCTGAATGATCATCGATTCGCGCGATATCCTGATGCAAGGTCTGTTGATCAACGACGGTCCCCTCCTCCACTCGTTCAGAGCGCCTCGGCGAAACGCTCTCAGGCCAGCCGGGCCTTCTTTATACAGCGGGGACGCGCCGCCAAAGGTAGAAAGGATCAACAGCGGAGTCAAGGATATGGGGAAATAGATCAGCAGTAGACTTAGCGAGGTGAGCGATAATAGGTCTTCGAAGCGAGGGATCTTTTATAAGGAACTAGCACCAATTGAGATCCTTCAGAGCGAGCCGAGGCTTGATTGGGGACGATGATACTTCTATTAAGATTCTATACACCATCATGTACCAAATTATTACGAAATGAATCCGACTGAAAGCGAAGGAGGAGCAAATACGGGCTTTAGGCGTAGATATCCTCCTCACGCTCTACAGGCGCGTCGACCTTCATGTTGAACTCCTGCTTAGGATCATGCAAGAAAGCAGCAATAATGGCGGCCAGCGCGACGAAAGTGCTGCCAGCGATCCAGACGTTGTGGAAAGCACTGGCAAAAGTATCAAGCAGGGCGTTGACACCGAGGCCGATAATCTCGGGCGTCGCGCCGTCGATTTCACTCAGAGCAGTCTGGTTATGGGCGTTGAGAGCGCCGATGAGGGCGGGTAGGTTCTCCGCATCGAAGCCCATGGGTAAGACGGCCTTTGCAATGTTTGCAGGCATATCGTGCATCTTGTTGGTGAAGAGGGCGTTGTAGATGGCAATGCCCACGGTGCCACCAAGAGAGCGCACGGCAATGATGAGACCACTGGCCACAGAGATGAGCTCTGGAGGCGTGGATAGCTGGGCCACTGTGACGAGGGTGGTGAGCGTCATGCCGAGCGCCAGGCCCATCAGGATGACAAAACCCCAGGTCTCCTTGTTCGTGGTGCGATTGGTGGAAGCCATGGCGCCGAAGAAAGCGACAAATATGAGGAACGCGAGAACGGTGATCCAGCGAACCTTGCGGACGATGGCGCAGTACAGACCAGCAAGCGTAGCGCCGACCATTGACGCGATCAGCATCATGCTGTACCGGGTGCCGACCAGCAGAGCATCGGTCTCGTACAGGACGCTGACCTGGAAGGCAAAGTAGTTGTTGGCAGCGAAAAATCCGACGCCCTCGGCAAACACGCAGAAGGTGGCAATGGCAAAGTTTCTGTTGCCCTTGAACAGCCCGTGGTGGAACATTCCGTCCTTCTTAAACCACGTCTCGTAAACGGCGAGGGCGATGACCAGCACCAGACCGACCGCAAAGGTCGCAGACACATGGGCGTCGCTCCAGGGGTAAGGGTTCTGGGACCAGGACAAGCCGAGCGAGAAGAGTACGATGCCGGAGGCGAGGAAGAAGTAGCCGACCCAGTCGAGCTTCTGAACCTTGGCCATAAAACGGCCCGCGTACTCTCGCTGAAGGGGAGTCTCAGGGGGGTTATAGGTGAAGAAGCAGAGGACTACAGCAAGCAAATACCAGGCCATGACCATGTAAAAGTAGTTGCGGAAACCCTCAGCCGTGGGGTCGTTGCTCCTGTTCAGCGCACCGCCGACAAGCAGACCCGTGATGCTGCCCAGTCCGTTGCTGACCATCGTCCAGGCCTGTCCGTAACCGCGGTAGCGGCGAGGAAGGACCTCACTGGTGACGGCGTGGAGGAGGGGCTGCTCGCCGAAGCAGATGCCCGTGATCGTGAAGCCAGCGATGAGCATGTTGATGGAGGTCGCTCTCGCGACAATAATGGAGCCGATGGCGCCGAAAGTGGTGCAGACGAGGAGGAAGGGCTTACGGCCCCAGTAGTCGGCAGCCTGGGAGACGATGGGTCCCAGAACGACAGTGAGGATGGTGATGGGCGCGGAAAGCCATACTGTTAGGTTGGTGGCGCCAAAGTGGCCGGCAATAGTTTGACCTTGCTGGTAAATAGATGAGCGCGCCGCGTATCGCGTCGATGGAAAGAAGGATGACTTACAGCACCGGCACCGACGAGACTTGTCAGCTGAGCAAAGTAGATCATACCAATCGCCAGAACGGCGAGGTACGTCTTCGCATGGAGATGAACCCTTGGCTCAGGTCCAGAGCTCACAGACTCCTCCGTCGCGACAGACTTCTCGTTTGTTGCAGTCATCTCATGCTTTCCACTCTCGGAGGCGGAAGCAGAAACAGGCATCGTCTCCGCCATGTTCTCGGTAATCAGCGTGGTGAAGACCCTTCTAGAGGCTTTTTGCGAAATGTTGCCACGCAAAAAGAAGCAAGACCCAGAAGCACGCGGGCACGGAATGAAAGTACGCGAGGGGGGCGATCGTCGGTCTCTTCTTTCGCAGTGTAGGGCGAGGGTGTGTGTCTGGCTGCCCTATGGAGAATGATCGACAGGACGAGGGAGACTCGAGAAGAATAATCTGGAGGAAGAGCAACCTAGCAGATGAGAGCGAGGTGGTTTATTAAGAGCTCACGTTCGTCAGGTTTGCCAATGCTCAGAGGACAAGATACGAGGAGAATGTCGGAGGTCTTCGGCACCGACGCGAAACCGAGTGACTGCGTCCACAAGAAAGGTCTAGGGAGTATGTGTATCTTTGCATGGACTTGGAATGTACCGCGAGGCGAGGAGAAGGAGGCGATATAGCGAGATCAGGGGTCATCCACCCTCGGGAAAAGAGTTGACTGCAAAGAATAAACCCGACAGGGGGGGCCAGGGGGGCTCACGACCTGGGCTGCCTCGATGGGTTACGGCAGCGATGGTCTTTCCCTGGTTTCTTGAAATTTTCTCTTGTTCGGATCTCTGATGATTTCCAGTGTCTGCTAAGTAAGCCTTGGCAAGATGATTCGATGCGAATGGGATATGAGAAAGGGTTCTGGTGGAGTAGTGAGATCGCAAGCGAAGCTCGAGAACATCCGGACCAGGGATCTGTTCAGGTGAGTTTGGGTGCATCCTGGGCACAATCTTGCACCAAGGGCTTTGCCATCTCCATGTGCATGATACCTACCATGTGTCCTCGTTTCGCTGAAGATTTCTTCTGGGTACATACAGGAGCCCCTTGAGCTGGGTAGATACTGGGCTGCATGCTAGCTCATGCATCCGATTTGAGGCCTTGCATGTGAGCTTATGCATCAGGTTCCAAGTTTGTAGCGAGACATTCCAATGAACTTGACTCATTTCTCAAGCCGCGTGAACTGCCTCCGTAGCAGTAAGGCGATCCCTCACGTCTTCCGCTGGTCTTGGTCGAGTGAATTAGCATGCCTCGTCGATCAATCTCTGGATGTGAGTACTTTGATGGTAGCACGATGGATTGCGCCTCAAGAATCGCGTACAAAGTATCCATACTCGTTCATTTACGGTTGACGCCTCTTTTACATCCATGAAATGTTTCACTCAACGTATCAGAGACTCTATGTCTCAATTTTGTTACGTCCGAAGGCTGTCGACCCCCGCAACAAGCGCAGCCACTTTGTACACACTCCTCTCCCTTGTCGGATCTCACACTGTGCACCCGTCCCACCCCCACGGGCAGCAAGGGCGGAAAATCTCTTCTCTTGACCCTTGATCCCGGCTGCTTGTGTGTAGTGTCCGTTGCGGAGCCTCAGTATTGTGGCTGCCGCTAAGCCAGGGTGCGCGATGCTCTCCCCCCTGGCTAGCCCGCTCGGGGATGAGCAGGCAGAAAGGTGAAAGGATCCTGGGATCGACTGTGCCGAAGCGGATGTCAACAAGGGTGGACTCTTCTGGGTGTACCATGTCGCATACGTTTGATAGGACACGAAACGACATGCGTGGTTTTGACTGCAAGCGGGTAGGCTTGCTCAATTTGTCGCATGGAACAAATCCTTGTCCATGAGCCCAGTGCTGAGGACCCCTCTTGCTGTCGTTCGTGTTCCTGCTTTTGCCAATCGAGAGAAACCTCCCCGTGGCTAATCGAGAGCGCGGACCAGGTTGGTGGGAGCTGCCAGTGTTCTTGCTTGATAGAAAAGCATAGACGAGATTTAATGACTTGTCTTTCGTGAACACAGCTAGGCCAACTGCATGGCAATGGTCTTGCTCTGCCTGTTGGAAAAGAGAGTTCTTTCGGGCAGAACGATTGCACGGGATCTGTGTCATAGTATGCAGCATGTCGCGGGGTTCTCTCTATCGTCCGGGCTCATAGACCGAGCTCAATACCCGAGTGCTTTCTGCTGACTGCGCATTTCTACAATTGTGAAAGTTCTCCCCTCGTAGTACTCACTGTCAGTGTCGGAAATATCGCCAGGATCATCATTAAGCAGCCTGCCTCCATTGTCGCCTTTTCAGACGAGCTGACTCGACGCGTCCCAAGCCCGTCGCGTGAAAGAGACTAGAACATCGTTTGAAATCGCATCACTTCCGCCACCATGCTCAACATTATCATCGTCGGCGCCGGCATCTCCGGGCTCACTACCGCCCTGGCCCTTCGCCGCGCAGGCCATCGCGTCACCATCTACGAAAAGTCCTCAATGAACAACGAGGTCGGCGCCGCCATCAACGTGCCCCCCAACGCCACACGCTTCCTCACAGCCTGGGGACTCGATCCCGCGCAGTGGGCATTCGTCCAGGGCAAGAGCGTCACCTTCAAGGACCCGTTCACATTGGAGGACAAGATGACGACGCTGGCGGCGGACGCGGCAAAGAAGGTCGGCGGTGCGCAGCTGTACTACGCCCATAGGGTGGATCTGCACGCCGCTTTGAAGTGGCTGGCCACGAGGGAAAAGGGGACGGGATTGCCGGTGGAGGTGAAGCTGAGGCAGGACGTTGTCGCCTACGTAAGCGCAGAGTGAGCCACGGTTCATGACATGACCTGATGCTGATAACCTAAGTAGAATCCTGAGAAACCCTCGATCACGGTGACTGGAGAGGGTGAGATCCAGGCAGACCTGGTCATTGGGGCAGATGGTGTTCACTCGGAAGCTGCCGAAGTGGTGGTAGGGAAGAAGAACTTGCCAGTTCCTCCGGAGCACAACAACTGCTGTTACCGATTTCTGATTCCTAGAGACGTGCTGGAGGCGGATGAAGAAACGAGGCACTGGAACTCAGATATGGAGGGGGCCATAAGAATCATGGCGGATAATACCAAGAGTCGCAGGATCGTCATGTATCCGTGTCGAGGGTGAGTTTCTCTGTCCAACATGGGCTATGTGGCGTGCTAGCATTTCCAGCAACACGGTTCACAACTTTATTTGTTTATTCTTCGATGAGAAAGCTCGGAACTCAACATCAGAGGGTTGGTTTCTTCACAACGACTTTACAAAGGTGTCTAAGTTGACATGTGTAGATTGGCAAGCCGGCATCGACAAACAAGAAGTCTTGGACACCTTTGAGGGTTACCATCCAGACGTATTAAAAGTTGTTAAGTAAGTTTCACATTCTCTGCAAAATTTCCCACCCGTAGCTGACGCCGACCTCGTGCAGAAAAGCAACAGAAGTCAAGAGATGGCCTCTTCTCTACCGTCGCCCCATGAGCAGCTGGCGAAAAGGCCGCCTCATTCTGGTGGGCGACGCGGCGCATCCCATGCTTCCTCGTGAGTGACAACTGTTTTAGCTCGAAACCTGAACCATGCCATTCGCGAGGCTGACCGTGAGCTCTGAGCAGATATGGCGCAAGGCGGCGCGCAGGGGATGGAAGACGGCTGCGCCCTCGGCATCGTGCTCCACGGCGCCACCACTGCCGAGGACATTGTAAAGCGCCTCGAGCTCTACGAGAAGTTGCGAATTCCTCGCGCGAGTGTCTTGCAAATTCTGAGCAATGCGGGACAGGACCAGGTCGCGCTCGTGAGAGACGATCTTTTGAAGTACTTGCCAGAGGATGAGATCCCATGTGAGTTGTATCCGAGGATCGCACATGTTTGCGTATCGATCTGACTTTGCGTTATAGGCAACCCTGGCGAGGTATACAAGCACAACTACGGATATGACATTGTAAGGCAGACACTCGCCGTGATGGAAAGGGAGTATCCGGGGTTCAAACTGCCAGAGGACTACTTTGATAGCGAGGTGGCAGGCGTCCCCGAGTAACGTCCTTGGGATGGGATGACCAAGATTAAGTATATGCATTGTTCAAAATATATCCTACATTTACTCGTCCCAAACCATGCTTGTTATGATGACACTTTCTCCTCATGTGCCTCCTTCACCTCACCATTTTCCAAGCCCTCAGTCATCTCCTTCGCCATCCCACTGAACGGGCACACCCCTGGTGCACCACCACCACTCCTTGGTCTCGGGATCCTCGAGTCCCTCACTGGCGAGCCCTCTCTAGGTGTCCTTCCTCCACCCTCTTGTTCTTCCACCTCATCCAGAACCTTCTTCCCATTCAACCAACCCTCCTTCTCAATCACTATATCCCCTCTCCCTGCCGCTCCCCTCCCGACGCCAAACTCCTCCCCGTCCTCTATATGCCACTTTGCCATCAGATCGTTTTGTATCCAGATCACCTTTCCCAGCGCCTTCACCAACGCCATCTTCTTCCCCAAACTCAGCTTTGGGTGCGAAAGCACAGCCTCCGTCATGATATCCTGTATAAACCCGAGGCACACGCCCAGGTGGATGTACTCTATGTGCAGCGGATGCGCCCTCCCCAGCCCAACATGCATCATGCCCACCTTGTCGAGGTACTCCCAAAACTCCATCTTGCTGGGGTCGCTGCATAGCTTGGCGAGGTACGCCCTCAGGAACATCTTTCGGTGGAGGATCTGTGGGGAGTTCTCGTCGAGCATCTCCTCGGCGGCGCCGTCGGGGAAGGCGGACTCGGAGAGGGCGGTACTCCGGGTGGTGAAAGCGCGCGCGGTAATGTCATAGCGGAGGAGCTTGCGGTAGACAATGTTTACCACAGCGGGAATGAGGGCTTTAATGTATTTTGCGCCGCTGCTGAGGGCTTCAATATCGTCTTGGGAGGCAGTACGTTAGTATGAAGGGCGTGGAGGTCGCGAAAGAAGTGAGAGAGACGCACTGCTGTTGAAATCGAGAAAGCTGTGAAGATACTGGATTCGACTCTCGAGATTTGTGTATAGATCCTCCCTCTTCACTTTCATGACGTGGCCTGAAGGCGCCATTATGACTGTGTGCTCTGAGTCGCCGGTTCTAGGTCTTTCGCAATGTCGTTTGATGGAAATCTGGGCGCAAAATCGAGTATATTCTGTTTCTCTGGAAGGTGTGGAATTTTAAGGGAAGAATAGTACTTTAAAATAAAACTGCAAGAAAGAAACTCTACATGTCTAAATCAATAAGACCCTTGATATATTCTCTCCTTCCCGACTCTCCCCGTCTCATCACGCCTCTCTCCGACCATGGAATCGTCTTCTAGCGCGTGATCAATTCGATTCGTCATACCGGGATCTCAACGGGAATCTAACAAGCTATCATGCCTGTGGTGGTCAAACCTAGACTATGCAAGGCGTTGGATGACAAGAACGTACGAGGTGTACCGTGCACGGGAATCGTACGATCGGGGGATCACGACATGCGAACTGACGGAACGCGCCGGAATCCTTAGAATCACGCCGCCAGTTATTTCACACTCAAATTCATGATTCAGGTATGCATGATTATCGTCGGAACAACTTTTCATCCCTCAGAGCGCGCTTCGACATGCCTCGAGTGTGAAATCGGCAAACCAGATCACGTGAGAGGGGGAGAGAGATAACATTAACCAAGCACAGCCAGAACCTCCGAATATGACTATTCATATATTTTGACTAAAACCAAATATCATCCTTTAAACAACGCTCTAAACCACAATTTTCATATGCTCATACCCGGTTCATCATGTCACGCATTACAGCAGATCGAAACGGTCCAGGTTCATCACCTTCTTCCAGGCGTTGACAAAGTCCTTGACAAACTTCTCGCCGCCGTCAGCTGACGCGTAGACCTCAGAAATGGCGCGCAGCTCGGCCTGAGAACCGAACACGAGATCCGCGCGGGTCGCATCAAACTTCTTCTGGCCACTCTTGCGGTCGAAACCCTCAAAGTTGTCCCTGGAGGTGGCCTTCCACTCGGTGCCCATGTCGAGCAGGTTGACAAAGAAATCGTTGGTGAGTACACCAGGGCGGTTGGTGAAGACGCCACGAGAGGAGCCATCGTAGTTGGCTCCGAGGACGCGGAGACCACCGACGAGGACAGTCATCTCAGGGGCGGTGAGAGTGAGCAGGTTGGCGCGATCGACGAGGAGGTGCTCAATGTTGACACGGCCGTAGGACTTGCCGTAGTTGCGGAAACCATCGGCGGCAGGCTCCAGGTGACCGACAGAGTGAACGTCGGTCTGCTCCTGAGTAGCATCGCCACGGCCAGGGGTGAAAGGCACGGTCACCTGGACACCAGCATCGCTGGCGGCCTTCTCAACGGCAACGGAACCACCGAGAACGATGAGATCGGCCAAAGAAACCTGCTTGCCATTGCCCTGAGAGTTGAACTGCTTCTGAACGTTCTCGAGGGCGGAGAGAACCTGGCTGAGCTGCTGGGGGTTGTTGACCTCCCAGTCCTTCTGGGGAGCCAAACGGATGCGTGCGCCGTTGGCACCACCACGCTTGTCGCTTCCGCGGAAGGTGGAGGCAGAAGCCCAGGCAGTAGTGACGAGCTTAGAGACGTCAGGGACCGCCTGCCAGATAGCCTGCTTGAGGGCGTTGACGTCGTTGCCCTCGAGAGGAGCACCCTCGGGCTTGGGGATAGGGTCCTGCCAGAGGAGGTCCTCCTGAGGAATCTCGGGACCGAGGTAGCGAGACTTGGGACCCATGTCACGGTGGAGAAGCTTGAACCAGGCACGAGCAAAGACATCGGCGAACTGGTCCGGGTTCTCGAGGAAGCGGCGAGAAATTTTCTCGTACTCGGGGTCGAAGCGGAGAGAGAGATCAGTGGTCAACATGCGAGGCTTGTGCTTCTTGCCGGGAATGTGGGCGTCCGGAATGATCTCGTCGGCGTTCTTGGCCACCCACTGGTTGGCACCAGCAGGGCTCTTCTCGAGCTCCCACTCGAACTGGAAGAGGTACTCGAAGTACTTGTTGGTCCACTTGGTGGGCTCGCTGGTCCAGGTAACCTCGAGGCCGGAAGTGATGGTGTCAGGACCCTTGCCAGAGCCGTGGCCGTTCTTCCAGCCCAAGCCCTGGGCCTCGAGACCGGCACCCTCAGGCTCGGGGCCAATGTTGTCAGAGGGAGCAGCGCCGTGAGTCTTGCCGAAGGTGTGGCCACCAGCAATCAGTGCGACGGTCTCCTCGTCGTCCATGGCCATGCGGCCGAAGGTGGTGCGGATATCGCGAGCAGCGGCAACGGGGTCGGGGTTGCCGTCAGGTCCCTCGGGGCTGCAACGAAAGTCAGCGTCTGCTTAGACTAGCTAACACGAGATATGGGACTTACTTGACGTAGATGAGACCCATGTGGGCGGCTCCGAGGGGGTTCTCGAGGTCACGGGTGTGGATGTCCTTTGAGGCAGTGGTCTGGTCGGAGTCTGTGACGCCCTGGGATCCGCTGGGAGCCCCGCTGTTGCCCTGGGAGTAACGAACATCGTTGCCGAGCCAGGTGCTCTCGCCACCCCAGTAGGTGGTCTCGTCAGCCTCCCAGGTGTCAGGTCGTCCACCGGCGAAACCGAAAGTCTTGAAGTCCATGCTCTCGAGGGCAACGTTGCCGGTAAGGAGGAACAGATCGGCCCAAGAGATCTTGTTGCCGTACTTTTGCTTGATGGGCCAGAGGAGGCGGCGGGCCTTGTCGAGAGAGACGTTGTCGGGCCATGAGTTGAGGGGAGCGAATCTCTGTTGACCCTGCGAGAATGTCAGTACCTCATCGTCAGATTGCTGGCTGCATGAAAGCATACCTGACCACCACCGCCACGACCGTCCTGGACACGGTAGGTACCCGCGCTGTGCCATGCCATACGGACAAAGAGACCACCGTAGTGGCCAAAGTCGGCGGGCCACCAGTCCTGGGAATCGGTCATGAGATTCCTCAAGTCTTGCTTGAGGCCCTCATAGTCAAGAGACTTGAATGCCTCACGGTAGTCGAACTTCTTGCTGAAGGGGTCAGAGTGCTCGCCATGCTGGCGCAGGATGTTGAGGCGCAGCGCGTCGGGCCACCAGTCGCGGTTGCGAGTGCCGCCACCGCTGACGTTCATCGGGCACTTGCTCTCAGCCATTGTATTGGTGTTTTGTGTGTCTTGAGATGCGAACCGACGTTGAGAAGAAGACACAGACAAGGGTATAATACGAGTAGAGGTGGTATAAGAGTGATGAGAGGAGGGGAGGATGGGAGATGGAGAGGAAACAGGTTGGGCAGAGGAGGAAGGAGGGGGGGGCCAGCATATATGATGGACGGAGCGTGAGGCAGGAGCCGTCGGTGGCCGGGCAGCGGCGAGGCAAGAGCGACCCCGCAGTGCCGCCAGTTGCTGCACCTGGACCCGGACCTGGACCTGGACCTGGCCCTGGCCCTTTGCTGCTTTCCCAAACATTTCTGTCGCGGTGATGGGCAGCACCAGCTTGGATAGTGGGGTCCCTCGCGACGCCGGCAAACGGAAAGAACCCCAGATTTTGCCCCACTTGCACCTTCCGTCTCGCTCTGATACCGATACCTGCGTAGATCTCTAGCGGGCAATCCCTCGCTGGTTAGACTCGCTGGGACTCGCCGGAGTTCGCTGGAGCTCGCCGACCCGCCCGAGTCTCTTGGTGATCGGCGTGGCACGCCAGGTGTTGCAATACCGTGGCTCTGATTGGCTGTTGAGCTTTGTTAGCAGCGAGTCAACGCCCATCCAGGCCCTCTGCGACGAGAATGGATTTTACTCGCAGCTCGCAAGATCACGAGGATGCTTGTCTTTGCCTTCTTGCCAGTACACAACTGTACCCACCAACTTTTGTTCTCGTCCGTTAAAAGTCAATGGCTGTGGCTGCTCAGTTCAGGTGCTGCGTGCTCCGTCTTTCAGTCAGCACCATCGCGTTGGGAGGGGCGTTGATGTACAAGCACGTATACGTAATGTGGAGGTCGGGAATGGGAAAGGTCAAGAACCCCGCCAACCTCGCTCACGGTATCGTTCCCTGGCGTTGGTGTAACCCGGAGCAACGGCTAAAAAATCTCATCCACAACGAAATCGCGCGATCTCGACGTCCCTGGGGCCGCAGGGGTTCGTTTGCCTTCTTGAACAATTGCCAATCTTTCCCTTGTCGTTGGCTCGGCACCCTTTTCCCAGGTGCAGCGCACGATGCGCAGTCGAGGAATTGGAGTCTTGTGATGACGATGCGGTGCCCTCTTTTCAGTGGACCCCAACTAAGCCGCAAGTGGGATGAGCGAGCGATCGCTGGCCTTCACCTATTTCGGCGGCACGACTCCAAATCGACCGATCACGTGGCCGTCACGGTGGAATGAGGACTTCGCTCGTTATCAAAGTCCGGGGTTTAGCGTCAGATCTTTGACCAAATAACTAACGATTCGCAAATATTCTACACAGACCGAAACGAGTCCATGGAAACTATGGTCTGCGAATTCGGAAGAGTACGATGCGTTTTTGGCATTGTGGTTTTTTTCCGACTTCAAGTCTGGATCTCGAGTTACCACAAGCTAATCAAAGTTTAACAACCAGAGACATCGACGGGATGTACGCGCTACGGCTGCTGCTCAAGTGACAGGTGTGGCGAACAGTCTACCCGTCAACGAAGTCGATGCTATTCTTCTTTTTTTGCCACATTACTAGTGAGAATCATAGACTGAGCTCATGGATTAACGAGATTGGAGGTTGGAACGTTCATGTTCACCATGACATTCCCGGGTAGCTAGGTCAGTGCAGTTGTGGCAGCTTTGCTTCCCCCCAAAACATGCCCGGATGTTGAATGCTGCCAGATAGGCTGTTTCAAGGTTGTTCGAGTGGCAATGCGAGTTGGTAGGAAAGGTCCTGATACTCACGATTCCAGCAGTCACATGAATACGTGGCGGTCGAAAGAGATTCAGAGTTCAGGTCGATATCATCAAAAGACATGTAAGGATCAGGCATCATGATGAGAAGTCATCGTCGAGTGCTGGAATTCATTTTAGATTCTGTATTTGCGTCATGACGACTTATCCCATCATTTCGCAACTCCCAAATCTGGAATGCCACGATAATCGCTTCGCTAAACTGATGGTCCTGCACCAGTCCTTACTCCCGACGCCCTTTTCTGCATATGCCTTGAAATCAACCCCTATCCATACGGTCAAACAATGACAGCAATAGCTCTCTATGTTCATCCCCATCTTCGTTGTTTTCCTCCCCTGTCCTCTGGGTTCCCCCAGTCCTCTCACGCGCGCTGGACTCACTATCCTGTGTTGCGTCCCCCTCGCCACGACTCTGGCGCGTGCGGATGAGAGGCTCACCCCAGAGCGCATCTGGAAACACGTTGATGCTCGCCAGGCCCCTCAGTAGTTCCTGGAGCTGGTTGCCCAGATCCTCGTCTATCCTTCCTGACCTCATCCATTCATCAAGACGTGCCACTGTCGACGCAATGTCAAGAAGCCGCTCTGCTTCCGTACTGCCGCTTTCCTGCTGTCGGTGCTCCTGTTGCTCTTCCGCCGTAGCAGCAGCATCGTTCTGCTCCCCGGCTCTGGGTGTCGGCTCGTCCTCGTCGTCCGCGCCCACAGATAACTGCCCCTCCCATTCTCCCTGTGTCGGTACGACCCCAAGACCAAGCTGACGGCGAACACTGGCCCTCGACTCCTCTGAGCCTCCAAAGACAAAAGTCGGTCTTTCCGTCTCAAGTCCCGGACTGTTGGGGTTCTGCATGCGAGGCAGCGTAAGGTCAAGGCCCCCCCTATTTTCCAGTCGAGTGTTCATTTGGGCGAGGGCACCTGAAAGAAGGCGGCCAGGGCCCGGTGGGCGGGCCCGGCTCCTCGATGGAGCGCCGTCCTGATCATCATCTCCAGGCGAAGAGGTCGCGTTGCGAGCGCCACCAAGCGCAGTCTCAAAGGGGGGCTCGCAGTCCGGATCGGCGCTCGCCGTGGGAGGGAGCAGCGCGTCTGCCTCCTCGGTATCCATATCGCCTGAAAGACCCAGCCAATGTGAATCTGGCATATCCTCGCTTTGGTTCATCGAACGCTGCGTGGTGTTCGGTATGGACGTGAACGAGGAATTGTTACTGGGTAATTCGGGGTCCGGCGTCATCGTATAGCGAAGGGTGTTCCACAGTTCCTCAGGGCTTCGCTCTCGGTCCCCCAGTCCGTCCATCACCCGTCGGGTGGCCGCGTCGTCCGGCCTCAGCCGAGCGGCGGGCGTGCCATACGGACTCGAGTTCCACCGACGGCGCATGATGCGAAGGCGGTTTCTCGCAAGGAGGCCGGCGCTGTTGTTTGCTTCCGAGTTTTCGATTTCCCGCGTGAGATCGCGAATGACGGTCACGTCTGCAGGCGTCAATCTTGCCACACCTCGCTGCATCCACACGTTAGCACATTCCGCCGCATCTCTCCCCTGCGCCTGAAAACCTACCGTATTGCTGATCCTGGAAAGGACTTGGGCTCTTGCGCTCTCACGTTGCGTCGGGATCAGCTCCTGCTCTCCCCTTCTGCGTGCTCTTCGATCCAGTATGCTCGACTCTACCCGAAAGCTGATCGTCGCCTCCTTCAACGGGTCGAAGACCGGGCCCAATATTCGTCGTAGCCTCCGCTCATAGGTAGGCTGCAACGCAGAGTCCAGTCTTATATACGCCTCCATCACGTTCAACAGGGGTATTTCGGGAGCGATGGGCTGGAGCGCGTCACGCTGCCGTCGCAGCCTGGCGGCAGCCGAGTTCTCGGGACCGTATCGTTGCATCCATTCCGCGGGACTCAGACGCGAACTCGTGGAGTGTCTGGAAGCCGGCCCAGTCTCGGATCGACGAGCAGCTCGGACGCCCGCATGTGCTGGGGACAAGACTGTGCGTTTTTCTTGCGGTTTCGCCGGGAGATCGGATTCAACTCGTGCGATAAATAGTCTGCAAGTGAATTAGTAGGCATGTTCTCTCTGTGACTGCGTGCCATCGGTGATCAAAGAAGATTCGAAGATGTCGAGCACGGTCAGGCCATGGCAACAAAGAACTTACGGAAGACCCATGATGTATCTATCAAGGGTTTCGCCACGATAGATCTGGTGTTGAAGATGGCGAGAGGTTGATCCACCGTTGCGCGGCGCAATCAAGTACTTTTCCCAACGACACCCGACGCGAGCGAAATTGATGTCTTCAACTGCGCTTCTCGTTTCTTCTAATGCAATTCAGCGCAGTTGTCGATGGGCACCGCAATAATGTTGGTGATGATGATGACGATGCAACGAGGCGGATCCTCTGCGCGCGCGCCGCAGGGTCGCGAAAGCGTGGGGCGAGAGTGGACAGGCGCCAGACAGAGGGCTGAACCGGAATATTGTTTGGTGAATGCCAAGTGATAGCGCCACGAGGACACGATCACCAATCCAGGATTGACGAGACGAGAGGCAAAGACGCAATGCGAACAGGGCGAATGCACACCTTGGATGGCAAAACCGAAAGGCGACGCGATGAGACATCCGCAAACGATGCAAACGATGCCCCTGTGGCTGGTGACAAAGAGCGAACGTTGTCTGTGGCGCAGTGCATGTAGCTGTGGCGTTTTTTTCCGCGATCCGACACCCGAATCCCTATCAAAGACCTCGATCGTCCGATATGCCCTGATCCTAGGATTCTCACAACTCCTTCTTCCCGCCTGGACAGGACTCACAAATGCGATCGCGGATCTCATATCTCGTTTCATGATCTGCTCACAGATGCAACAAGTTCTGTAGCCTCACCACAGATCCGGGCCGTAGCGCCCCTCGCCACCTCTCACACCTCTGTCTCATCATGTCGTCGTCCCAGATCAAAGACCTGCTGAAGCAGGTGCAGTCAAAGGTCGCCGTCGCAAGGGCACAACGAGATATCCGGCTCGGTCTCGATCGTATATCAAGACTGATCCCACGGAAGCAGAGCTGGAAGGGCATTCATGTGGCGGGCACCAACGGGAAGGGTTCTGTGTGTGGGTATCTCGACGGCCTCCTTGCGCTCAACGGCTTTTCCCACGGCCGCTTTGTCTCACCAGCCTTCCCGGAGCGGAGACATGCCGTCACTATCAACGGACGGTACATCACCGCGCAGCAGTATGATCAACAGAAAGCGCGTCTAGAGAGGCGGTGGGCCGTCCGGAGGGAGGGGCTGCTCATATCCACGGGAGAGGACCCGGGGAACCCGACGCCGTTTGAGTACGATACCGCGGTGGCCTTTGAGATGTTTGAAAAGAGCAGAGTCCAGTATGGCGTCGTGGAGGTCGGTATGGGAGGCGACCTGGATGCCACCAATGCGATGCACAGCAAGGACATTTCCATCGTTACCAAGATCGACTACGATCACGCAGAGTACCTCGGCGACACAATAGAGGATATCGCCAGCAAGAAAGCCGGCATCATGCGCAAAGATGTTCCCTGCGTCGTCGATGTCACAAATACCGACCTCGTCAAGGATGTACTCAAGTTTCATGCCCGAAACACTGGCACACAGATCGTCTTCTCCAAGCGTGAGGTGCCTCACCTTGTAGAGACTAGCCCAGACGGTCCCTTCTCACGGCTCGAGCCTTGGCAGCTTGCCAACATGAGGACGGCGTTCACTGCGTTCAACGTTCTCTTCCCGACGTTACCTATCGACATGGATAAGCTTCTTAGCACGCAAAAGCCTATGCCGGGTCGCCTCGAACAAATCCAAGTGCCCCTGTCGAACTCGCCAGGACTCTACAAGACGGCCACTGCAGATGCAGCACATAACCTGTCCGGCGTGGCATCGTTAGCCAGCCACGTGAACGTCAAACTGCGCAAAGCAAACGAGCCTGTCACCTGGCTGATGGGCCTCTCCAGCTCCGGCTCCCGCCCCCCCTTCGAGATGATGAACACGCTCATCAAGCCGCAAGACAACCTCGCATTCGTGCAGTACACACAACGCGCCACCGATCCTGCCCCTGTGCCCCAGGAGCTGGGCACGCAGTACGCCTCCACGCGTCTCACCTCGCCCTCCACGCAGCTCTGTCCCGAGGACATTGCGTCAGACATTCCTTCTGCCCTTCAATGGGCCTGCTCCAAAGCTGGCCCCGATGGACCGCTTGTGATTGCGGGGAGTCTCTATCTCGTCCGCGACGTGTATGCGGATCAGAATATCAAGCGACCGTCAGAGGGCGAGGAGTACATTTCTGCTTCGCAAAGGCAGCAGCTTGGGGTAGAGAAGGACGAGGAGAAGAGCTCTGTCGATGAATATGGTGTTGATCTACTGGAGCAACAACAGGTCACCGGTGCACAGGAGACTAACGCATTCGAGGAATTGAACCGGGAACCGAAGGTTCTGAAAAAGAGATTCAAGAGACACTTGCTCAGACCGCCGAACCCTAAGGGCTACGACGAAGAGGGACAGCATTTACCTCGGGATCCCTGGGATTACAAAGCGAAATAAGTTATACGAACACCAACCCTGAGGTCATATTCTAACTCCTAGACCTCTGGCTTCAGGAGTTTGTAAAACATGTATGAAAACATGTGTAACATTGGCTATGTTAGACTGTACATTATCTTGTAAACGCGTTATCTGTGCACGGCAAAGACGCTTAAGGAATGTTAATGCTATTTGTACCGGGCACATTATGAGAACTGATTGGGATACCATGTAAAGAACTCTTGAAAGCACTCGAAAGTCCTAACATGACCTTGAAAATACTGGAAGCAGATTTGATGAACATACTTTAAAGAAGGAAGAGAAAAAAAAATCGCAGGCAGATCCCTGTTACTCGCAGTACCATAACGCCCAAACAACATCGTTCAACTCGTACACCCTCATTGGTTTTCCATGACCGGCGCATTAACCAAACGACATTAGGAAATGCTTTTGCTGCCAGAGTCTGCTGTTACTCGTTGGAAGCCATCTCGCGCTCCTCGGCTTGGACCTTGAGCTCGTACTGAAGCTCAAAGCACTCGGCCAACAGCGTGCTCACGCTGCCCTGGCCCTCCGGGACATCGCCGCCGACGACAAACTTCCCATCGACCCGCATGTTATCCAGTGAGTTGAGCTGTCTGGGAGTTAGCACTGTACTTTGCGCATGTCCAAGCTGAAGTTCAAGCCTACCTTCATACTGTAGGGGTATAGCTCCCTCAGCGTGCTCACGCCGCCGCTGTCCTTGACCTCAATCATGCACCTCTTCAGCGTCTGCAACTGATTGTAAACCGGCAGCAGCGCCTCGCTGACAGGCTCGCTGCTGATCATGAAATAATAGATGTACGCGTAGCTCCTTCGGATCAGGTACAGCATCGTCCTTTGCATGTAGAGATCTGCCGGCCGGCCCTTGTCATCGAGAAAGTTGCCCTGCTCGCGGGCCTCGTCAATTTTGTCGAGCTTGCGCTGAAAGTCGTAGAGGTCAGTCTCGCGTAATGACCACGCCTGTGTGAGGGAGAGCTTTTCAAGATCGTTGCGGATGCCAATGAGAACGTCGTAGATAGGCCGCCATTGCTCGGGGACCTGACCTTTTCTGAGGGATTGTGAGCAATCTATCCATCCAACGACAGAGATGCAGGGCAGGGAGGGTCTTACCGTTCAAGGATAATGTCGGACCATTTGAGGCAGCGCTGGTAAAGATCGCAGACTTCCTGTCCACCTGGCGGGACGTTGCCCTCCTTGTCGCAAAACTTGCCGTCAATGCGCTTCTCTCCGATCTCGAGCAGCTGCTTCTTGAGCTTGTTGACCTCAGTCGACGAGAACTTGGCCTTTGTGTTCGCCAGGGCCATGCACCTCAGGATTCCGACCAACTTCTCGTACGTGTCGAGCAGGGGTTCTCCCATCCTCTTGAGCCGCTCTTGGAGCCGATCTAGGAGAGACATGCATACTTCCACGCGGTTCGACACCAGCGTGATGAGGACCATGCTGTGTTGCCTGTCCGCATCTTCGCTCTGGCCTGCCTGCTTGATGCTCTTTTGGAGACGCTCGAGCGTTGCGCGCATGCTGAGGAGATCTTTGATGGAGTAGAGGTCTGCTTCGATCAAGTGGTCGAGGAGGCGCTTGATGGTCGAGGTAAGTGAATAGGCGGCAGGGGCTTCATTGTTGCGGCCGATAGTGAGATAGAAGAGGGAGAGGAGCTGAAAGCAGTCGTCCATCACCCGGTCGACTGTCGGAGCGGATATTAGCTGGTGATTTCATGGTGTCGTAACGAGAGCGGCATACCTCTATTCTCCTCCTTGTGGCCCAGCTCCTCTCGTATCGCATTGAGCCGCGATACTTGCTCAATCGTTTGATCGTACAAGGGAATGACATCTTGGCTGCGAATATACGTTGTCCTATCCTGCTTTAGGAGGTAGAGCTGATCCCGGATCACAGTCAGGTTCTGGAGCACCTCCTGCTCTCTCGCATCTTGGGGTAAGGGGACTTTGGGTGTGTCCATCTTGGCCGTCGATGTGTGAACAATCCGGAGATAAGCGCAGTCAAAGAAAGCGCCGCCTTCAGACTATCGATCGAGGTGTTGATTTTGCTCGCCGGGAAAAGCAATTTGGGAGGATCGGAGTAACGACAGCTCGGTGTAGATGTCACAGTTCCTCATGGATCGCCGCCAAAGACGCAGACGGATTAGCAATGCGACCTCCTCTTGGTAGCGCGGGGTCGAGTCTGGAAGCTTCGGGTCACGGGGGCTCTGCTGTGTGGCTAGGCTCTAATTTGTTGCGTTTGGCGAGATAAGACCGACTTATTGTGTGATTCACAGTTTCAAAGAGGGGCAGAAAAACTTCTTCAAAAATGCTTCGAGTCGCAACAAGGACTGAACATCTCCAAACCCCTAAGAGTCGTGCATATGTGCATCTGTTTCCGGGCCTGTTCCGTCATCCTGCCCGATGACGCGATTGGTGGGGTTCGGGGTAAGGGTTGTTTGACCCAGACAACCTACCCGGTAGACCATTTCTTGCGGAATGACTCAGCGAGCGGCAAAACCCCGGTCACTTAGGGCAAGCAATTTTCGTAGCTCGTGGCCCAATTTTGGTGCCAGTCCAACCGGGACACCTTGTGCGCCGACTCTTTGAAATCGCTCTTCGACATTCCGACCATCTTCGAATCTTGACATCTCGCAGTCAAACTCGTTCCCCCGACAAATCCAACAAAATGTCCTCCCACGCCGAGCTCGCTTCGTCCTACGCGGCGCTGATCATCGCCGATGCTGGCGACGATATCACCGTATGTGCTGCCGTTCCCATTCGCGAAGATTGTCAACCCGCCGGAGATTGCGTGATGAGGAGGAATTGAAGACGACAAGAGAGATCATTCGGAGGGAGCAAGGAGCAGACAATGGGATAGTATTTACTAACATCTTGCGATCATAGTCCGACAAGCTCCAGACCCTGATCAAGGCTGCCGGCGTCGAGGACGTTGAGCCCATCTGGACCAGCATCTTCGCCAAGGTACGATTTCGAATCCCCTCCCACGGACCCCACCGACTCGCATTCGACGAACACAAAGATTCGCTACGAAGAGGGAGAGGGATGGATCCGGACGCAGGAAAAACGGAAGGCTGACTGAAGGATACAGGCTCTTGAGGGCAAGGACATCAAGGACCTCCTCGTCAACGTCGGCTCTGGTGGCGGTGCCGCCGCTCCCGCCGCCGGTGGTGCCGCCGCTGGTGGTGCCGCTGAGGACGCCCCCGCTGAGGACGCCAAGTCCGAGGGTATGTTACAACGCTTGGGCCGATATCAGACCGTTCCTGACTGACAATGCTACAGCTGCTGAGGAGTCCGACGAGGACATGGGTTTCGGTCTCTTCGACTAAATATTTTCACCCAAACCCTAACGACGTCCTTTTTCTTGCTTCTTTGTAACTTGTGTCTTCACACTGCATGGCTTCGGGGATTCACGACGACATGGAGGACATCATTTCCGATCACTTTTCCCTGAAGATCGGAGGGGCGAAAGAAGCGCGCAACAACCCGTCATGACGAAAGCATATATCCGGCGGAAGGCGTGTGGGCTGGCTGCGGTCGGCCTTGGAACGGGATCCTTTTTTTCAAAAGAAGAGATCTTGTAGCTCTGGGAAATGGAGTTTGAGCAGGGAGGCCCGGTCAATAAAAGGCTCAGGAAACAAAAAGTAAAAGTTTACGCGACTGTGTCGGTAACGGTGATGCTTGTGATATGACAGATTCCAGGTGACCTGCTGGAGGAATTGACCCTTCTGTATCATTCATTGCTACGCTGTCTCGATCCAACGTCAGGCCATCCAACAGTCCTCAACAGATCTTATCCTCGGCATTCAACTACTTGACAATCAGTACGGACGACGGTACCAGCCCAGCCTCCTTCAGTGTCATCCCTAAATCCTGTCCCTCGTACGTCTTTCGTGGGAACGTTGTCGTGAAGCTTGACACGCTCTTTCCCGTCTCCTGCTCCACTACCCCCTTCAACTCCGACAAGGTCGTCTCGGCGGGCAACGTCTTCGTGATGTTCCCCGCACCCTCCACCTGTAATCGCAGCCTGGCTTCGTTGTGGTCAGCTTTCGGCTTGGTAGCGGCAGCCGGCGCTGGCGCAGGTGTCCCGGCGGCAGCACCCAATCCCGGGGCCCTGCCCTCGCGAGCAGCCTTTGCCTCCTCCGCCTTGCGTTTGCGATCGGCCTTGTCGGCCTCGATCTTGGCCTTGATGCGCTTCTTGGCCTCAATGTCGTCGAGCTTTTCCTGGCGTTTGCGGGCGGCTTCCTTGATCTGCTCTTTGCGTTGAAGCTCTTCCTTGACGTCTTGGGACTCGCGGGTGGCCTTTTGGCGGATCTTCTCGTTGCGAGCGGCTTCTTCCCGGTCTTTGACGGCGCCGGCAGCTTTCTTGGCTGCGAGCTTCTCGCGGAGCATCTGAAGCTTGGCCTTCTTCTCGTCCTCGGTCAAGGGGGCGATCTCCTCGGTGGACTCGGAGAAATCGGTGTGATCACTGTGACGATGTCAGAAATGAGTGATATATATCTCAGACAGAAGAGGGTTAGACTTGCGTCTTGGAAGCATGGTAGCTTGCAAGATCCTGGTTTCTGAAGCGCTTTCCGCAATCGTTGCAGACCAGAGACTTTGCTTCACTGCCAGTCTCCAAAGCGCTGATCTCAGCTTTTGTATCGGCATCCTCCTCGTCATCGTCTGCCTTTTTGGCCTCTGCTGCTTGAATATCCTCGATAGAGGTGTCTTGGTTGTCTTCGAGCCACTGAAGGGCACCCTGGACTGCGATGACTTAGCGTGATGTGCCGCAGATCTCAAAAGGAGGGTGCCTTACGACCACCACTCTTCTTTACAGCTATCTCAGCACGGGTCTTGTCAAAGCCCATATCAACGAGCTGCTCTAGGTCGGACGGCATTGTGGCGGTAGCTCGGAATGAGAAGCTCTTGAGCTGGTTGACGTGAGAGGTCGATGCGAGCAGAAGTGAGCAAGAATGTGCGAAATCCAGATGAGAATTCAGAAATTTTGCTGTCAAGAGCTCCTTGTCGAGTTTCAAAGCAGCTTCAGGCGTTTGTATCTCACAGCAAACTGTCGCTTGGTCACTATAGTAAGCTCGTTTGAACAGCTCATTCATGGCAAAGGCTCATCAGCGTGCAGTAGTGCAATGTGGGGCAGCCCAACATGGCCTGAGAGACGTCATGGCAGCTGCCTCCAGTTATGTAAGCAGCGGGTCAGTGTTCGTGAGGAATGACAAGAAAAGCGCAAAAAGCAAAGACTAGAAAGAGCCAAACGCCAAATCCTCATTTCATCAGTAAATTCTAACATCTCGCGTGAATCAGCAGTGTTTGGTACACAGAGATCAAGCCGAAACGCAGATCCTGGGTGTGCCTGACCAATAACCCTAACCCGGCCATTACGTAGAGGCCACGATCGTCACCAGCCGTTGCGCTGTGTGTGTGCCATTCCAGCGTCGCTACAAGCCCAGTCTCAGCGCCCAGCACCAGCGCCCACGCCAGACGAGAGCCGTGCCGTGTCTGTCCCCTTGGGATCGCCCAGTTTCCAAGTCCCCTCGTGCACCCCAAACCCTCTTCTTTTATCACGACCGCGCTCAGCCCTCAAACGCCCTGCAATCAGTTTTCCATTTTTCTACTCCGCTATCTATATTCCACGACACACCGTCCGAAACACTCTACGACCCCCCGCCCTAGCGACACGCGATCCGAAAGCCAACCACAGGCCGAACCCCTGCCTCCTACCGGCTGCTTCCCTGCTTGGTCACGTACTGTACTGCGTATCGACCCTCTCTCCCACAGCCACCAAGTGAACGTCCGGATTTGCAACCAGCCGCATCGAATTTTGAGACACAATTATCCTCGGTCCAGAAAAAGAACGAGAGATTACAACAGAGATCGCCGAAAATGTCTGTCGATATTGAGCCCGCAGAGCTGAGCTTCCAGCGTACGTTTCCACCCCTGGGCTTCGAGAACAGGACACATTTGCTGATTGACGGTCTCTGCGTCCACCAGGCCCTTTCACCGTTGAGGTGTCGCAGACTTTGACCATCAAGAACCCAAATTCGACTCCGATTGCTTTCAAGGTATGAATCAACGTCGCGACGATCCCCAAGGGGGGCACGTGGAGGCTGGAGATGGACCGCAAAGCTAACATACAACTACGTCAGGTCAAAACCACCGCGCCGAAACAGTTGGTCCCGCCCAATTCCGAACGCCTGCGATCAAGCTCTACGGGAGGATTCTGACATACGAAACTTAGATATTGCGTCCGCCCAAATGCCGGCCGCATCGAGCCCGGACAAGACTTTGCAGTCTCTGGTACGAACAAAGGACACCCACCAACCCTCGGCGTAAAGAATGCACGCATACTGATCACCTGTCGCTACAGTCCTTCTCCAGGCCATGAAGCAGGAGCCTCCGTCCGATGCCAAGTGCAGAGACAAGTTCCTCGTTCAATCCGCCCCCATCACTGCCGACAAGGAGTTTGCGAGTATCGCCGATGTGGTACGGCCCCCCTCATTCCTCAGACGCACGATAGCTGCTCACAGAATCATATACAGCTTGAAAAAACGGACAAGTCTCTTGTGCAAGACAGGAAGATTCGCGTCAACTGGTTGCCCGCTGAGGCTACCATCCCGCCGGCCGTAGCCGCGACACCCAGCAAGAACTTGTCAAACGGGGTATGTTTCCCGCCTCCCTCTCTTTCCGATTTTCTGTCTTGAGCTCCGAGAGCTGACACAGCAGCCAGGTCCCCGATACACCCGATCGCACGGGCGTCTTCTCTTCTCCCAACGTCCGCGACGCAGTCACCCCCTCATCCGCCCCTCCGCCCTACCACAGCGACACGCCAGAATCGCCAGCTGCCGCCGATGATGCCGCCTCCGAAGTCAAGTCTGCCGTCTCCGCGGCCGCGGCCTCGGCCTCTTCCACCGCGCAAGGTACCTACGAGGACCTCAAGGCCAAGCTCGCCGCTGCCGAGCAGCAGGTCTCGACGCTGAAGGAGAACGCGGCGAGCGGCCTGAGACAGAGGAACGTCAAGTTGCCGGGGACGTCGGAGGAGAAGAACATTGGGGAGCTGGCGCAGCAAGCAAAGCAGAGCGTGCAGGGTGTGAGCGTGCCGCTCGTGGCGCTGCTTTGTCTGCTGAGCTTTTTGCTGGCCTACTTCTTCTTCTAAAGCCAGAAACTTGCATTTGGACGAGATATGACACGGAAGGCATTGGGATGTCATGAAAAGCGACGACGGAGGAGTGACGGCTGCAGGTCGATGTATCAGTTTCATGAGGTCGGAAACCTGTGAAACAGAAGCAAGGACTGAGGACCAGGAGCAACATCCACTATTCGGACAGGTGAGGGAGCATGTTGGACTGCGGTTTTGATGAAACCGTAATGTGGCAAGGGAGGGTATGACGAAGAGGACATTCGGTGGCTGTCGAGAGGATTTTTATCGTGGGACACGGTTTGTGTACTCTGCCATGCGCTATGGGCCGCGTTACGCCTTTTTTTTCTTTGTTTTTATTGCTGAAAGTCTCCTTTTGTTGATGACAGGTTTTGATTTAATGGCATTTTGATTTCGCATGTAACCTGCACTTTGCTGAGACCACTGGTGTCTGGACTGGACATTGACGACAGGTTCTGATCATGGAAACGAGAGAGGAAAGCTGCTAGGGATTTTGGAGAGTATGTGTCTGTTTGCGCATGAAGTTCCAGTAAAATGATCCGTCGACTTCTAGACGCAGTTGGAAAGGGCAATAAAGGTTTCGCAAGTCTAATTGTAACGCAAATTTCCGCTATGTACAGTTCATTCTCACATCCGCGTCTCATCAAGCCTCCACCTCATCCTCCTTCCACTGAGCAACCGCCGGCGCGCCCGCGGCTCCGGCACCCACCTTCCTGCCTCCCTCCGCTCTCTTCACCCTGCACGTGATGCCGACCTTCTCGTCAAAAATGAATCGCCAGATAACGTACACCCAGCTCTCGTGCCTAGGCAGCTCGTCGTAAAACTCGCTCGCCATCGCGCGGATGGCGGGGAGGCGCGTCCACGGCACGGCGGGGAAATCGTGGTGCTCGTTGTGCAGGCCAACATTGAAGGTGAGCCAGTTGAGCGGTCCGTAGTAGCTGAAGGTCTCGGGAATGGGGAGCCTATTGTCGCCATCCTTTTGCTGCGCGGTGACGTGCTCGTAGACGTAGTGCTCAGCGATAAAGTGGCCGGCGCAGGGGTGGAGGGAGCCGGCGAGGAAGGAGGAGAGGAGGAGGTAGAGGATGGGCTGGAAGGTGGAGCCGGCGAGCTTGTAGAGGGCAAAGTTGAAGGCGAGCTGGACGGCGATGTTGAGGTGGTGGATGGGGGTGTACTGGATGCGGTAGACGGCCATGGGGCGGATGGCGTAGAAGAAGATCTGGAAGGTGCAGAAGAAGGCTTTGCCGAAGATGGAGTCGAGGAAGACGGCCTCGAGGGCGGTAGGGAGGTCAGTGTCGAGGCCGTCCACACCGAGGGACTTGTGGTGGGTGAGATGGTAGGGCTTTGGTTGTGTTAGCATTTCATTGCTCTGTGCTCAAGCTGTGGCTGTAGCCTGCTCCCCGCGCGATGCTCGGACGAGAATCACGGGAGCAGCGAGGCCAGTTCACACAACACAGGGCGACTTACACGAAAGCTCGCGCTGTACGGGATTCCGATCGGGAGGTTCGCAATCATGGCAAACAGGCGGTTGGCAAGGGCGCTTCGGAACGCAAGATTGTGCGAGATCTCGTGGATGGCGAGGAAGAGGTTCTGGTTCGCTGTGGCACCGATCACATAGGCGAGGGCCCAGAACTTCCAGCTGAAGAAGGAGGCATCGCGGAGGTAGTAGGCTACGGCGATCTGAAGGGTGACGACGGCGAGGACGACGTATTTTGTGAGGGGTTCGGGGCCGCAGAGCTTGGTGATCTGAGTGGAGGTGTTAGCAAGCGTTGTGCGATGTGTGGGCGTGGTATTGGGATCTGGGAGCTGGGCTGTTCTGGGCGTACCTCTGGATGGGCTTTGATGATTGCGAGGCGACGTGTCCGATGCGGCTCTTCGGTGTATGTCCAGAAGAAGTCATTCTTGTCGCTCTTTTCTTCGCTCTTCGCATCGGTCTGAGGCTCAGATTGCGTTGTGGCCTTGCCTACTCTCTGCTTAGGCACCTGCGTTTGGGTGGCAGAGGACGCCATGCTGCTTGTTTCGCCCAGTTTTCGAGATCCCCTAAGCTCGACTGTCCGTAATTCAGAACTGCCTTTAATCGATGGTCAGACAATAGATGGCGGATGGAGAGAGTGGTCGTTGACTGATGGGAGAAAGCTCGCTCGAGGCAGCGTCCAAAAGTTCGTCCTAGGTACGAGACCCCTTTCGCTCTAGACAGGGACGTGGTTCGAGAATCGTGCGGTGGCGGGGCAAAATCAGGGGCACCGCGAGGGGCGAGAACGTTAGTGGGTTTAGCGGCTGTTGGTAGCCTGTAAAATAAGCTACGACTGGGGGGCTGGCCGTGCTGCGGTAGGCACACTCGTGCGAAATAAGCCGTCAATTGACTGAAGGCGAATGTATAACCAAGCTGTACCATCAATGGAACGTGGTGAGATTTTGCGATTTTTTTTACATGTTTGCCTTCTTGGCTGGCCATCTCAATTGACATGCACCATCTCAGCATCAGAATCTTGCAGGGTCCAAGCTATCAGATCAGGGGCATAGCTGCTAGCTACCCGGGAGCTCATATCGTACAGAGCCTTCTTGACGATGCTACAATGACAAAGGTTCCCAAAATTAATCAAACATGATGAGCAGTGATTTGTTAAGATGGGAAGATTATGCTGAGCTCTTACTAGTGAGGTCTTCACCACAAGTGCTTGTGAAACTAGAACCTTTGTCTTTTCAAATAAACTCACGACTCGAGCTCTGACACAAGAGCTTCCACACTTTCGCGAACGCCGTCAACAGATCCATTGGCAATACGTGGTCAGGTTGTTTTGTCCGTGGGAAATGACACGACTTGGCCCATTTCTTTTTTGCGTTTCAAATCTTTTGCAATCAGTACACTTCTCAACACTAGGTGCTCGGGAATGCACACTCTAGATAATCATACATAGACGCCCTTTCCGTGGGCTTTTCAGACAAAAGCACTGATTTCAAGACCCTCGTTCACAGCAAGAGTCCTAACACAAACGCCGCTATAGAATAAGAGTGGCGTCTTCCTCTCTCGAGTATGGGCACACAAGGGTCATTGAGGTGCTTCTCCAGGTCGACTAATTTAACCGCTATAGCTACGCAACAACATGTAGTTACATTAGAACTGCGGGCATCAGCATTCTTAAATCCTTCGAGCGCCCAAAGAGGTAAAAAGAATGCAGAAAGGCAGACCAAAGTCGAAGAGCTACTACTCCACACCAGCTCCTCAACGTCAATCTTGACATCATGACACATAATCGCTGTAGATCAAATATGATACTATCCTAGGTTTAAATCCTGACAGGCAGCACTCTGTCTGTCTATACTTGAAGAAGCGGCGATTGTTGAGAGACCCGACTTCCACTGGTTGGCTCAACCCACGCGCATTCGGTCCTCCAGCTTTCTTTGAAAATATGCGAGAAAGCGTAAAGTACCTCTTCTTAATGGCAGGGGAGGTGCCGGCTATCTTGAGGTCGCGAGGCCTGCTACGCGTACTTGGTGTTGTATCCAGTGCGCAGTTGTATCCCGTATGCAGTTGTATCCCGTATGCAGTTGTATGTCATGGAGTTGGTCGTTTAAGTTGGGTGGCCGAGGAGGAGCAGCAGGCTCGAGTAGGCGAGTGGCGTAGCCCTCTGTCGGACTAAACTTATGACCAAAGCCAAGACATGGTATACTTAGCTGTGCCGCTTGATGACGAACGATTGCTGCTGTTGCATGTATCAAGGAGACCACATAGTAGTAACCCTTGATGACGAAAGGTTACGATGGGAAACTTATGACGAAGCTGCCTTTTCAGTGTAATTTAGGTGCGACCATAAGTATATAAAGACCTGCGGTTTTGCTCAGAGACATCGGTATATTTCTTATCCCAGCACAACAAGCAAAGCAAGCACAACACAGCAATCTCCTACCTTCAAACATTGGCCGTAACAACTTAAGCAAAGAGAATCACCAACAAAACCAATCAACATGTACGCACCAATCTCTTCTTCGTTTATCCTTGGTCTCGCTGCTCTGCAGCCCGCACTCGCGGCCAGCCGTATGGACGTCCACCTCGGCACCCTAACCTGGGGCAATTTCGGAACCGGTGCCCGTGCCGATCCGGCTCTCATCACGACCGACGGCGAAAAGGCGGTGTGTGACTCCCTCAACAACAGACTGCTGGGCAACTCCGACAACGGCTATGGCCCAGGCAACTGGGCCTGCGAAGGCTGCCCTCAGAATGATAAGCCATGGGATTGGGATATCGAATGGATCAAGATGACTGTCGACAACTTTGAAGATAACAATGTGAATCCTATCGGTGAGTTTCCCAACACAAGAGGCTTAACCTTCCATGTGTGACTATAGGACTCAGGAAAGAAGCTGTGGCTAAATAAGATTGTTGCTTTCAGAAATCAAGAAGGGCGGCGAGGAGGGTTACGAGCTCTTTGACAAGGACGGAGACAAGCGCGGTGACTGTTTGCGTATCACAAATTACGAGAGCTACCACCAGTGTATAAATGGTCTCGACAATTATGAGACAGCCTGGAGCTTCAACTGTAAGTTGAATCCCACATTTCTGCTATTCAACATAACCTAGATTTGATAATCGCACTTGTGCTCATGCATTGCTCTGCAATACAGGTGCTTACGATTGGTAAGGTTGCAATGTTCACATGAACAATTGGTTACCTACACTATCAAAGAGGACCTGCTTGATTCTTCTAGAAGTATTAAGCCTTCTTATGTGTAACAAATACGAGAGAACTATTTGGATCATCAATAGCTCAGCGTGAATTCAATATCGTTCGCACTTCTGATCATCCTACGGTCTTCAGCTCAAGCTTGCGTAGAGTCATGGGACGAGCTGGTCCAACATCGCCACATCGGCTCGACAGCAGTGCACAACACCAAAGCCATAAGCAACAGAAACCTTTCACTTCAGTCCAATCTATGATTACATCATCAACGTAAGCTTCAAGTTCATGTTTTCGATATTGGTTCTCGCAACCTGCGTGGCGACCGTTTAGCCTGAGAATTGATTGCCTCTGTATCATGCACGGACGAACCCAAAACTTTAGGCGCATATGCATTTCAAGATGACTTGTAGATCCAAGATATTGCTTTTAATTGAATTCTACCAGATAAAAGCCTTGTTTAGCTCAAGTGTGGTCTTGAAACTCCTGATCGTCCTCAAAGATGACCCGTTGGCTGTCCGCCATTTTTCGTCATCCTCTGAGATTTCCACCTGTTCTATCATGCTCCAGAGGACCATACATTTTGATTGGTGCGAAATGCTGTTTGTCATATTATGTTTCTGAGAGAAAGCAAAGACAATCTCTCCTGCGGCCTGCCCACAACACCGCAATCGTTCAGTTTGCATCGTCACCACCACAGTCTGTCTGTTTAATCAACCGCCATCATGTCCAAAGAAGACTACACAACGCCAGGGCTACCGCCGCCACCAGCCGTCTCTAAAACCACACTCACCGTCAACCCCCTCCTCCTCGACATCTACGGCCTCGATGAGCTACCCTCCCCCTCCACCCCCGTCATCGTTCTCTGGCTCCTCCACCCCCGCAGCAGAACCCGTGCCCGCATGCACGACATTGCCGCCCGCGTCGTCCACGCCTTCAACGCCGCCGCCGCCGCCGCCGCGGATGGCAAACCCGCAGACCGCGGTCTCATCGCCGTGGCCTTTGACATGCCGAACCATGGCACCAGGAAAATCAGCGACTCGGCCAACGAGAGCTGGGACAAAGGCAACAAGACGCACGCGATAGACATGTTCTCCATGATCCGCACTGCGAGGTGGGATCTCTCGGGCATGATGGACGTTTTGTCGCTGTATATCCAGCGCGACGTGACCGCTCATCTCGGGCTGGGATGGAGTCTCGGAGCCCACGCGATATGGCAGGCGTACATGCTCGAGCCGCGACTGCGGGCTGCGGTGGCGGTGGTTGGATGTCCGGATTACTGCGCCCTGATGAAGGGACGCGCGGAGAAGAGCCAGGTGGACTGGGACGAGGCGTTCCCCAGGGGGTTGAGAGGGCTTTGCGAGGCTGCAGATCCCATGTGCCTATTGAAGAGATGGAAGACGAGCGACGATGGGGAGGAGAGGGTGGAGGAGTTGAGGGGGAAGAAGCTATTGTTGTGCTCGGGAGCGGAGGATGGTCTCGTACCGCACGCGTGTGGTAAAGCGGCGATGGAAAAGTTGACGAGCTTGGGGGTAGCGCTGGATGATAAAGTGTACGATGGTGTCGGACACAAGTTTAGCAAGGACATGGTGAACGATGCGGTTGAGTTTCTCGTCAATGCAGCGAATGAGTGTGGGCAGTCATCATGAGAATAGCACCGCGCATCGAGTTCATCTTCTTTCGACATTGGCTCGCTGACTCTCACCCTGCTTCTCCATCGTCTCCCCACGAGTCTCAAGAACCTTTCATCTGTCCTTCAAAAACAACGAAACAAAAGGGGTATAAGCTTGGCAATCTAAATGTGAAGTCATGATGCGTTCCACCTCTTCAATCACTAAAGTCACCATCCCTAGCGAGCTGTGCCCAGTAAAATAAAAAAATCTGCCGGCTGGCCATCCTTTGGTACGCATGTGTGCGTCGAGGGAAACACAGAGTGCTCTATCCTTTATGGGCACATTATGCGTTTCAGTTAGGCGCTTTTCCCTCTCCTTCCCGTGTTCGTTACGCCCGCGTCTTCCGAAGCTGTCACTTCGGCTCGTCGCGTATACATGCCTCGATCCTCCGCAGCGGGGTCTCAAAGTGAGATCGCTTAGCCTATATCGTCTTGACGATGGCTTGTAAGCATCCTCTCTCAGCTCTGATTCCGCCGAGGCCAGTATAGTCGCTGAGCAGCAATCCGCTCAGCAGAAGGGTTACCATCCACTCCAGGTCCTGACGCAATCGTCATGAGACGACGGGCTGGGCCAGGCAGCTTGACCAGCTCAGTCGACCTTCCAGTGATCCTGGTCGTCAGAGCCGAGATAAAGCTCCACGCCATAAAGGAACATGGTAAGACCGACGTTGATCCATCGCCAGGTGCTGCCTCCAGCATCTCCAGCCCTCAATGTCCACCCATCAGGTCCATCGCTCGTCGAAAAGTGCTGAAGCAGCAAGCTCGTGTACACGGCGATCAGGATAGAGGGAGAAAACCAGCTCAGGAATCCTAGAACCCTGGTGGCCGTCTCGGAGTTCTCCAAATCGGGGTCTTGCATGAGCGCACGAGCCCCAAGATCACGAACCGAGGGAATGATACGAGTAGCGCAGTAGAAGACCAACAGCCGATACGCCAGTGAGATGATCACAGACGGCGTGATGGTTTGGAACGCAGCGTACAGCAGTCCTAACGAGGAATGAAGCGCCAGAGGAAGCGATCCAATAATGTGCAGGAAGGTCGACCACGATGCCATGATGATTGGAGGCAAGGGTGGGATGTCGGGCTGTGCGCTCGCTTGGCCCTCAAGATTGCCGTCGTGTTCGGTCGTCGTGTAGTCGGTAAAAATTTGGTAGACGCAGAGGACGATGTAGGCAAAGAGGAGGGAGGACTCGATCGGATTGCCGCGGCCGCTGCCAATGCCGTAAATGCAGAGGAAGAGAGCTGTAGTCATGGTGATGCCGATGAGAGTGGCGTCAAAGTTGGAGATTTGAGGGAACTGGGCAACGCGCCACAAGAAGTAGACGGCACTGGAGATGATCGAGCCGGAGAAGGCGAGAAGGATAATCTGCATCTTGTCAGTCGGAGAGTCTGTGATAAAGGAAGTCGTAGAGGAACGTACCACCCAGGTATCGCTTCGCCCACGGTTGACGAGCCACCTCGTGAGCTGCCCCGCGGCTTGGATAACCAGTAAGGTGCAGAAACCCTCGAGAAGCTGGAAAGCCGGGCCCGAGTATCTCAAAATATTATCCCAGCTTCCCAAGGAAATAGTCTCGACCACACCATCCTTGCCAAACACCCACTCGGTCCAGCTCGTGCTCTTGGAGTGCAGCACACCGCCCATCGTCCTCTCGACCCAATTTGTGGAGCCAGCGTCCACGGCAAACTGTCCCAACGACCAGATCAGGAGACTCGGAATTACCAACCATTGTGACAATCGCAGGAACGCGCCGAGTGTCCATCGTACGCGGGAGTTCTCTGGAGTGAAGAGATTTAAAATCGAGTAGAAGATGTAGAATATGAAGAGCGACAGGCTGTATGCCAGGCCAGAGTCGCGGCCCCCGACATCGAAGGCGACGGGGATAGACAGGACGATCGTGAGCAGGAAGATGGAGCTGAAGAGGACAGACAGTGACCACCACATTGTCTGCGCGCGCTGGCGCCTGCGAGGCTTTTGTGAGGATAAATCTGTTCGGGTCGACGAGCGTGGCAGCTGCGAGAAAAGACGTCAAGTATCGGAACGGGGGCTCAGAGTCGACTCGAGAACAAAGTGTATAGGTTCCTGCTCTAAATCGTTTCTCGATGATGAACGCAGGGTCGTCGATCGTCGATGGAATACCACAAGCAGCTTGGCCAACGTGACGGCGAGCAGGACGAGAGGAGGTAGGTCGTGTGGGTGGGACCAGGGAGCGTTGTCGCCAGATTGCTTGCTTGCTTGTCTCTGAACCAATACAGACTGCCAGGCCAAGCAGACTGTAGGTGCAAATTCGTCGCGACGGCAGGAGACGCTGATGAGGAGGCTGGCGATGACAACTTGGCTGGTTGGTTGGCTACCTGTCTGTGCCTTGGTTTGGATTCAACAGCAGCTCACGCAGCTTGGAAACTGTGGCGCCACAACCAGGACAGGTCTGATTCCAGGGTTCGAATTGCAATGCAGTGCAGTGCGTGGTGGGCGAGGATCCACTGGTGGTTGGCAGTGGCAGGCAGGGGAGACCCGCTGTGAACTCCTGACCGCGATTTCATACTTGGATAACACAATATTTTGCATGTGAAAGGCTAAAGCTACCCGGGACCTTGAGAGTCTCCACTTCAGCCTAGTGTCACGTGAGACAGGATGGCTCCTCCCCTGCCCTCGCCAAGCTCTCTATGCTCCCAATGAGGCTGATCACTTGGCGTTGGTCTCTTGGCAAGAGAGCCTCATCCGACTTCATATCATCGAGCTGCTGTCACTGCAACTTGTCCTCTTCATCGTCGTCTGCGAATGCCGATTCTATCACGCCAGTATGACGCCCGACAACGTTTTCTTCCCGCCGTCACATCGACTGGATCGCTAGCGAGAACCCCAGTGGATCCCTGAACGAGCCGAAACCTCGCAGTTTTCAACAAGTCGGCAGTGCCTGTCCTGGAACGATGGGTACGGCAAGCATCAACTTTTATCGGGCGCTTGGTTCGTGTGTCTGTGACTAATTTCTCGTCAGGTACTGTGGTGGCCAGCGATGTGAAACCATGCTGTCATTGTTGCGAGGGCCTACCACGGCATTGGCCTTCCCGTGCAGGCTAATCGTGCAGGTCCCCTACTGCGAACCAGCGGGATTGGCAAAAGCCATTTGCAGAGATTTCAGTTTCAAATCGGCCTTCTACGATTGATCTGATTTCTCGCGTTAGCACTGCTGCTACTGTACCTGCTCTTCCGCTCGTCCGCCTGTTCCGTATCTATGGACACCAGACTGACTGGCCACCGTCGACTGATTCAAGAGCTTTGATGAGCCTGTGCCCCATTGAGCTCGACCCGGAGCAAACGCCTCGCATTTCTCCGCACACCATCCAGATTTCGTCCTAGTCCGCCAGATAAGCTTATTTCCCGTCACCATACGGATCATCTCTCGAAACCGCAAATACCGGGCATGCTGCCTGCATCGCCTCACCGAGCTGGCGAAAGAAGCTGGCTGCGTGGGTCAGGGTTCCTTTTGCGTCATCATGCAACACTTCCATTGCGTGCTTCCACGGGCAAGTGATATCATTTGATGCACCTGGCCAGGTCGCTTCTGTGACTGGGCTTTGTTATCACCCAGCAATGGTGGGGGGCCTAGCCAAACCATGTTGCTCTCTCGGACTAGCGATGAGGCGAATCCTCGCGAATTCCTTCGGATTTACCGGCGCACTCCAGGGTCGTGAACTTTTGGGGTCTGATCAAGAGCACAATGCGACAAGGCAACGAGCCAAAAGGTACATCCAAGTCTTGACGCGTTCTAGTTCCGATCACAACACGGCGAAATCCTGGCTCCGTTCTTGCGCTCTCAGCCTGCCGGGCGGAAGAAAAGACTCACAACAGGCCATTCCGAATTCGTGCCAAGCAAAAGCGCAAAACTCGAAGAATCCTACCTCACCTGCAAAAGTCACGACTGCGCCTAGAGACGCGCTGTAGCAGGCGACGGAAGCAGCCTGAACCTGGGCCTGTCGCGGCTAACCGGCACGCAGCGGACGATCGGCGCCGCTCTCCCATCTTGAACCCACAGAATCGACACCCTCCCACGCTCCGTTTACTCTAGTTTCGCACGTCATCGTGCAATTCAGGCCCCTCTTCGAACGCATCTTGTTCAATGAGAACAGGACATTGAGAAACTAGATCACTGCCAGCATCAAGCGCGACAGGGATGGTCCAATCCTTTGATGGGATAATCGTTGTAGGCAGATGTGTATGGAATGCCAATAGACGGCGCAACCGACTACGCAGTAGCACGTCGTGGGAAGAGCCCGGCCACAGCCTAGACACTGGATTTGCTTTTTAAATGCTGCTGATCCCGCGGTGCGAGAGGACGGCATTCTTTGTTCCCGATTATTCTGTCCCTCTCTTTCGTGGGACCCTTTTTTGTTGCATCAAAACTTACACGTGTGACACACGTGTCAACTGGCTTTCAGAGACCACTTCAACTTTGATGACTTTTGCCAGCTGTTCCTCTTGATATACCTTTCATCTCGCCATCCTGCCATCATGTCGACGGAGAAAGACAGCCACGAAGGCAGCCCCAAGGGCAGAGAGCCCGAATTGGGATACATACGCTCCGAGGTCGCGGCTACACCGGCACAGCAACGTCTCGCAGCGATGTTTGGAGGAAAAGCAGTCTTCGTCGGCCCTCGAATAGCCCCCGTCCTGCCGCATCTCCGTGGCGAGGCGTCATCCGACTCGGACGACAGCATCAGCGCCGAGGCCTTGCTGGAGCAGCAGCTTGCCGCGCAGGCTGGTGACGCCATCCAGTACCGAACATGCTCCTGGCAGAAGACAGCGGCGCTGCTTTTCAGCGAGTACATTTGCCTTGCCATCATGAGCTTCCCATGGAGCTACAGCTTACTGGGGTTGGTTCCGGGGCTGATTCTCACGATCGTTGTCGCTTCGGTGGTCCTGTATACCAGTCTTGTCTTGTGGCAGTTTTGTCTGAGACACCCAGAGGTTAGAGACGTCTGTGACATTGGGCAAATGCTGTTCTGGGGCAAAAGATGGGCTTGGTACGTTACTCCTTTACAGGGCAGAGGCAGACGGAATAAGGGCGACAGGCACTGACAAAATTCTCGTGCAGGTGGGCGACCGCGGTGTGCTTTATCCTCAACAACACCTTCATCGAGGCACTACATATCCTGATTGGCGCCGAGTATATCAACACCATGACCGAGGCGGACAATATCGGTGGGTGCCGAACCGTGGTCTTTGCGATCGTTGTTACGATCGCATGCTGGGCCGGTTCGCTTCCTCGGACCTTCAACATGCTGTCCAACCTGGCTACGGTCTCTGCTTTCTTCACGTTCGTGTCAGTCATGCTGGCAACCGTGTTCGCCGCGATTCAAGACCACCCAGCGGGCTTTACCGAGGCCAAGGGCAACCCGATCGTAGACATTGTGGCAGGAAAGTCGACGACCTTTGTCACGGGAATGTCGGCTTTCCTTAACATCAGTTACACGTTCATTGGCCAGATCACTCTGCCGAGTTTTATCGCTGAAATGAGGGATCCAAGGTAAGTGATTGATGTTTCCCAAAACTGTTTCATTCCTTCTCAGGACATTCGTCAAATCGTCAAATGGACCTTCCGGTCGTCCGAGCGACTCCATTCTGCCAAGGCGTCCCGGCATCGCGTTAATGATGAACGGCGTCCTGCAAGCCACGCGAGCTCCATGACGAAGCGGCGGCGATGCCACGAGGAATCACGCGCACCCGTCCATCCTCATGCACGCAATTCATCACACTGGACAAATCTAACGCGATTCTAGGGAATTTCCCAAGGCGCTCTGGGCTTGCACCATCGCTGAGATGCTTGTGTTTTCCGTCGTCGGCGCAGTCATATACGTCTACTCGGGCAATCAGTACGTGACAGCGCCTGCGTTCGGCTCATTGGACGACCTGTACAAGAAAGTTTCGTTTTCTTTCATGATTCCGACGCTGTTATTCCTCGGGTGTCTGTATGCTAGTGTCACTGGAAGATTTGTGTTCTTCAGACTTTTCCAGGGCACTAGGCACATGACAGAACACACTCTCGTCGGGTGGCTGAGCTGGTCAGGTATTCTTGGCGTGACCTGGGTGGCTGCATTTGTGATCTCGATGGTGATCCCCTTCTTCAACTCCCGTGAGTCTTCCCGAAATGCTTGTCTTGGTCACTTTGCTTGTTTGCCTTCCCCACATTCTGCTATTCCCCACATGCTTTCTCTCGAAATCTTATGTCTGAACCCAAGATGCTGAACCTCAAAATCCTTTGGCCTTGGCAAACCTTATCATTCCCTTCTCTTCCTCTCCTCTTCTGCCGGCTCCCACCGCCACTTGATGGAAATTGTAACACTGACGTGCTGATGAAACGCATAGTCTTGGCGGTCATGTCATCGCTCTTTGACTGCTGGTTTGGCTTCATCTTTTGGGGTGTGGCCTACTTTCGAATGCGCGCCGCGGATAAGGCGCACGGGGTCAACCAACGCAACAAAGCACTGGACCTGCTGAGTAATGCGGTTAATGTGTTAATTGTGCTGGTTGGCATCTACTTCCTGACGGCAGGCACTTACGCCAGTGTGCAGGGTATCATCGATGCATTTGAGGCGGGCAGTGTGAATGGAGTCTTTTCATGCAAGAGCAATGGGATCTGAGACACCGGCAAGGCGGAACGAGATTTCAAATTCATCTCCAGGGTATCGTCCCGACTGCGGTACATGCATGTTCATGTTTGTGTGTCTGTGTGCATGCGCGCGATTATACCTGAACCGCGAAGAGTCTTGTGCAACCATGGCTCGGATGGATCGACAAGGGGCTGATTACAAGTAGGCGCCACGAAAACTGGTTGCAGGGGAGAAGATGCTGAAAGTGTCAGCCTGGTGAGAATACTCGCATCTGCCGCGACATCGAGCTAGTCTAGTGGACGGCAAACCACCCCGAAAGAGGCAGTGGAGTCTGACTCTGAGATTAGCCTCTTCCTGCGAGAGTGAGCAGGGATGGACAAGCATAGTTCTTACTGGCTGGCATGGCTCATGAGGCTTGTCGTAGGGCACATCCTTGACAACGGTCCCATTTTCGCCTCCGACTTCTGCAGAAAGGCTCCGCCGTCCGAAAAGATGGCGTGTACGAACGAGAGGCTGGTTGGCGCGGCGCCGAGAAAGTGGACAAGGCCATCCTACTGTACTTGCAAGATACGCCAGCCCTTTTCTAAGCTTCAACGCGCTGAACGAAAATCTCTGGCCTAGCGTGTGGGGGAGCGAGGAAGGGGGTGGACCTCGATGAGGAATGCCGTGAGTGGAGGCCCATCCAATCGCCTGTCCACGTCCAAGGCTTACAAGTAAGTCTAAATGGTGGTGGCTGACGATCAGGAGAGACACTGATTTTCCCGCTATTCTGGAAGAGATGGAAGTTGGTCTGGCGCGTGGCGAGCACTCGTTCAGGCCCAGACATGGCTCGGGCGGGAATAAGGGACAAGTCCCAGAATGAAAAAGAGACAACCAGCTGAAAAAGGGGGACCATGAACGGCAGCAGACGTCTTGTCATTGGAGGAGACGAGGCGAGCTAATTATCCCCCACAATGACACGACGCAGTTTATCCAGTCCGGGAAAGACATAACAGGGGCTTTATCACGAAAGGAGGACAAGTGAGCTAGTGAGTGCGGGGAGGAGGAGGAGGGGATGTGCCAAACAGTCCTGGACATCAACCGATGGAGGCTGACAAGAAAGAGACAGGGCAAAAACGTGGGACAATCAATGGACGGCTGACCAGAATGCTGGCTCCCATATCCTGATGGGAATGGACCCTGCGACTGCCCTTACTTACAACAAGTACCGCGCAAGTTTGTCCCTGGAAAGTTGTCCTTTTCGTTGATCTTTGCCCGTTCGTCTCGAGCAACGGTTTCCCAGCAGGCCGAACGTTGTCAACACGGACAGCGCTGGTGCCGATCCTTTCTCTTTTCTCTATGATGAGCAAACACACCCCAGTCCTCGCCATCCGGCGAGTGCAGCAACGCGGTTATAGCCAACGCCGCAGAGCTGTCTTGGCATTGACGAGAGGGGGAAGAACGACCGCTTGGCAGTGATGGGAACAAGGGACGATGGCTACCTTTTGGCTCCGTCGGAGCGCATTCTTCCAGCACATCCCAGCGCTTGCGCATTTGTGCTGGCTGTATGTATGTATGTTCATTTGGCCCTGTCGAAGCGAAGAGTCAGGTCCGGGGGGTAGGAAAGACCGACGCGCGAGCCAAGACGCAAAAGCACGAGTCGCAATGGAGCCTGTGGGGAGGATATGGCGGTGATCGCGCCGGCTACGAACATACGAAGCAGGGAGCATGGGGAACGGGGCAAGAATCTGGGGTTTGATGGAGATGCACTACTAGGGGTGTTCCGCTTCCTTCTGCCCGAGCTATGCTTCTGTGCCCCGCCGTATGTACAAGTATGTACATGCATTGTCGGCTTGGCTTATTCTTGTGCTCGAGGAAGAGGAGATTCGAGGTCACATCCAACATGTTGAAGGGGAGGAGAAGGTGGAGAGAGGCGGCTCTTGGGGTAGACGGTGACCATATAAAGAGCCCTTGTCAGGACCTACCCAGGTGCCTCGCCCTCGCCATCATCCTCACCCTACCTAGTCCTTTCCATACTGTTTTCTTGTGCTACTTCTTCCTCTTGGCTTGTCACTTAGCTGCACCTTACATACCTTGAAGGAAGCGAATCGCACGCAAGCAGAAGCACCAGTGGGCATCGAGGTCAGGCATGGCTGTCGTCGACAACACGGCGCCCATCGCGGCGCCCGCAAACGAAAAGACGACGCATACCCCATCGGAGACTACGGATCTCGCCGATCATGAGAAGGGGAGCAAGATCTCAACGACGCCGCCGCCAGCAGACACCGAGTTTGTCGACGGTGTGCCCGTTGTCTCGGCCGAGGTTGAGAAGCGCCTGCTCAAAAAGCTCGATCGGCGCATTATCCCGGTCTGCTGCTGGGTTTATCTCATGAACTTTATGGATCGAGGTGCGTTCTGCTTCTGTTGTCCAACGCGCTCTGTTCCCCCACCCCGTTGCTAAAACTATGTTCCAGTCGGTATCGGAAATGCTCGTGTCTTCAAGATCGAGGAGGACCTTGGTATGGAGGGCAACCAATTCCAGCTCGCCGTGTCCATCTTGTTCGTCACCTACTGCCTCTTCGAGACGCCCTCCAACCTCATCATCAAGAGGATGAAGCCGGCGCGCTACCTCGCCGGCCTCGTGCTTGTCTGGGGCATCATCGCCACCTGCACCGGCGCCGTGCAGTCATACGGCGGCCTCATCGCCTGTCGTCTGCTGCTCGGTCTCTTCGAGGCCGGCCTGTTCCCGGGCATCATGCTCTACCTGACCACCTTCTACACCAAGCGCCATATCTCGCTGCGCAACGCTTATTTCTACTCCATCTCTGCGCTTTCGGGCGCCGTCGGTGGCTTGGTTTCCTACGGCATCGGGCACATGCAAAACGGCGGCGAGGGCACGGCCGGGTGGCTTGCTTGGCGCTGGATCATCACGATTAACGGCATCCCAACCATTCTCACCGCGCCGCTGGTGTTTTGGCTCCTGCCCAATGACCCGGAGACGGCGAGCTTCCTGACGGAGGAGGACCGCCGGAACTTGGTGCTGCTGCGCCAGGCTGAGATCGGCCAGACGCTGGCGGGTCAGGAGATGCACAAAGAGGACGTCATCGCCGGCGTCAAGGACTGGACCATCTGGGCGCTCTCGTTTGCGCAGTTCTGCTCGCACTCGGTGCTCTATTCTTTCTCCGTCTTCCTGCCGACTATCATCAAGGACATGGGTAACAAGGACTGGGACGGCGGCATCATCAACGCCCTCACCATCCCCGTGTATGTTGTCGGGTTCACCACGTACCTGCTCGTGGCCAACTATTCGGACAAGATCCAGCTGCGCGGGCCCTTCTGCGTGGCGGGCGCGCTGGTGATGATCATCGGATACGCGCTCCTCCTGGCGCACGGCTCGATCGCCATGTCCTTTGTCGGGTGCTTCTTCGTATCGGCAGGTCTCTGGGCCTGTTCGGGTTCCGGGATGGCATGGATCACCGTAAACCAGCCGCGGTACGGCAAGCGCGCGTTCGCGTCGGGCATCTTCATTACAATCGGCAATGCGGCAGGCGTGCCTGCGCCATTCCTGTACGACAGCTCGACGGCGCCGCGGTACATTCCGGGTTACAGCGCGACGATCGGTATGCTGATATTGGCCATGTGCATACACACGTTGGTGAGCTTGACGTTCCGACGGAGGAACCAGAAGAAGCTGAGGGGAGACGAGGACTGGCGGATGGAGGGCAAGACGGAGGAGGAGATCAAGGAGATGGGTGAGCACAACCCGAGATACATGTACACGCTGTAGATGGTCTCAGTTGAAGGGGTCCAGAAACTGGAGACAACTTGAGAGATTGGGTGGATGAGAGATGTATGGTGGCAGGTTGGAGGAATTCTGTGTGTACATGCCGATTGCAGATACAAGAGATGCCTTCTCAGGATTCTCTTCTTTTGAAAACGGTCGAAGTGCGTATGCATGTGAAGTGTAGAAACACATTAGGATTCCTAATGTTGTACGAGTCCCTGCGTCTGTGTGATCTCTGTCGTACATAAGTAAGTTGGGGGTTGGTGTCACATAAATTACTGGAGTTGGTCACGTGACTAGATTTGAGAGGCTCGTGGCATTCATTCTCTGATCGAACTACTTTTCCCTGAAAGCACACTTGAAGGGGTAAATCTGGACCTGTTGTTTCGCACAGTCATTGGTCAGTCCCATGCCTTGAGTACTTCTTTGAAATTTCATCCGTTTACAGGGTCGTCGACTCACCTTGTCCATGTCCCAGACGCCCGAGGTGGCGTAAATATCCTTCTCGAGCGTCTTGAGGATCTCCTCCTTTGAGTCTGCGACGGCGACGAGGGTACTGCCCATAAAGTCCCACTGGGAAGGGTCGCTGCTCTTGGGCTTGTCGTTGAGAAGGGCGCCTGTATTGTGTATATCTTTAGCGAGCTGACTCGGGGACCAAAGAAAGGGAAAACGGACCGCCCATTTTCCAGTTTCCGCTCTCGATGAGGGGTTTGAGGCCGTCAAAATGCTGACTTTTAAGATGAGTTAATATTACAGACTTGAAATCGTGAATGCCATTGTAGTAATTGTAGAAGAAAGTGGAATGAGAATGAAGGGTTTCACGTACGGTCTGACTTCGAGACGCTTGGCGAGGACGCCGGGCTTGTCGGGGCAGATGATGAGCCATTCCCACTTTGGAGCGGAAGCCATTGTGCGATGGTGTGAGAGTTGAATGAATTTAGGAAGGGGTCGAATGAGGGGCGTGTTGCGGAAGAGAAGGGTTGACATGGAGGATGGTGATGCTGTTGTGATGGAGAGCGAGAGCGAGAGTAGAGGGAGTAGGTGACGAATTGGCAGATGGAGGGGCAGAGCTGTGCCGAGAGCGATATCGGGGCTGTTTTGAGAGCAGGTACACGAATGGAGAGCTGATTTTGGTCACAGGCCTGAATCAGATCAAGGATCATAAAATGGTATTGTTAACAGAAAAAGGAATGTTGATTGCGAGGAAGAATAGTGAAGTACTCATTGTTCTTGGATCTGAAGGCGACAAGCTGCGTCGTGGGTAGGAGAGCGAGCACAGTGCGCTTAACGCTGGTACAGTCCGCGATGGGAGCTAGGCCGGATCGAGGCAACTGTGCCTGGGCTCGGCTGGGCTGGGCTGGGGCTCCAGGAATCCAGGAATCCAGGAACGGCTTTGGGCAACGTCTACATGTCAGCACGACAGCTCTGCGTGACGCTCTGCCTTGACGTCGTGCTCGGTTTCTGTCATGACTTTTGTACAATAAATTACGTAGTGTGCGATGCTCACTCAGTGATCGATGCTTTGCGCCTGTTCAACTCGCGGCCTATGCTTTGGGCGTGTATCGCCAATGGTCGCATGAAGCGCGGCGCGTAATCGATAACGACCGTGAATCTGCCTACTGGACGCTCCAAATTACAGGGGCTCACGAGGGACCTTCAGTGGGCTGAGGACTGATGGAGGGGGCCTCATCTTCCAGCCAGTGCTCCACGCATCCCTCCCTCCCTCTGGTCTGGTCTGGTCTGGTCCAAGGCCAGCAGCCAGCCTGCAGCCCGAAAGTGAGGCAGCCTTCTCGAACAAACCACCAGACAAAATATCACAAACTACTTGATCGATCCGCTGGTCGGCCCGTCTGCCAATGCCCATCTCGGCTTTCCCTCTGTCTTTTGAATACCTGCGTCACATTCTCCACATCCATTGACCAAACCATACGGCCTACCTACTTGGAGCTTCGAGTCTCACCATCCCGTTCCCTCCCCAACGCACCGAATGTAAACACCACGCCGGCCCTTGCGATTCGCACCCGAAATTTGAAAGAAAAAAGCAAAGACAACGAACGACCGAAATTCGAACTCGATTGGAAAAGATCAAAATTACGCAGATTCGAGCACGAACGAACGGAGAATGCCCCGTCATAGTCGCATCGCCCTCCCCTCCCCGCCCTCGCGACATCAACTCCTCGACCGCCTGCGAAGATAGGACCCCAAAGGCTCGAGCCCTCGCCGGCCCAGCAGCCCCCTCAAGACGGATCACCTCGTCGACACAGATCCCTCTGCCAACGGAGCACTCGAAAACACGATGCAGCAGCCTCCCCTGCCGGCCCTGGGCCGTCCCCAGGTTGTCGTCGCGAGGGGAGACCGCCCACCACCGACACCAGGCACGCCCTCGCGGAAGGACAGACCTCGCGAGTCCTCGGCCCTTCAGGATCCGGGCCTCAGAGACTACCGGCTCGGCGAGTGCCTCGGCAAGGGCGCCTTCGGCTCCGTCTACAAGGCCTTCAACTGGGGCACCGGCGAAGCCGTCGCCGTCAAGCAGATCCGCCTCGCCGACCTGCCCAAGAGCGAGCTGCGCATGATCGAGAGCGAGATCGACCTGCTCAAGAACCTGCACCACGACAATATCGTCAAGTACATTGGCTTTGTCAAATCCGTCGACTGCCTCAACATTGTCCTCGAGTACTGCGAGAACGGCTCCCTCCATTCCATCATCAAGGCCTACGGCAAGTTCCCCGAGAACCTCGTCGGTGTATACATGACCCAGGTTCTCCAGGGTCTGCAGTACTTGCACGACCAGGGTGTCATTCACAGGGACATCAAGGGCGCCAACATTCTCACGACAAAAGACGGGACCGTCAAGCTCGCCGACTTTGGAGTGTCGACGAGCAACCTGCCGGGCGCGTCCCAGGATAAGGAGGCGCAGGTCGTCGGCACGCCCTACTGGATGGCCCCTGAGATCATCCAGCTGTCGGGCGCCAGTTCGGCGAGCGATATCTGGAGCGTGGGATGTACCGTGATCGAGCTGTTGCAGGGCAAGCCACCGTACGGGAACCTGGCGGCCATGCCCGCCCTGTTTGCTATTGTCAACGATGATCATCCACCGTTGCCAGAGGGTATTTCGGCGGTGAGCCCCCCCTCTTGTGTTTCTCTTATTGACGAGGTTGATTGCTGATTGCGTGACAGGCTGCAAGAGACTTTCTCATGCAATGCTTTCAGAAAGACCCCAACCTTCGAGTATCGGCACGGAAGCTCCTGCGACACGCGTGGATCGTGGGCTGCCGCCGTGCCGATGCCCAAATCAACAATAAGACACCAGCCAACTTTAGCCAGGCTGTCGAGGAGGTCAAGCAGTGGAATCAGGCACTCGAGGACTCAAAGTCGTCATTACGGGCGTCGATAGGCCCGGACTCTCAAGGACCACCAACACGAATGACGGGAGGGCCGCCGGCTAGGGGTCCTTTGACGTTGGCAAAACCTAGACCGGGGAGCCTGGCGATCAACAAACCGGAACTTGCCAGTATGTGTGATTTGTTCTGGTTCACTACGGGCCACGCAACGGCGCTGACAAAAATTGTAGATGATGACAACTGGGACGATGACTTTGCCTCGGCCATCTCGCCCAGTGCTCTGCACCTCCCTTATCTCAAGGCCCAAGATAATTTTGGTGGGCTCTTCTCGTCGGAGAAGCTCAAGGCGTTCGCCGCCGTCAACGACAGCCGCAGCGACTCGTTATCCTATGATGACGATTTCGAGGGTGAACTGCAGACGATCAAGGGTCCGCACCACTTCCTCGACCTCGAGCAGGAGGCCACCATCCGTCCAATTTATAAGACCATCACGGAGAAGCCCTCTGACCCGAGTCCCAAAGCGTCAGGACATCGAAGAACAAAGTCGACGATGCCGAAAATCCCGCAATCAGGTGCCACCAACTCGTCATCCGCCATGTCGGGCAGCAGACCGAGGAGCCCGCAAAAGCTCAACAACTCGGTCGGAAGCAACCCCCTGGGGACCAACAAGTTTGAGCTGCCTGCGAGGCCGGACCTTGCGTACAGGGAGCAGAGTGTGGAAGATTACTCGGACCTGTTTGTGGATAATGATAGTGTGTTTGACAGCCACGCGCACCAGGCTGTGAAGAAGGTAGGACTCACCTTTCCCCTTTACTTTAAGGTAACGTAACCGAAAGCTCTGGCTAACGCACATGATCATCGGCAGAGCGATGCGCCGCAATTATTTCATCCTTCAGATCTCACATCTCTCCCGCGGTCAATGCAGCCGCCGGCTTCGTCGTCTATCAGCAAGAAGAAGAATTCCCGCCCGTCCGTACTTCCGGATCGGCCGATGCGCCGCACACGCTCATCGATTGAGATTCAAAAGTTTGCAGAGGACGATGATGAGGACTTTTCCGACATTTTTGGCCCCGCCACCGCGTCAATCGTCGAGCGCGTGGAAGAGGAGAGCGAGCTGGGCGTCGGGTCGGACATGGACGGCGCGGGACTGATGCTGATGAGCAAGGTGTCGAGCAATAGCTGGCTGGGTGACGATGAGGATGAAGATGATCCCTTTGCGAGCATGGATCCGGGATGGGACGAGATGGATTTGGAGGCGAATATCGCGAGGGACAGGCATGCGAGGTTGGCGCAGAAGGTGGAGGAGCTGGTGGATGCGTTGAAGAGCTGCGACGCTGAGGATCTACTGGCGGAGCTGTCAGAGGATCTTGTAAGTTTCTTCTTTTTTTTTCTGTTACCCCTTTTCGAGGAAGCTACTGACAATCGCCAGCTTGTGCTGCTGTGGGAGAATAGCGAGGTCAAAAACCTCATCATCTCGGCGCACGGCCTGCTCCCCATCCTCGAGATCCTTGAGCGCTGCACCGTCAAGTCGCGCCAGTACATGATCCTCCAACTTCTCAAGGTCGTCAACGCCATCATTCTCAACGACACCGAGATTCAGGAGAACCTCTGCTTCGTCGGCGGCATTCCCATCATCACCAAGTTTGCCGCGCGACAGTACCCCGACGACACGAGGCTTGAAGCGGCGGCTTTTGTGCGGCAGATGTACCAGACCTCGACGCTGACGCTGCAGATGTTTGTGAGCGCGGGTGGTCTGAACGTGCTGGTGGAGTTTCTGGACGAAGACTACGACATGTCGAGGGATCTGGTGCTGATCGGCGTCAACGGCATCTGGAACGTCTTTGAGCTGCAGGGGCCGACGCCCAAGAACGACTTTTGTCGCATCTTCTCGAGGAGCAAGATCCTGTATCCTCTTGCTCTCGTGCTGCACCGCGTGCTCGAGGAGGAAAATGACGGCGAGGAGGGCGAGCTGGACGAGCTGATCGAAGGCCGCATCGTCAACATCTTTTATTTGTTCTCGCAGGCGGAAAACTACGTCAAGGAGATGGTGGCCGACCGGTCGGTTCTCAAGTCTGTGCTCAAGGACCTGACCAAGATGACGCCGCTGCATCAAGTGACGATGCTCAAGTTCATCAAGAACCTCTCCATGCTCTCGACGACCATCCTCGCCCTGCACTCTGCCGACGCTATCGACTGCCTCATCGACCTGCTCTCGCTCTCGATGCGCAAGGGCCACTCTCACTTTCGCGAGATCTCCAACCAAGTTCTCAACACACTCTTCAACCTTTGTCGACTCAGCAAAGAACGACAAGAGGACGCAGCCGTCGGCGGGATCATCCCCCTGCTCCTCAAGATCATGAAGACGGACCGTCCGCCCAAGGAGTTTGCCCTCCCGATCCTATGCGACATGGCACACTCGGGCGCAAAGGGACGGCGGTACCTCTGGCAGAACAAGGGCCTCGATTTTTACGTCTCGCTGCTCACTGATCAGTACTGGCAGGTGACGGCGCTGGACGCCATTCTGGTCTGGCTGCAGGAGGAGACGGCCAACGTCGAGAACCACCTCACGGACGGTAAATTCACGGCTGCGATCATGAGCTGCTTCAACACCAACCGTCTCAACGCGTTCGATTCGAACCTGCTGGAGCCGTTGCTCAAGCTGCTCCGCCTGTCGCCGACGCTCGCCTCCACTCTGGCGAGACCCGAGCTCTTTTCCGGCATCGCGCAGCGCCTGTCCCACAAAAAGGCCGTGGTGCGTCTCAACCTGCTGCGTCTTGTGCGCATCATCATGGACGCGTGCGACTCGTCCCTCGGTGCGGGTGACGGTCTGCGGACGCTCAACACGCAGCAGGTGCGCAGGCTGATGGACGCGATCCAGACGCTCGCCGACACCGACTCGGCCGTATTGGTGCGGAACCTGGCGGCCGAGCTGCTGAAGTCACACCAGGCTGCTGCCAAGCCGCTGCCCGAGTGGCAGACGCACCAGCCGCATAGCAGCTCGGCGTCGTCGTCGTCCATCTCGAGCTCGAGACGGCGGGGTGCTGATCGTAGGAACTCCAACTTTACCCCTCCCGGACTCGCACCGAGCTTCTCCATGCCGCAGACGCCAACGCACAGAGTGCGGGCGAGCCTAGTTGGCGGTGGCAGCGGCGCTGGCGGGATGAACAGCAATATGAATCTCGGGCTCGCGCTTGGGCTGGGTAGGGAGAGGGGACAGGACGCGTACATTGAGGTCGCTTCCGGCGCGAGAGACAGCATTTTCACAGCAGGCGGGCTGTCGCCACGGAGAGCAGCCTATCTCGAGCGGGAAGCGTCGCAGCACCTTTATCGCCCAGTGAGCCGCGATGGCGGTCCGACAGGTATCCCGCGACGCGTGAGCGGCGGCTCGACGGCATCCAACACGTCCTCTGCCTCCTCGTCACATCACGCCCGGTTCGTAACTGCGAGCTCCAACGCGGAGAGGGAAAGAGGCGGCGGTGCTGCTCTGCAAAAGGGGGTCAACTCACGCTTACCACGCACTCCCACGACGGCGGGAGGGTCCGCGAGATCAGACAGCACGGCGAGCACTACGGACGACAGCAGGCAGCAGGGGGCATCGTCTGCCTACCACCGGCCGGCGAGCGCTGGGGGGCCGCTGGGGACTCGGGAGACGTCGAGAACGGGGAGGCAGAGGGAGCAGGAGAGGGAGATGCAAGCGGGGGGTAGGAGGAGGAGGGGAACGGAGAGGGACATGAAGTGGTCGTGAGGATGTGCACGAAGGAAGGATTATAAAGGGTAAAGGGGGGGAAAGAGAAACAAAAAAGGGGGCGCGGTTTGGGCATACGAGAAATGGAATTCACACGGGCGCAACGAGCATATGTATAATGAATCAATGGCACATACAGGTATATACTACAGCGTATCATCGTAAGAGCGAAGCAGTGTCATGTTATATTGTGTTGTTCAGCCTTGCAGTCCATGGTTGAGCGTGGCTTGATGAGGCTCTGCGTGTGGCTTGAGGGCTACGAACGGCTCTTGAAGGTGCAAAGTGATATATTGGTGATGGTCACCAGAGAGAGCTTTCAAGGAGGCTCCAATCGAGTAAACTCTGCCATATATCAACGTCTGCTCCCTGACTACACATCTTTCAACATGCGGAATAAAAGGTGGTGCGCGAGGCTGACTGGGGCACCGATGCCCCCCTGGTGAATTCTTTCAAGATTCGCCAATCATCGCAGAGTCACGGGAATAGATTGCACATGTCTGCAGCTCAGCCACATCGATATTGCTACGAGCTAGATCATGGCAGGGACGCGTGAGCGTATCGTGCGTGCATGCGTGCGGCTCAGCCTCATCAATACTACGTGCCCCCAAACGCGGCTGCGATGCAAGGATATAAAACTGCCTGGACGCAGGTATGTAAGTATGCACGCAGGTGCCCAACGCGGAGGCTGCCTCTTTCATCCTTCATTCTTTCCATCACTGTCTGCTGTTGGTTCATCCTAGTCTCTATGAATTACATTCACCGTCACTTCTTCCAAAACGACCAAGCACGGCCTCAAGTATGACCACTCCTCCAGCTTTGTCTCCAGCGGAAGCCCTGAAACCCCACCTTAACGAGATAACGAAATCTCGACTCGCCGGGTTGCCACGGTTCTTTTCATCCTCGATCCCCAACACGCTTCGTCGCTTGCGCGAAAAGTCGAGGAGCTTCCTCCGCTCCGTCGGCCTCGCGTTCGTCACGTTCACCCGCGAGCAGGAACAGCCCAAGATCCTCCTCCGACGCTCGCGAAAGACGGCGCTCGCGCGCTCGGCTGTACATCTGCTTCCCTCGCTCGTTTCTCTCACCGTTATTGTTGTGAACTGGTGCGGGTTGTATATCGGCGGGCAGCTGCAGGGACCGCAGGATCAGGATGATGTGAAGCTTGGAGTGCTTCAGGTCTGTGCTAAAGTTCAGGTGAGCACACACATGCATTCTTGGAGCTTGACTGTGGTCTATAATCAGACCTATGAGGTCGGATTGACGGACTGTTCTTGCAGGAGCTGCTCATTGTTGCGAGTCTGGCCTCGATCATCTTTCACGTTTTGCGCACCAATCTTCTCGAGCGAACTGGCGTGCCTCTTGGTCTGCTGGGGTCTGGATTCGCCTTTACACAAGTCAGGTATGTACTCATCCCAAAGCCGAGTGAAAGCAAAAGGGTGGAAAGTATGGCTGACTCGCTTTAATTTTTGACAGTTTCTTCTGGTCTCCCGACTTTCTCGGCGCGCTCTTCTACAAAGACGCCTCGTGGTACCGAAAATGGCTCTTGATCGGATTACTCGCCGTGTCAGGCGGGATTGCTGTTCTCGCTGGTCCTGCCACGGCTATTCTGATGATTCCGAGACAGATGGACTGGCCGTTGGGAGGCGTAAAGTTCTGGTTGAATGGTATGTATATCTGTTTGTCGTCAGGAAGCTCATCTGAAAATTTTCGATGACCAGCTTGCTTCGTAACGGTATTCACCACGATCCTAACTTGAAATATGAATACAGGCGCTAAAGACGACATTTGGCCCGCTGAGATATCCTCAGCAACCATGGGACACTATGACTGCTCCAAGGGGGATGCCTGGTTGGAAGATCCCAACTGCCCTTCCGCTGGTTTTCGTCAACTGTACAATTATCTCGACGTCTGGAGAGCTCCTCTCGACGATGGCCTGATTGACTTCGACTTACAAGACCAAGGTCTTCGGAAAAATGTGCTCGTGTCCACCCCGTACTGGGAAACTGTGGTTGTTTCACCGCATAGACACGTTGCCATTATGCATGCCGTCTCGAAAGCCCTGTACGTGGATGTGCTGGAAGCAGCTTTCAAAAATATCACGCGCTATCCGAGGGTCAAGCCTCATGCGTGGCTGGCGCAATATCCTGCAGACCAGGTCTTCCGCACCAGAAGTGAGGTGCCTGCAGCACGAGCTGCCTGCATGTCAGATGAATCGAAACACGTCGAATTCAACTCCACTCTCACAGATATCTGGCCGTGGTTTCCTCCGTTGGCCCCAGAAGGCGACATTCTTCAATACTGGACATTCCAGATGACCGGTAGTGACATAGCCCTCATTCATGAACGAACCAAGAGCTTTGCAAATCCAGACAAAACTCAAGTCCTCGTCGTACCTTGGAGGATAAACAACAGCACGGGTGACACATCTGTTCTCCTTCTGCAGCCAATGGTCCAAGAAGATGGCCAGGTGAAGAGTGGCAGCTGGAAAGTGACCGGGTGTACTGTGAGTGCTGCGTGGGCTGAAGCCGACACGGTCATCAACTTCCATGTCAACGGCGTGACGTACAAGTACAGTACAGACCAGGGGCAATCCCGCGTTGAAGTTGAGCGGATCGATAACGACGTGTTCGGCTGGCGTTGGTTCAGTCTCTCAGAGGATCCCTGGCGGAAAGTTCGCGTTCTTCCCTCGTGGTTCGAGATCGCGGCATCCACGCTGAGCGATCCTGTTCAAGCATCTGCCTACAGTGCCAATCCGAATTCATCTACCGTGGAAACCTTGCTGAGCCTCGTCGCTCGTAAGAATTTCCCCACAAGACCGGACTACACAAACATGTTGCAGCAGGCCCTCGCCCTGTTCATGGCGGACAGCCTCTCCCGCGTGTCATCCCACCTGACCTCAAACTACAGCCGCATGCTCGAGCCCATCCTCTCGGCCCCCATCACCAAAAGGACCACAGAGCTCTTCCTCCGCGTCGGGGACCCGCCCGAGCACAACCCCTTCACGCCACCAGCGGGCAACCGCACCGAACTCACCATGCGAGCATTCGCCAAGGGATACGTCATGGCCTCCCGTAGCTGGTCAGACTACCTCAGCATCGCCATCCTCCTCTTTCATGCGTTCCTAGCCCTGAGCCACACCGTCTTTCGCGTCCTGATCCGCCCCACGACGAGCGACTCGTGGGAGACGATCACCCAGATGCTCGCCCTGGCGCACAAATCTCCCGCGCCCGACGACCCGTCCGTGCTGGCAAACACGTCGGCGGGGATATGGACATGACGCACGCCGGCTCAGCTCGCTTGGGTCGAGGATTCGAGTTCCGATAATGGCTCGACGGAAGATTCACCGCCGGAGCAGCTGAGGTTGCGTTTCAGGGGACATGTTGATGAGAAGAGGGATGAGACAAGGCGGGCTGTGGTAGGGAAGATGTACGGGAGTCGGGATTAAACTATGCTACCTTTCCGTTCTGGCAAGATTTGCCAATTTTTACGTGTCATGATTTGTGTGGACTTTCGCACAAGCGAGGGTCGAAAAAGAATTGGACTCCAAGACTCGTTTGTGGCGAAATGGAGCGGTCAGAACAGCGGCCAAGTGCTGTCTCCTCGACTGTCTGAAAACTACACCCCTTTAGCTCCGTCTTTTCCTACATTATGCAACGTGATGTGCAATGTGCTAATACGTAGCATAAAGAAGTGCTGTACATATAGCATGCGCTATTCGTAGTAAAACATAGCACATCTACTATCTATGCTGAATGGTGTAGAAAAGTCACGCCATAGAGGTAAAGGTGAGCATGGTGCACAGTTACCATCAGTATATGATAAACCATTTTGGTATTCATAATGCGAGACTATCTACTCGTGAGACCGTGACACTCCAGTGCCTGACCTATCGTCCTCCCCAGGTCCAGCACATGGACACATCAAGTGTACGCATGCGCTCAACTATCTTAAAAGTCTCCTTCTCAAATGCTTCTGCCTAATCAAATGTCTCTGATCCCGCAACAAGAAAACAAGAAAAAAATGTAAAAACAAAGTCAAACGTCGTCGAGTCGACAGACACAAGCCAGAAACTCATGTCTTATCAACCAAAAGACGGAAAATTCATCGCCATGACGTGATATTGTGATAATTTATCGTCGTGAATCGAAAGGAACAAATTGTGTTGCATCATAAAGGAGTGACGGTGAAGCGAATTAATAGTCTCGTTAAAGAACAATGCCAGCGTTGTAAACAATGTGCCACAACGTCCAGCAGAAACCAGCTGCCTGAGGAGCTGATCAGAAATCAAGAAGTGAAGCGGTGTATCAAACCGCGCTCGGTGTCATCGTGTGGTCCCGTGAGAGTGTGGATCCTTCCCATCAGGAGCAATCATGTCGCAGAAACAAGTCCGGGCGCATAAAGTCGTTAAAGGTGATACAGAAAAGAGAAACACCGTGGTCAGCTCTCAAGCAAGGCTGGTCTTGCGCTTCTCAACGCTGGTCAGAACAAGGCGAGGAGCCCTGCGTTGGGTAGCAGCCTCATCGGCTTCTTTGGCATTGCGCACAGAGCCGTTCTTGAAGACGTGGGCAAAACTGCTGGTCTCGGTATCGCTAGCGTTGCTGTCAACACTGCCTCGGCCGCTCATGGATCGGGACCCAGGGCGCTCGGAGCCGATAGCTCCCCAACTGCCACTGCCGGAAGTAGGCGGGTTGCCACAGTCCATCTCGCCCGCAAGGCTGCCGGAGCCGCTGCGGCCAGAGTCAGACTCGTTGTCGGTGATGGGGGTGGATGACTCTTCTGCGGTCTCAGAAACTGGGCTCATGCTACCTGCCGAGCTGCTGGTACCCTTGCGGCGCAGGTTGCCGGCACGCATCAGGTTGCTGACGGCTGATCGCCTGGTGCGTGTGATGAAGTTCTTACTGCCCTCGTGCTTGGAAGTGGGCTTCGCCTTGATCTCATCAAGAGACGGAGGGTTCCGAGGCTGGCGGATGGGATGCTCACCAGCACGAGCTTGTCCAGGACCGTAGGTGCCAGTCATGGGGGTCATGGGGAAGTTGGCCATCTTAGGCCCAGCAGACTTGGTAGAGTCGATGATAGCAGTAGCAGCGAGTCCACTGTCGACAGGTGCAAGGGACGAAGCCTTCTTATGGCCGCGGCGGAAGGCATTGGCAGATGGCGGGGGCAGAGGCGCAACATCTACCTGAGGTGACTCGTAGCGCTTGGGTGGCGAGTTGCTGCGGAACTGGTTTTGCAACTGCGCGTGGTTCTCCGGAGGTGGTGAGACCTGAACACGGGGCATAGCCTGGTGCTGCTGCTGCTGCTGCTGCTGCTGCTGACCAAAAGAATGAATGGCAGGGCTCATGGGCTGCTGCTCCATCTGCATGCCGGGCTGGCGGATGGACGAGGTGTCGACAAAGTACTGACCCGTGGCCTGATTGTAGTAGACTTGCTGGCCCTGGCTCATAGCGGCTTGCATGTTGATTTGCTGCTGCATGTTCTGGAGCTGCTGCTGCTGCTGGTACAGAGCAATTTGCTGCTGAGTGAGCTGAGGGTTGTTGAGATTGAGCTGCTGGAACTGCTGAGCAGCCGCTTGAACACTCCTAAGTTGCTGCTGAAGTTGCTGCTGCTGCTGAGCAAGGTACATGTTGGTGCGGAGAAGCTGTTCATACAGACTTGGGTCCATGTATTCCTGGGCTTGCTCGTCGAGAATCTCGGGTGCAAGGACCTGATCAACGGTGTACTGGTGGTGGTTGTTGTTCTGGTTGCCGTAGTTGGTCTGTTGGGTCTGCTGGGTCTGGTACTGGGGAAACGCTGTCTTGGGAGGGTTGTACATGTTCTCGGCACCGCCCATGTTACCATTCACTGGGTTCCGGGCGAACTGCTGCTGGGGATTGGCGGTGGTTGGCGACATGGGGCCGAACGAGGCACCGGTCGACGTCTTGGGGGCCGTTCTCAGGCCGGCCAAGAGATGACCGCGAGCTGTTCGGGGAGTGGGTACGCCATTGTCTTGCTGCGTGTTGCCCTGCTTGATGGTGTCAAAAGACAGGGGTTTGATGTTTTGACCTCCTCTGCGGGAGGCCAGACCACCAGTGGGCATGCCGAGCCCGCTGGACGCGAAGTTGTTGGAAGTCATCTGAGCGAGGCCGCCTGCGAGCATTGCTCAGGAAATATGAAGCTGGTGCGGGTGGTAATAATGGGATTGAAAAAAAAAGTGCAAATGAACGACCAGAAAGTCTTGGTGCCGCGAGTAGTTTTGATCCGGATGAAAACCTTGGTCGGGTTGATTATGCGATGCGGACTGGCAGCGAATAAAGACTCGATTCGTCACAGACAAAGTCGAGTTAAAAGTGACAGACAAAACGTTCAAGAATCCAAGAAAAGAGTCCTGTTTGCGTTTGACGTCGACAAGTCGATTTCAAGAAAGGGGTATGCTTGAGGAACTTAAAAAGGATGGTGCTGTGTTGTCGAAGAGCGCGGCGGACTGGTGAAAGAAGCGGTCGGAATGAATGTCTGATGCTGCTAAGAAAGCTGGCGAAGAAGGAAGGTGGTAGTCCCGAAGCTGGAACTGGAATATGACAGAGTAAAGGGAACCTTTCGGTACAAGTGACTCGCGGCCCTACAAAGGCGTAGGAAGCAAATGTCGCGTTGTCGCCGTTGGAGAGCAGATGCGAAAGCAAACGACAGAGCGCCAAGTCCACTGGTTCGGTGTCTGCGTATATTTTTCGCGTTTGGAACCGCGTTCCGGCAGTGGTGAGACTGCACTGAGTCTTGTGGAATGCGGAAAGTCTGTTCAGACAGGGTCGTGGTGAGACACAGCCGCGTTGCGTTGAGCAGAGTGCTTACTCGTTTGATGTGCAGACCGATGCGATGCGAAAGTTTGCTGGTGATGAAAAGTCGATGAAGACCAAGATTAAGCGTCGATGAAGAATTCGAATCCGGGCGGGTGGTTGTAAAGTACACAGTCGGGATGATTATTTTGGGAGTGGAAAACCGCAGGTTTTAGATGATGGTGTGGGTATCAAAAGTGGCAGTGACGTTTGATCTAGGCCGCCGCAAGGCAGAAGTCTTTTTCTTTTCTTTGTGAAAGAGAGAGAGAGGTTGGTCGAGGCGATGTGGAATTACTTGAGCAGGTCTCTTTCAAAGAATAACTTGGGATGAAGACGCCCTTGCGTGGCGAGGTGCAGCTCTGTCCTCTCTTCTCTTTGTCGTTGGGATTATTTCCGGATGGTGCAGTACGTGCGTGCGTGCGTGCGAAGAACGGCGAATGACGGATGGCGAACAGTCAAAACAAAGGGCGAAGGAGTCCGAGTGTTGGTCGATGATGACGGGCGTACACTGAAGAGAGGGCGAAGAGCGGAGCGGAGGGCGGGAGAAAAGATGGTGGTGGTGATGGAGGAAAATGAAAGAGAAGAGGAGGAGCAAATTGAGGCGAGCAAAGAGGGAAGGAGCGTGTGGACCAGGGGGTGACGGGGCGAATGGAGCACCTGCCTGCGGCTGCTGCCATCATCAATCTGCTCAGGGCTGCCCGAAGTGGGCGAGATGACAGGCTCCGTCAGTGGCAGCGGCAGTGGCAGTAGCAGTGGAACCTGCTCGCTGTGGTGGCTTTGTGCTGCTCTCTGCACGCCTGCCGCTCAGGGAGGAAGGAAGGCGCAGACACGAGCCAGAATGGGAGAAGCCAAGGAAGCAGCGCCCACTGCCGTCACCAGACGGTGCAGGTGGAGCGTTAGCCCAGGTATCCCCTGAACGCGTTCCCCTGGAAGCCCATCCTTCTGCCACGCGCCGTCCTAGCACCTGAGAGCATCACCCCTGAGGGTTTGACCTCCCCTGTAGCTCGTCGATAGCTGACGCTGTAGCTTCAACCCAACTTTTTCGATCCAAATCCTCATCTCCTTTGTACCAAAAACATGCGTAACAATCATAGAGTGCCCACCAGAATACTACGCCCTGCTTGACCTGGTTCAGACATCCTTCTGCCGCAGTACTTTTTTCCACTTCCGACAGTGAGTGGATGGAACCCCGATGCTTCCAGCCGCCAGCCTGATGGACGATCGCCGCGTCGAGCCAATCGCAGCACACGACATCCCAGCATCCCAGCGACGGCAGCGCAATACAGGGGCCATGAGTGGATGAGCAGCCAGCACGGGCGTGATCCAGCAGCAGTGATGGCGGTGGGCAGCATTAGTGGCCATCCAATCAGGAGACGGAGGCTGACAATGAGCGTTCCATCACGCTGCCATCCATCCCGTCTAACGACCTCCCCTCACGAACGGTCGATCGATATTATGTGTTGTACATATGGAGAATTTGTCGTGGGTGGCATCTACAACTAGTCTGAAAGGCGAGTGAACCAATTACGGACTCGACTTCAAATATGCAGTTCATGGCCTATCGACGCCACGCGTGACTCGATCCCCGTTGTACCCAAACCTCGTCCATTCACGGTCACGTGGCCTCTCTGCTGCCTGAGGACTCGCCCACGTTATTATCACGGCACCATCAAATGCCCTCCTTCTGCAGAAAGCACCGCACACGGGCTCCATCGCGACCGGACCTCGCTTCGGCGCGTCGAACAATATCGCCAACGCATCCGCTAAAATAGCTGCGATGCACAACTCGCCGTTCATCATTCCCAAGTGGACCGTCGCCATTCCCCACCTCGCTCGCTCACAGGGCCATACCAGGCCAAAACTGGGGGGTGAGTGCAAAACGCTGCCGAAAACTCTCCCCCGACCGTTCTCACGACCCCTGAACCCCGCTTCTGGGATTGTCCCCCTTCTAGCGTGTTTTGCTCAAAGGGCTGCAAGTCACGGTTTGCTAGCCTGGTCGATCTCTCGTCGCAGCAAGCTGCCATCCCTGTCATCGCGCGCTGACTCGTTCGCGTCTCCCAGCAGAGCAGACCGCTCTTTCAAGAGCCCGCTTTCATGTACGCATGGTGGCCACCTCGGAAGGATAATAAACGGAATACGATCGTGTGATGAATCCTTTGGAGAGAGCGGGTTGGTGACCACAAATGAGATTGGGCAGCTAGACAGGCCAGCTTTTGGGTATCTTGACTGCGAGGCACATCCCTGCTGCCATTTGCGTTTCATGTCCGGCGCACCCTGCCGCCGCACAGATATTTTCATTCTCCCCGACATCCTCTCGCGTCAGTCGGCCATGTGGCTCGGCCCTTGAATTGGTCACTCCTCTGGGGCTCCCTCCTGCGTTCAACGGCGATGCGAACATGCACAGGCAGCCCGCTCAATACGCCTGGGCGCTGTACCGAGCCTTGACTGCCTGATCCCGATCTTTGGTTGTGTTGCTCTTCAGGTGGCCAGCCTGAGAGAACCGACAGTTTTTGGTTCATCCAGGCGAAGCCCTGGCTGCACACCCACCTGCACTGTCGCGTCTAATCACCCAGCCACTGGGCTCCGCAAACTGTCACCATCTATCGCTATTTGCCAGCGTTGCACGACGGTGTCACGTCTCGACGCGTTTGCCGTTCGATGGGGTCGCGTCAAGCCTGCTGTCTCCAATCCAGCGCGGAAGTGTGAATGAATTTCCGATTCGCGAGACAAAGACTTTAGACCCTATTTGCACCACTTTACATGCAGAAGAGCGCCTCTCGCGGCAAATGGCGCTTAAGCTTTCCTGTTCACTGGCTGATCCAGCGCGGCGGAACCGCGTGGGCTCTGGTGAAGGCCGGTTGAAGCCTGACACGTGTTGACCGAACATGCGGCCAAAATCTAGCCGAAAGCGTTGCATGCACTTTGCCGCCGAGGGAGACGGCAGAAGACAGGTCACATTGGACCCGAGCCCTTGGAATGGAGCAGGTATTGGGGAAGAGCTTGAGCTTGCAGAATACACCACTCTTGGTATGTTTGGCTGCTTTGCCTTGGAATGCCTCATGGTTATTGTCTAAGGCAAAAACCTTCCGCCATCATCTTGGAGAGCGTTCTTCGATGGACGGTGTCTGAATCGAACTAAATTGGGACTGTGGACAATAGCTTGAGGTGTGTCCGACGCATCCGAGGCCTAGTGATGACTATTGATGCAGACGAACCGCAAAATCTCGACGGAAAGATACAGACATATGGGCCAGCCGGGGGCAATGACCGGGGAGCCTCAACACACGACCGCTTCCCGGAGAAGGTTTTTGCTTTGTTTAGCTACGTGGTGATTTGATCGCGATCATGCAGAAGCACTGAGCAGCGAAATCCCGACGTCTCAATGCATTGTGTAACTGTAACGAATGAGAAAGAGATCCTAGACCACAACGAACCCTGCCCCTCAAGACAAGTCGACAACCAGACACAACTGGCCGTGAACATTTATGTATGCTAAGATGAATTTGCCTAGAATTAGTAAAGTATATTTCCATCATGTTGAACGAACAATGAGCAGTCAAAATGGTACTTTTATTGTGAGATAGGATGTAGGGTAGGTAAGGCGGACCAGTCGTGGCACAGGTCAAAAACAGCAAAAGATTGGAGAAACAGGGAATCGAACCCTGGACCGCCTCTAACTTAGAGTTAACAATTCCGAAGAAACGAAACATGCTAAAGAGGAATTATACCACTAAACCATTTCCCCAACTGTGATAGAGCAATTTATTTTGCGATTCAACAAGGTTGTACAGCTTCCCCCAGCTTAGTATTGTCAGCCTTCTTGTGAAAACATCTACTACCCTACAATGCTCTCGGCCACAGAACCGCCACTCAGTGATCCTAGGCGATCAATATCTTTGATCGCGACAAAGTTCAGATGGGCTCAGTTTCACACTTGGCCGTCCCCTAATATACATGATCCAAGCTTCATTCCATTGCTTTAGAGGGTGGTTTGCACACCATCATCTCACCTCGGCACACATTGCTCCTCTCCATGTTTTTCACGGGTTGGTCATTCACCCATGACATCCCAAGGCGACTTGCAGACTCTGTGAAGCTTTGTAACGCCTGGTAGCTTCATTGTTAATGCCATTCATGATGCGCGCAATCCGAGGAAGAAAGACATAGTAAAGAACCCCACAAACCAGGCTGGCTGGTGTAACTCTCACCACTTTCACACTATCTGCAGATCCACGTCTCAGCTGAGCACCCCGCGCTGTGTCACCTTGAGGCGTTGACATCGACCCCGAAACGCGCATCGCATGTGACAAAACACACAGCGCGCTTTGGCTGTCATGGGGTGGTTGGGACAGTTTCGCGGCTCTTCAACGAGCGCGACCTGGTCTCCTGGTAGCAAGGGCCGGCCCCGTCCCTTCCAGCGCTTCAACTCCACGTTGGGAGATAAACGAACGGTAACAGAGGGTTCGCAAACGCAGCTCTACAACCATCTGATAAGACACACACCCTCACGTACAATAACGTACATTCGTAATCGATCAGACACGGGGAATGCTTGTTCATTGTGCGTCAGGACATGTCAGCATTGCTTCGGAAGATCTGACCACGACTCTTCTGCGCGCTTACTGCCCCACTTACACCTTGCCTTCATGGTCTCCTCAGCATGTCATGCTCATGGAGACCTGAAGGCTAAGGGAAGTTCTGACTCAGTCCGCAGAGACATATGCATGACTACCCAGGCGACCGATGTCTTGCTCGTGCGATTCACACGCCGTGCTTTTGGTAGTCGATCTTGTCCTCAACTGTTGCTGAGGGGCGAACCTGCGCCTGAAGCCGACAGCTAGCAGCGAGAGATGGAGGCACAAAGGCATGAAATCCTGGTCTGGGAGAAGTTCATGCGCTCGGAGGAACATGCGCAAACAGCTTGATGTGTGCCGTATTTAGATGCAACGGATCCCAAGTCACAAACAAGCGTCCTTGCTTTTTACAGAGAGGCAAGGCCGCGCGCATACGGAGCGGGCATCCTTGCGATGCGTTTGTCCTAGGCGCGGAATGTTGCGTCGCAGATGAAATGATTCTGCCTGAATCCTTCTCGGAGCGCCATAGATCCGGCGTAGGCTGCTGCATGTCGCCTGTCTGCCAACGCGCACTGATCAACAGCTACTTGGGTGCCTGTCGTGGTGCCTTTCCGTGACCAAATCCATGCTCATGAAGCGAGGAAGAACCCGTCTTGCCGTGCTCAGCCTCAGAGCCTCATATTCGCATCTGCGGGATCAGGTTTTCCCTTCCAGGAGGAGCGCGCTTGACGTCGTGCCTTGACTCGATCGAACCAACTACATGCAGAAATGAATGCGAAAACGGGTTCTGCAGAATCTTGAGACTCTGGATGGCTCACATTAGAGGACACCAACACTCAAACTAAAGATACAGTCATGTGCATGACCCGCTCAATAAGAGCGTCTTACACACATTGTGACTGATGCTGTCTCACGACACGAGGCTGTCTTGTAGAGGGGTTGAATGGAAAGAGAAAACAAGATGGAAAATCTTAAGCTTGGTCATTATTCGTAGGCCTCTTATCGACACAAATGGACTGGGCGTCATCGCCAAATGACTATCGGCCAATAAAGTAGGCAAGATGGTCATTGGGAATCAGACGACAAAAAGGCCCAGAAAGAAAGACACAGGTAATCGGCCGAAACACTAAGGCGATGCACACGCATATACGTTTGACTTCCACTACGCGATCCAGGCGACTGCTCATATCGCGTACGGCATAGGGAATGCACCCCTGAGGTTTCGAGAAGTTTCTCAGTGCATCATGTCTTCTGGCCTTACATTCGGGCCAAAAAACCCGCCTTGTCGACCCCCCGAGGCTGCACAAGCTAGGCAGACCCCTCCATCGAACACACGAGTGTGTCGAGTCCATCCAGCGCCATGCTCAATTGTTGAGGATGTAAGTCCGCCGTGGATATGCGCGTGACGGTGCTCCGGAACTTCCTGAGCACCCGAGCCCAGTGCGGGTGAAGCGGAGGGAAGCAGGCCATCTGAAGGCGGATAGGAAGATGAAAGCACCGTGTGCGCGGGGTGTTGAGGCGACCACGAATGTTGCTCTGAGACACGGTCATTGACTGGATTCGATCTGGTGGATGAGCGCCTCCGAGTCTGAGAAGGAAAGATGGGTGAGATGTCCGATGTGGGACTTGATGTTGCAGAATAGTAGTCGGGGTTCTCGTCCATGTCGAGGCTCTCATGTTCCTGCAGCGGTCCTTGAAAGTAGACGGTAGTTGTAGTGCAATAATCAGTTGGCGAGAATGATGGTGCTGTGGGAGACCTCGCTATCGTATAGAGATGGGAGCCCTCGTTTTCTTTCGTCCAGCGAGTATCGGACACAAGCCATGATGGTTCCTGTTGCAATGCCGCCACATCTGCGAACGGCATGTGTGCTTCCTCCATGGCTCCCACCTGTTTGTCTCCCTTGGTCTGGCGACGCTCTTGATCTCGAGATGGGCCAGAGCCCTTTTCGTGTTGTTGTCGTTCCACCTTTTCCGACGGATATGCGTGAAGGGCAGGTCCCTTACACGGCGGGCCTCTACGCCGTTGATTGCAGTAGGAGTAGTAGAAAGAGAGACCGACAAGAACCAAAACGGCAACACCCATGAAGACGAATGCAATAAGTGAGCAGGTGGGCATCTGAGCCTTCAAATAGTCCACTGTCGCGAGTGGAAGCGCGGTAATAGCGGGCGGTGTTAGTCGCGCCGCACTTCGACTGGCCACAGGGATGATGGTGGGCATGTTTTCTTTGTGGGAGCCAGGCTGGTGCCGTCGGCCAGGGTGCCTTAAAGCAAAATGAGTTCTGGTCACGTTATGTCCTGCGGTCAGACACCACTTCTGGGGGGTTCCCTGTCAGTCGAGGATTCCTCGAAATGTGGTTTTGAGGATACGAGGCTGCGCGTAAAAAACCCGACCGATGACCGTGATAGGCAGGTACCGGGTTCGTGGGTGAAGCCGTGCAAAAGTGCGAAAGTGCGGTATCCTCAAGTTTGGGCCCTTCAGGTTTTAACGAATGACAGACAACGACAGCTCAGCAAGACGAGCAATAATGAGAAGCGAGTCCGGGAAGGTAGCGCTGCTGGGCTGGTATTGGTACTTTGTGGAGTGGTGTGGGAGCTGTCGTGTTGGTGTATAATTAGCGCCAGTGCTCGTCAACAACCTAAATCCGTTATAAGTGCGTCAATACGTACTCTCTATATTAAGAGTCGTTTGGGTGATCCTGTGCTGAATCCTCAAGACGGTTTGTCCGTTGGGCCCAGGACCGTCGCATCGGGTCATGTGCCTCCTTTTGAACACTTTGTTGATGGTGCTGTCCCGTAATACGGGGAACGTCCTATCAACCCGGACCAGCTGAAGATGTGGAGTAAGGCGCGAATGAAGGTGTGCAGGTGCCGGGCGGCTCCTACGATTCGCACGACCAGGTATCAATCATGACACATTCACAGCATTCAGCTAGAACCCCTTGCGCACGATGATGTTCTCGAAGTCATTGCGATGGTGCCTCCACACATCGGGAGGCGGGAGAAGGAAGGCTCAGCTGAGGTGAGCCCTACGAAGTCCGCCCGAGCCGAATGCAGGGCGGACTCAGGCCGAGTAGGACCGGCTGCTCTGCGGAACACGCTTTGTACATGTCATGGGCGCGAGCTCCAAGAGAAACGGCTAGCCGTATGCGTCTATTGAATTTGCCCGGCGAAGATAGCAACAAACTTTGCAGGATGAATCGCTGTTTGACCCTGATCAAAGCCCTGAAGTGACAGGGCAGCCACATCGGGACCGAAGAGGCTGAACTCTTGGTGGATCGGACATGATTGTACGACCAACAGCAGAAGGGCTTACTGCAGCAGACGAACGAACGTATGTATGGGAGACAGGCTGCGGCTCAAAATGGGACATATCCCTGCCTTGCGTCGTGTCGAACGGAAAGACGCGAGGTGAAGGCAGGATTGCGAAACGCGAAAAAGGTGCACGCGCCGCAGACAAGCGAACTCGAGCCAACACAAGCCACCAACATTTGGTTGCGACGAAAGTTTGAGTGAAAGATCGAGGTGGCGGTGGAGGCGTGCGTGCATGACGGTTGGTGGTTTTCGTTCAGGTGCTCCACCCTAGAAACCCTGGCAAGCTGAAGGGCGTTGAATCGGAGTGGTCGTGAGCATTTGCGGCGTCTCCCGGCTTGCCAGATGAGGAAAGGCTTAGAGCGAGGCAAGCTGAAGGGATTCGCATCTAGAAGCCTGCGACGGTGTGAGGATGAGGATGGCACAACAGGGTGGCAGAGTTTTCTTTCAGAGTCGAGGACGAGGAGCGTTGGTCAATGAGACAATTCTGGGCGTCCAGGCAGCAGCCATTTGATTGACCGAAGGAACGGCGCAAACAAGAAGCAGGAGGCGAGTGAGCCAAAGATTTCTTATCATGGCTGCCTGTATGTATCCTTCCTCCCTTGTGCCACACAAACAGGGTGGAGGCTGACAGGAGGGTACTTGCTGTGCCTCTGGCAGGAGGAGCATCTTGCAGGCACCTGTTGCTGCTGCTGCTAGCGCCAGCTGCACCCCCTGGTTGGGTCAAGACAGGAAACTCAAGGACAAGGCAGGAGCGTCATCAGCCTCTGGCGACATGTTCCCAAAAAGGTAGGAGGCGCGTTCGACTTTGGGATCACCACTCCGAGTTTGCAGGCTTGGACACCAACATCATCCTCATGGCTGTCATCACCAGGCATATCCCTGTATATCCTCACGGGCCTTGGTCTTCCGTGCCAAGAATGCAAACAAAATCCAACTAACGGATCTAGAATGTCTCGTCCATAGGTAGTAGATCTGGAAGAATGGCTTGGCCCCATCACCAGCTGAGACCCTCAGCACTTGCTAGCACAGGCACACCACCACTCATCAGTATCCACAGACGATCGTGCATCCATCGTCCTAAACAAATAATCTCGTCAATCGGTTTGCCCGTCAGCACGATTTCCCCTCACCTGCACACGTGAGCCTTCGCACCGGCGCATTCGCATCGGCGACACATGCATGTCCGTTCCTTGTCGACCCCCCATCGACACTCTCTGCAGCGAGCATGACGAGTGGCTGATTGCTCGTAACATAACCTCTTATTGGCAGTCTGGGTCTTATTGTCGCGATTACTGGTAATAGGTACCTTGTACCGACGAGTGGAGAGCCCACCCCACCCCAGAGCGCGACACGCTAGGCCACAATAGCTTGCCGATCCCTCGAGTCTTTCAGCCCTACGGGGGAGTCCTGGAGTATCGCAAATCTCGATAGCTATGACTTGTCAGCATCTGGGGTCACGGCATGGGCTCCCACGACCCCCGCTCGGCAACGACTCAGCTCAGCTCGCATGACATTGCGATAACTGGCGATGACAGGTCTTTTCGCGGCCTAGTCCTGCAGATTGTGTCTGAGTGGTATTCGGCATCGGGCCTTGCACTGGTCTCGAGAAGTATGTACGAGTAAAAGCATGAGGGGAAAACAAGAGTGAGATACCTTGATCTATTCATTACTACTATCAGGAAGAGGCAGAGCTGACCGCCATTCCTTGATACCATCGGGCCTGATCTGGATTTATACTATCGGTATTTACACACCCCAAGACATGACCGTTCCATAATATAATCAAGGGAAACCGATCACGATGCAAAACGAAACACATAATACATAGCCAGCCATACAAAGCCCTCAAACGCCGTGAAAATGCAGTCAACAGCGTCTTTACTTCCTGCGTCGGCAGTGTTCTCGCAGTCCCTGCCCGTCACTCCCTGTGGTTATACAGCTTTCTCACGCGAAGCACGATCCCTCTAACAGCAAGTGATCTCTGTGAGCTCCCTTCGTCTCTTGCACATGAGCTCTTGCTAAGCAGCCACGCCAAAATCCATCGGCTCGCCCATCACACCCCCGGCAGAAAGCTGCCCTGGCAGCGACGAGGACGGCGGCGGCGCCGGCAGTGGGCCCTCGCCATCTACGCCCACCTCGGGCTCCTTGTCTTCCTCCATCATCTCCACCAAACTATCGAGATTGACGTCCAGCGCCTCGCCGTCCTTGGGATCCAGACACTTTTTGAGAAGTTTTCTATACTTCTCAATCTTTTCCCCGGTGCCGACCATGCTGAGGGCGTCAACGTAGTCGGTTTCCGTTTGCCGTTGCTCGGCGAGGAGACTACTGAGTGTGCGGGCAAGAACGAGTCTCTCCTCATAGGACTCGTCTTGTGATGACGTATCTCCATTGGTTCCATTCATCCGGCCGCTCATTTCTGCATCGACGGCTTGTTGAACGTGAATCCGATTTTGGTGGGTAATCAGGTTGAGGACTTGGTGCTTCGCGAGGTTCGCTTCGTTTGATGTCTTTGCAGCTGCTTCGTCACTCTCAAGCTGTGATTCGAGCTCGGCAATTTGTGACCGTGCGGCCGCGAGTTCGGCTTGATTGTTGGCGAGGATGCGTTTGGCTTCCGCCTCGGCGGCGTTCTTCTCCTGCCACTCGTTATCGTAGCTTTCCGCTAGATCGGTAAATTTCTTCTCGATGGCAGGCGCCATACGGGATGTGAGAGAGAGGGCGGCGGTGGACTGGAAGGTAGGCAGTTTGCGGGAGGGTTTCTGGTGAGTATCGAGGAATGCATCGCGGAACGAGGCATGGCGCTGGGATTCCGGGGCAAAGGGGGACGAGGAGCGTTGTGGCGCGCGGTCTTTGCGCGTGGCATTCAGGTCCATGATGAGATCTTCCGCCCTAACGCCCTCGTTGTTGGGAATGGTCGTGGAGGCGTGACGGCCCAGAAGGGCGCGGATACACTTGCGCGCGTTGGCTTGTACAGCCATGTGCAGCGCCGTATTGCCTTCTTGATCTTGGGCGTCGATGAGCTGCTGAAAGGACGCAGGATCCAAAGACTCCTGCAGTTTGTTGAGTATGATGTCAAGATAGTAGCGGGAGCAGGATGGAGAAAAGTGCCGTCCGTTCTTCATGACAGCGGCATGATGAATGATGGTGCAGCCGGTATCGTCGCGGGCGTCTACTGTCTGCCAGAGTTCCTTCATCACGGCGGGGAAGGTCTGTTTCTCGTAGCAGTTGGTAAAGTTTACAGATTTCATGAGCGGTGTTTCGCCGCGCTTGTTCTTGACGGCCACGTTTGCGTCAAACCGTTTGAGCTGCTTGACGACATCAACGTCGCCCATGGCACTAGCCCAATGAAGGGCTGTGTGGTTTTCCGCATCGATGGGCCAGTCTGGCTGAAAGTTCGTCGGGGGATCAGGCTTGACTGCTGGCTGCTCGTTCCTCGATAGCAAAAAGTAATCGAGCAATTCATCACCGTACATGGCGTGATGCATTTCCGTCATTTCTTGTTGAGAGGGTTCCTCACGCTTGCGCTTGCGATGGGTACCTGTTGCCGCGGTCGGCGGAGCAGAAAGGTGTGAGAGATCGAAACGGGGGTCCTCGTCACCGAGGTAGGATGCGGAAGCAATTGTGATGTTATCAGGAGTATCGTCGTCGGGCATGAGGGCATCCGTGGTTTCATAGTCTTCTACCGCTGGCGGGGGAGCTGCTTATGTTAGCTGTTGGTAAGCGGCGGGGAGGCGTACCCTGGCAATACTTACGTTGAGACCATACCGGTGGTGCCGGTATATTGGGCTTCCGCTTTGATACTGTTTTCGGTTTGCTGACATGCTTGGGTGCTGGAGGAGGGCTTTCGTTGCCGGGCTGGAACTCGAAGATAGGTCGTAATCGGTCGTAGACCAGGTGTCGTTCCGCTAAGGAGATGCCACTCTCTAAGGGAATCCAGGTTCCTTGAATCATCAGCGGGGAGATCTGAGCATACCGACGACCCTTTCATACCTTGATATTTGCCATAGCCACCTTGAATTTTCTCATGGGTATCCTTTTGCACGTCTCGCTCCAAAATCCTGGTCCGTGCCGGCTTGTCGAATTGTGCTGCCTTCAGAATATGTGTGGCATTTATCCAGTTATCTTGCCGCCTCCTCATTACATGTTCTTTCAGGTCTTCTCCAAACTGGTACTCGTATACGGGAATCTGCAGAAACATCGTTAGCCTGCGTGTCTTGATCGACCTGATTCACGAGCATCTGAGCCCCACCGAGGCTGCCATGTTGATGCCAGCATCCATCAACAACATTGGTTTGATCCGCTAGACCGTCCCGTCTGCGAATTGTTGAAGACACTTACACCACTATACGTCGCACTGTAGACACCGGGCACCGCCGGCGTTGTGTTGGCGGCTGCCTTCACCATCTTGACGGTTAGGACTGGTGCGTCGTGGGTACGATGACCCAGAGGCCTATGCAATCTCGGGGTCGGGAGGTATCGTAATCGTGACGGAAATGTTACTACTTTGTTGAAAGCGCCTACGAATCAGGAATCACTGTATCAATCGCAAATCGTCGCAGTTTCGCTGGTCCGCTATCTTGGAAAGACGTTGGTAGACGGGGTCGCAAATTCATAGAAGGACTCGTGTCTGTTTCGCGGAGCGCGTTGAGTGAACGCGTGAGACGTGTCGCTAAGGGGGTGCCTCAGGCGGTAACAGAGCGTCTAGGGGACCGCTGCACGCGAATTGTCACGTGATGACTGACCGCTACCCGGGAACAAAGGGTAGTGGGGCGCTCTTTGTTAGTATTCAGGAGGCTTGGACTGGACACCGGCCAAAGCGTGTAGGGGCAACGCGATTGTCCATTGACCTGGGGACTCGAACCAAACGATCTGCCAACACCCGCCATTACTACATGTCACGACCGTTTCCGCATACGAGAAGCTGTCCCTACGTTATTTGCAGCTCGAGACTCGATATTGTTTTGTTTCTGAGATTTTGACGCGCTGTTTCTGAGCTCTCGAGCGCTCTCGTCTGCTGCATACATCTGGACTACTGCTCGCCAAAGAGGGACGATTCAGCACGCGCGGTAGCCCAACAGGACGAATATAGGACAGACGAGGCACCACAAGATGGCGGAGACCTTACACAACGCGCCGATTGTGCTCGACAACGGCTCAGGGACTATTCGAGCTGGTTTCGCGGGAGACGACAGTCCAAAATGCTTCTTCCCCTCTTGGGTCGGACGGCCGAAACACACAAGGGTTCTTGCTGGTGCGCTGGAAGGCGACGTTTTCATCGGCGAGAAGGCGGCAAATGAGTTGAGAGGACTGTTGAAGATCAGGTACCCGCTCGAGCATGGTATTGTTACAGACTGGGACGACATGGAAAGGATCTGGAATCATGTCTATACGGAAGGGCTGAAGACGTTAAGTGAAGAGGTACGAGCGTCTCTGATATCTTGTGGGTATCAAGCAGTACTAATACGATGTTATAGCATCCTGTTCTTCTGACAGAACCGCCATTGAACCCCCGCTCGAACCGCGACACGGCCGCCCAAATTCTCTTTGAGACCTTCAACGTCCCTGCCATACACACTTCAATCCAGGCCGTACTATCACTCTACGCCTCCGGCCGCACCACCGGAATCGTTCTCGACTCTGGCGATGGTGTGTCGCACGCCGTGCCCGTCTACGAGGGGTTTGCCATGCCAAGTAGTATACAGCGTATCGACGTGGCGGGACGGGACGTGACAGAGTATCTGCAGATGCTGCTGCGGAAAAGCGGGCACGTATTCCACACAAGCGCGGAGAAGGAGGTCGTGAGGCTGATCAAGGAGAGCATGACCTATGTCGCGAGCGATCCGAAGAAGGAAGAAAGGGAATGGATCAATGGAGGAGGGAAGAACGCGGAGGCAAAATATGGCGAATATGTGCTCCCAGATGGAAGGAAGCTGAAGGTAATTTTGGTTCCTTGCTGTTGGCATCTTGATCGGTCATCTTACTAACAGCACCAGCTCGGCGCCGAACGCTTCCGCGCACCGGAAATCCTGTTTAACCCGGAGCTCATTGGTCTCGAATACGCGGGCGTGCACCAAATCGTTGTCGATGCCATCACACGCACAGATCTCGACCTGCGCAAATCTCTGTACAGCAATATTGTGCTCTCGGGTGGCAGCACGCTGTGCAAGGGCTTTGGTGATCGGCTGTTGACTGAGCTGCAGCGGCTGGCCGTAAAGGACATGAGGATAAAGATCTTTGCGCCGCCGGAGAGAAAGTACTCTACGTGGATTGGAGGTAGTATTCTGGCAGGGCTGAGTACGTTCAGAAAGGTACGCTCTCATCCCTTCCATCTTCGCTTATCTCCGTCTTCGAGATGGTTGCTAACAGAATGGCAGATGTGGGTGAGTGTGGACGACTGGCATGAGAATCCCGATATCATCCACACAAAGTTTGCGTAATTGGAAATTTCGAAGATGCAAAGGATAGTGCAAACTGGGGAGACAGACAAATGACGGCCATGAGCAAGCGACATTGAGATTCATTTGTAGGATAAATTTTTTCCCATCTCGGGCGTACAAAGAGGCTATGTAGGAGGCATACCACGACGTGACTCCAAGGAGTCCCGTGTCTGAGAGGTGTTAGAGCAATGCAAACAAGTGATACCCGGCAAATATGCGCGCTGAGGCGCATCTACCTGGAATTTCTAGTAGAAGCTTTTCCTCGTTTGATTTCACGTCCAGAATCTAGATTACGACGGCATCGGAGCAAACGCGACTTTGGAAACGAGCAAAGGCGCAGATCGAGCAGTACTGCCATCGCAGGGTATTCAATTCATCTCGCAGGGTATTTTTGAACGCTTCAACTCAAACAGAAAACGCCGCGCAGCCAAACAACCTCCCCTCGCCTAATTTTTTAAACCGTTCCCTCGGCCAGGTCTCGTACACGTAGAGAAGCTCACTTGATCAGCTTGACCTCACTCCCCACCTCGCTAATCCCATCGCTGACCAGCGTCCCAGCACTACCCTTCCTCCCCAGCGCTTTACTTTTGCTGGCGAAGCCGAACATTCCCTTCACACCGCCGCTGCTCCTCCACACGTTCCCCGCGCCCCCGATCCCGCAGTGGCCCGCCTTGACGCCGTTCTCGCGCACGGCAGCACGGATGTACTCGTCATCGAGGCAGCGCGGAGGTGCTCGGTCGCTGGCACAGTGGGCGTTGCCTGCGCCGCCGATGCCGGAGAAGAAGCGTCGGGGTGTTGATGATGATGAGGACTGTTGTTGGAGGGTGGAGGCTTGAGAGAGCGAGTAGGATGAAGAGGAGGAGGTTGATGGTGTGGAAGATGTTGAGGAGGAAGATTGGCGGCGGTGAAAGTTCCCAGCGCCACCACGGCCTGAGCGGATGAAAGGTGTTGAGGATGGCGTGGGCTCGCTGAAGATGTAGTTTGCCATTTTGCTTGTGTTTCTCTCGATTGCTCTCGTAATGTAATGAGCCGTGTACCGTTTGACTTGCTTTGAAGGTCTAGGCAGCTTCAGCCAATTGACAGCTTCAAAAGCGGCGCGTGACGTTCGGAGCGTATGAGACGTTGGGAGCGAGGACTCTTCGTGAGGTCGTGGATTTCATTAATGAAGAGATCGGTTACCAGAGGTCATCTCACAGGAGCAGGGCCAACATCGCGGGGTGGGAATGTCTCTTATACTCTATTCTCCCAAAAGCCCCCCTCCCAAACATCTATTACCTAAAACCCATCGACCAGAAAGGCCAGACAGAAGCGATTTTTTCGCGTCACGTTCTGCTGCAAAATTAGGCTTTCGTTCCCCTTTGCGGCTGTCCACATGAGGATGTGTCTCGAAAACGCGGGGGAGGGGGCCGAAGGATTTGAGTTCGCACTGTAGAGACGCCGTTTCAGTAGGGGTTTTCGCCCTGTTCTGCTTTTCCGCACAGTACGAAAATTTAGTTCGTACGATCCGCCGCGTTAAGAAGCGTCACATGGCCGAGCCCGCCCCTGGTTTTTCTTTCGTAATAGTTACCCCATAGAAACAGAGGTTTCTAATGTGATGGTTTGGATGCATCATTTGCTTGGATTGCGTGCTTTGTTTATTTTGTGAACCTAAAAGCATACATTGTTACATCAAGCTTGGAAGAAGCAGTACTGATGAGAGTCTTTTGAACCGCTGTGCGTCGAAGAAGAAAGCCGAGTGAAATCTTGATTGAAGTCACGTGACCCGACTCCTCACTGTAGTGTCTCAGGGGCGGAGCTGTTTCCCCCTCGTGCGGCTGGGACAGATGAATTGGCAGAAATACTGTGTTGATTAGTCTAATTCTTTATTTCCCCAGGACCCCAAATACTCCTCAGGCTCGCAATCGTCTTGCACTCCCTCTTATGCCCATCTCTCTCCCATCCATCCACCTGGCACGCCTTGGAGCAATACCGTGCATAGCCACATCCCGTGCACTTCTTTTCCCCCTTCCCCTTCCCCTCTTCGCAGCTCCAGCAATCCGTGCCGAGAGACTTCCGGCCCGTCAATGCGACCAGTGCCTCGTTACCCAGGACAGCTGGGAAGGAAACCACATTCCCCTCATCCTCTGACCTGATCCGAATGTACCCCTTCTTGCCGTCTTTTCCTGGCGTGCGAAGCGCATTTCTGATTGCGAGCATGGTCTTTCCCTTCTTGAAGGCCGGCAAGGTATAGGATGTGTTGGCAAAGGTGACAGCCCAGTCCGTGCCCCTTAGGTCGGTGCAAATGAGCGTCGGGTTTGTGATGGTCATGTTTTCTTTGATGCGGCCGAGGAGCCAGTGTGAGTGGTCATTGCTGGACATGTCATCGGTTCTGAGGGGGAGGTCGTCAAACAGTGGGAACAGGTCCCTGTTGGTGAGGTCGGGCAGAACGTGGTCAGCCATGGTAGCAGTGATATGTTGACGAGGGTGAAGTACAGGAGAGGCAGTACCAAAAAAATAAGGTTGAACAGCAATTCTGAAGAGACCTCAGAAAAAGGGAAAATGCGTAAATATAAACTTTCTGAAACTGAAACATCAACCGCATCCAGGGGATCGTCCTAAGGGGCCTGGGTCGGAATGGAAACGCCAAGAGCAGGGTTCACGCCGGCAGTCGGAGGGTATCCCTGCTAGTAGACAACAACAGCTTCATGTGGAAACATTATCATCATATAAGTATCAGAACTGGCAATATTCTACCAAAACCCGATCCGGTCCAAACGCCACCCGAAAAACGAACTCATCAAGATCTCCGAATCTGCTTCTTTGAGATCAAGAAACACCAAAAAGTAACAGAATATGCATCTACCGCGCTTCCGCGCCTTGACATAATCATCCCCAGTAATCCGTCGCTATCAGGACGAATAGGGCAATGCCTCCACAGATCAATAGCACGGTCACAATACCCGCGCCCGCTCTGTCGGCCGTAGTAACAGGCTTGAACTCTGCCGTGTCACTGCTTCCTTCTTCACCGGCGTTGGGGTTGCCCTTGCTCGTGCCTCCATCCTTTGCCGTCACCGGAGCCCTCGCGTCCTGTATCAGGAGACTGCTCGTCGCACCCAACGCGTTCATCATCTCACCCACACCCAGCTTGCCGTCAAACGTTGGCGATGTCCAGATGAATCCACACTGCTTGCCGTCAGGCCCACCCGTGCATGTCTTGGCCGCCGCTTCGGCCGAGGTCTTGAGGACCGGGAGAATCTTTTCGGCCGTGAAAGGAGCGACTTTGGTCGTGGTCGCGTACCAGCGGTGGACATAGCCTTTGAAAGACTGCATGTCGGTCGTGCACGCGTCCCATTTCTCGCACGCAGGTTCGACCGCTATGCCATCCGGGAAAAATTTCTTCAGTCCGTAGTCGACTAGCTTTTCCAAACGGTCATGCCACTTCTGTGAGCCATCGGTGTAGTTGTACATGTATGCAGCGCCCAGTGTAAACACTGCATTGTTGTAGGAGAATTCGGCGGGGTTGATGTCCTTGCAGTTTGTGCCAACATGGGCTCCGTCGTAAATGGCATAGGTCTTCGAATCGAGGAGGCCGACCTTGGCCATCCAGTCCCATGTCTTGTCTGCCCAGTCCGCATAGGACGAATTGCCTGTGTAGCGCGCGAGACGGGCGCCCATGTTGAAGAAGCAGCCATTAGCGATACTGTTCTTGTAGTCGTATCCATTGTTGCTCAACGGAATCTGCCAGCGGAGCCCACCGCCGCAAGTGTCGTCGTGACGGTTGGGGCTGGCTTGCGTGGCAAAGACGCCCTGTGCCAGAGCGAGCCAGCCAGGGTCCTTTGAGGGAGGGTCGGGAAATCTGTTCTCCGCGCCTGTCATGGCCGCCATGCCCCAGAAGCCCTGATCGTCGTTTCCGAGGGAAAGGGTGACGTTTGGGGGCTGATAGTCGTCATTGGGCCCGCGCTGAAACATCATTGAGCTGATAACGAGGTCATTGTATTGGCTGTCTCCGGTGAGAAGCCAGTAATCCATGATCGTCCCCCACATTGCTCCAGATTCCCACCAGTAGTAATCACCGTTGGGAGGAGGGCCAGGAAGGACACCTGGGATGCCGCCATAGTCTTCGCCATGGTAATAGGACAGGACGCCTTTTGAGATCGATTTCGCGGCCTCTTTGATGGCATCTGTTCATCTTAGTAACGGGTCAGAGAAAAGAAAGTGGCAGGTCTTACCTGTGGAATCGAGGCTATAACCTTGGGCGTGCGCAAGAGTTGTGAGGGTCGTGGCGGCGAGCGCCGTAGAGCTCAGTAAGCTCTTCATTGTAGTCTTTCAGCCGTCCGGGTCCGTATGATATTGTAGGACTTGGCTCACACGGAGCTGCTGAGGTCGTGGTAATTTCCTGGCTACGGATTCTGGTGCACGGCGCTGGTGGGTTATTCGACCTTTCGAGCGAATAGGCGAAGTCGCAGCTCAGTCCAAATGCTGTTCTCGCGCCGCGGTTTCGTCCGATGGAATAAGTCCGAGAGTGTGGCGAGTCAATCGTCAGTGAGGCGGTCGCGGCCGGGCCCTATCGTCAAGAGATTGTAGCGAGCGTGTGGAATCGATAGTCGAAATAGAGAACGTCGAACGAGAAAGAAACGAAGATGTTAGAGAATGAGACGAGATCCACGACAGGAAGCAATACGGGCGAACACAGGTTCGTACCCACGCCTCGCACAAGCACCCTTTCTTCTGGCATTCAACCCGCTTGCGGCGCATTACCGCAGGATACCCATCTCGAGGTCAGGAACACGGCAAACCAGCATACCAAACTACCCATCCCAGCACAGGGCGAGGCAATCTCCATCGACTATTCGTTAGCTGTGACTAGCGCACTGTGATCAACACCGGACAGTTGACACGCACGCCCATCCAATCGCCCAGCCCGATGACGTTCACTAATAATGCTGAGGCCGTAGAATGGCCGGCTACGCGGCTTCGTCGGTCTTCTGTGGATGCCCACCCACAATTGCAGAGCCACCGGGTGGCCCCCAATTCAGCAGAAGGGGTCTGAATGGGCGCTGAAACCCGTACGCGCGTCCGCTCTCTGCTGCACCAGCTAGTCCTGTATTTTTCTCCCAGCCGATGAAGTGATTGTGCTTCTCGAGTGCGAGGCCTCGAATGAGCAAGCTGTGGCTTCTTTCCAGAGGGCATCCGTCAAGTGTCTCGCGCATTCGGCAGCCGCATCGCCAAGGGCGGGAGTCTTGAGAGAGCCGGTTTGCCGTATCTACCGATCGCGGCTTGGCGCTGCCAGGGGCTCGACACGGACCAAAACGGTGGGATTGCCCTCGAATCCGGCGCTCTGGCATGTTGGGCAGGTCAGGGCAAAAGGAGGGGGGGGGGGGGCGGTGGGGTGGAGAGGGTTTGTAGGACAGCCTTCGGGACTGGAATCTGCACAGCCTCCATGTCGCATGATCCAGAGGGCACCGGGCGATGGATGCCGGGATCATGTTACAAAGCCCGCTGGGTATGGTTGTTTCGGGCGCGAACAAGGCGTGGCTTTCCCTGGAAGACGAGTCAGTAAATTTGCGAAGCGCTTATTATTAGTGCAGACCAGCTGCGCACTGTTACGTGGCGAGCCCGTGTCGCACCCCTCCCACCTCTCTGTACGGGATTTGTGGCCGTCTCGCGTTGTTCAAGCCATGTCAAAGCCATCTTCTTTGTTTTTGTTCGATGAATCGGGTCCCATTCATACGATGAGGCACCGTGGTAACTGTCGCTTGACGTCGCGAACGGGCGCAGCAGAAATACATCCCGTCCTGGTACGATGGAGAGCAAGCCAGACGGTCCTGCTTGAAAGATGGTTATATGAAGATCATGCGAGCTTGGACACCAAGAACCAAGTGATGACGATGTTTTTTTCCGGGGCATTCAATGTGCAAACTGCGTCACTTGACTTTGATAGTGCTTTGTCGACAACGCTAGGTTCTTGAAGGACCCCGGCTTGCCTTCGATGCCTGCCATTTAGGCAGACAGATCACGTGATCTGTCTGGAAGCACCAGCCACATCTCTGGACGCATCAGCCACATGTGCATTACAGCTTCAGCCACACGTCCCTGAACGCCAGGTGGCCTTCCCTGAATAGCATCATTTTGGTGAGACATTCCACTTCCATCCTCCGTGCAATTGCGCAAAATCAATCCGCAGAATTGTTCAGATAAACGGCTTCCACGAAACGCTGGTCGTATTGCGTGGACTTCTGCAGTGTCGATTGATTCTTCTTCGCGGCACGACATGAGCTGTTGAGCTTGCAGCACAGACGATCCCCAGCTTCCTGCGATTCAGGATACAGGCACGCGACTGGCCAGCTCACCTCGGCTGAGGAGGCAATTGCAAGATGAACAACGGATATGAATACTCGGAGAAGCACCATCTCCTGAACGAGGAGGACTTTGGTGCCAAAGGCAGTGTCGTCGCTGCCTTTGACGTCTTTCGTAAGTTTGCGCCGCGAGCGTTTGCGTTCCCGTCGAGCCTCCTTTTAGCTGACCATGCTCGTTTCCCACAGCCAAATCAAAACCGCAGTACGTGACACGCACTTCGGGCGGTGGAAAATGGACCGTCGCCGTCTTCCTTGTTTCTCTCATCCTTCTCTCCTCCGAGACGGCCCGCTGGTGGCGCGGCAGCGAAACCCATACCTTTGAAGTCGAGCGCGGCGTCTCCCACGATATGCAGATCAACCTCGACCTGGTCGTGCCCATGCAGTGTGGTGACCTCAACGTCAACGTGCAGGATGCTGCGGGAGACCGCATCGTTGCGCAGGCGCGGCTGATGAGGGACCGCACGAACTGGGCGGACTGGGTGACCGCGCAGGGGGTGCACAAGTTGAGTCAGGATTCCCAGGGAAGGGTGGTAACGGGCGAAGGATGGAAGAAGGGGAGGGGCAGTCACGGGAATCAGTACGACGACGAGGGTTTCGGAGAGGAGCATATTCATGACATCGTATCGGCGGGGAGGAGGAGATCCAAGTGGTCAAAGACGCCGAGAGTGCGCGGGAAGAGCGATAGCTGCCGTATCTACGGGAGCTTGGATCTGAACAAGGTCCAGGGCGACTTTCACATTACGGCCAGGGGCCACGGATACCGCGAGATGGGTGACCATCTGGATCACAGCAGTACGTTTATCCCACAAACCGCAATTCACTGCGGTTGATGGAACTATGACTGACGAGGGCAGAGTTCAATTTTTCGCACATTATCAACGAGATGTCCTACGGCGCGTTCTACCCAGCGCTCAGCAACCCGCTGGACCGCACCATCGACACCACCAAAGCCAACTTTCACAAGTTCCAGTACTATCTGTCTGTGGTACCCACGCTATACAAGTACGGCTCTCGCACCCTCCGTACGAACCAGTACGCAGTTACAGAGCAGGCGAAGGAGATCAGCGATCGAGAAATCCCCGGCATCTTCTTCAAGTACGACATTGAGCCCATCTTGCTATCTGTTGAGGAGCACCGCGACGGTATCTTGACGTTCCTGGTTAAAATCATCAACATCATTAGCGGTGTGATCGTGGCGGGGCACTGGTGCTTTATGCTGAGTGATTGGGCATGGGAGATTGTCGGGAAGAGGAGGAGGAGTGGTGGTGGAACAGGTGTTTTGGGGACGAAGGGAAGTTTTGACGATTGAGCTCATCGTTTGTTGTTGAAGCGTCAATGGGCGATCTAAAAGAGCAAAGTCAGCGCATTACGGTCATATTGACCTGGAGTTTGGAGTCGTAATTTGAAGCATTTTTCATACAGACATCAGGCGTCCCTTGGTGTGACAGTGTTGATCCAGACGTGCAGATGATGGTGACAAGACGACTGTAGAACTCGGTCGGAAAGAGGCAAGCTATACTGGAAACGTCATGTCTTCAAAAAGCTGTGGATGACACGAACATGTACAGAAGAGCAAAGTGAATGTGTGTTCAGTTCATGGAACCAGCACACCGGCTGGCAGACTTCGCACGGGGACCAGACGAGGACTATCTACGAGGGGACAAGCTTGACATCGGGTAGAAGGAATGAGTGGCATAGGGTGCCCGGATCCTTTCGGATCCTTTCGGATCACATGAGCCTTTGTAGGGATCTCTCTTGCATCCCGGACTCCCGAAACAGGGCTGGTCGTATGACTCCAACGATAGGGATCGTTAAGATTTGATCCCGGAAGTTCTGGGACATGAGAGATCGCCATTGGATACAGATATCGTCTCACGTGCCATGTTTGCCTTGACTCTCCTCAGGTACACCGAGCTTAAGGTTTAGGCTCGAGCTCCAGCTCTCCCCAGACTAAGCCATCCCTCGTGATCTTGCTGATGAAAGCTTGGTCAATCTTGCTCAATCGCGGGGTTAGACTTCCATGTCAATCATCCTCCGAACAATAGTCTGTGAGATGCATGCGGAGAAACGGTCCTTTGTTCACTCGTCTAGTACTCAGCCCATTGATAACTGTATGCGCAGAAAGTCCAGTATCAAAGCCGAGAGCTTCGGCTCCTGTGTTTACGAGAGACAACCCGGGACCCCGGGTTGGATGTGTTTCTGTTGTCTTATTGTTACGTTATCATCACCCTATTATGGCCAAACAACCTGTCGTGCTAACTGAGAAGCCCGCAGTATGCAATGCACCCGAGAAGGGGCCAAATGTCGACGTACTGGTTTCAGTACGTTGTGTTTGCACAATGCACCTCGACCTCTGTCCGCCTCTTGGTCGTCTCACTCACCTCTCGCTAGATCTGATTGTAATGGCAGCCTTACAATGACAGGCTACATCGACATCATAGTTTGCCCCTTTCGTCACTCTCTCAAGAGCCTCAAGGAGTCAAGGCAGCCCCGTCTGCAGCTCCCCTAAAATTAAAACCCTTGTCGCTGCAAAACTCCACACCACCACCGGCATACCCTTCGGCAGCTACTTGTAAGCTACTTTTACTGGCGCATTTGGGAGATCGCGAGCGTGCTGGAAGAGCGTCACACGGAGCGCCAAAGTGTCCGCTCGCCGCGGGGCGCGGTCTCACTCACTATCTCGTCGCTGTGGACTTGTAGGCTCGGGTTCGGCGCCCATTCCGCATGCGCTAGAAGTTTTCTTGGTGGCGGCTCTGCTATGGTGGTGGGTGGTTCTGGAAAAAGTCTCGGTCAACGGTTTTTTTTTTCTTTCTCCCTTATTCGTTGAATCATTTGACAGCTAGCGTGGCGCCTCTTTATTGTACGTGCAATCAGAGTTTTCGTTGGTGAAAGGATGGAGCAACGTGAGCTTATCTCGGTGAGATAGATCTGAGGAGAAAAAGTAACGAGACCACGATGCTGGTGAGATGTAGGATTTAGCGAGCGATCCGTAAAATGAGATCAGAGAGCAGGGAGCACTTGTCGAGGAATGCTGGTGATGAAGCAATCCATGGGTGAGGTTGATCCGTGCAGAGACGATGTACGTAAAACCTCATCCACCGCCATCAAGTCGCGACTCGCGCAATCCCCATTTGCACTCCACTGGAAACGCAGAATGCACTCCGATGTACGGAAGGAAAGTTGAATTGGGCATTTTCTTCCTGCTTTGCTTGGGAATGTAGAGGCCCAGGCGCTGCCCAAAAAGCTCGAGGTGATGTGCAGGTCTGAGAGCTTGGGGCCAGCCTCGGAGAAAGCCTTTCGATGCCACCACAAAGGAGTGTTCGGGTTTAGCCACTGCGCGGCTCCTTCGCAGGTCGCGAAGCACCCTGAGTTTGACAAGCTCAAAACTGTAGTACGCTGTATTTCGCTAGTCGTACAAGGATGAGCCGGGTCTTATTAATGTTTTCTTTCGTGGAGCTCGCCGGTGGCGGAGGGGGGGGGGTTTTCGCTTCTTCTTAGCTGGGCCTGTTATTTGTATAACACTCTCGCCTTCCCACTTGATCCTCTCCTTTTCCATCTTGAGAGCTTTCGTATTTGTTTTGGTCATTCTTTCCACTCTCTTACATACCGACGGGAAGGTGCCTTTCGTGTCGAAGTTAACACGCTGTCTCTCCCACACCAGCAGGAAGACGGGTTCGATTGACTTTCAGTTTTCATCAGCCTCATCGCCTCATTCATTACCATCTTATAAAGAAAGAGGGGATTGAATTTTTTCTAGCCTCTTTCGAATTGGCTTAACTCACTTACTGAACATTGTTTCAACACCTCGTCTCTCTCTAAAGTGCAGAGACAAAATAACAAGATGTCCGAGACGGCCGAACCAAAAGCCCATGATGGCTTCTCACGCGACGACTCGTCCAACAACTCGGCCCCCATCGCCGCCCACTCCGCCGAAGAAGAGGTTTTCCGAAATGAGGGTATGCGCCAGACCGGCTGGATCCGCGCTGCCATTTTCCTTCTCAAGATGACCTTTGGTGCTGGTGTCCTGTCCCTGCCCACCGCCCTGTACGAGCTGGGCGCCGTGGCTGGTGTCATCACCATTCTGTTCTGGGGATGCCTCAACACGTACATGGCGCAGCTGCAGGGGCGCTTCAAGATCATGCATCCGGCGGTACACACTGTGAGCGACAGCGCAGGAATTGCTACGCAGCAGCTGATGGGAGGAAAGAACGGATTGACGGTGCGGATTGTCAAGGAGCTGGTCGAATTCGACTACATTCTGACGTGGGTAATCGCGGCCGGCTTGACAACGCTTGGTCTGTCGATCGCCCTGAACGCGGTGTCCAACCACGGCGCGTGCTCTGTCATTTTTGGGTTTGTGTCCTTCTTGGTGGTATCGAGCGTCGCTTCGATTCGCAAGATTGAGAACCTGGCGGTGGTCGGCTGGGTAGGCTTTGGGTCTGTGGTCGCGGCCATCATGACCGTTCTCATCGCAACAGCTATTCGCGATCGTCCAGCCGCCGCGCCGCCGACGGGTGACTACGATCTCGGTTTCTCCGCGTGGCCCGCCAGTACTGCGACGTTTGCATCCGCCTGGGCAGCTTCGCTGATCATCTTCTCGGCGTCGGCCAATACATCCGGTTTCGTGCCTGTCATTTCCGAGATGAAGAGGCCGCAAGACTTCTTCAAGAGCGTGTACTGGGTCATGGGTTTTATCACGATCTGCTACGCTGTCATCGGTATGGTCATGTTCCGCTACGCCGGCAAGTGGTTGGCGTCGCCCGCCCTGGGTTCTGCCGGCCCCGAGGTCAAGCGTGTCGCATACGGTCTCGCCATCCCCGGTCTGATTGCGGGAGCAATGATCTGCGTACACGTGGGCGGCAAGTCGCTGTTTGTACGTCTGCTGCGCGGAAGCAAGCACCTCGACAACGACAAGTCATGGCAGCATTGGGCGATCTGGCTGGGATGCACATATGGCGTCGGACTGGTGTCTTGGATTATTGGCGAATCGATTCCTTTCTTCGGCTCTCTGCTGACGGTAGTTGGCGCTTTGGGTTTTGGACCGCTCGGCGTCTGCCTGCCGATCGTCTTATGGTTCTGCATGAACCCGCGTATCTGGCACGAGGGCGGATTCAAGGGCAGGGCCCTCTACGTCCTTCACATGTTCCTGTTCCTTCTGGGATGCTTCATCACGGTGGCTGGAACGTACGCAGCCGTGGTGACGATCAAGGCCCAGCTGGACAGTGGCAGTGTTGGAAGCTCGTTCCAGTGCGCAGACAACAGCGGGACTGTGGTTAGCGAGTGATTAATCTGATCGGAAAAGGACGAGATGGAGAAGGAGAAAGAATACGGGGAGGGGAGAGGGGAAGATGCGAGTGTGTGATGAGAATTTTGATACCCGAGAGAAGTGTCGACTTTTGGTTTTTGGGACGAGAAGTCTGGCAATTTGGGATGGAGTTTTGGAGTATTATTACTGTTTTGGGGTGGTCGCTTCGATAATCCTAATGAATTCTCTGTTCGAACGCACTTGATTGAACATGATCACGTCGGGAAAACATCTTGGTATGATGATGAGAGGAATGTCGTGTCGAGTGATGCTCAAGGTTAGTGTCACCTGGGGCTGATCACCTAACGTCGAGAGGTTGTGAATGTATGTAACATACGGGCAGGTTGTCTAATGTCTCTGACACTACAGCCTTTACGGTAGAGTCGATGAGACACTGCAGTGACAGGAGAGAACGTACACATTGATTGAGTGCCTCAATCAAGATTAAAAAGATTGGCCCTAGAGTTGGTGAGGCAAAAAGCAAAAGGAATGTCCTCCGTGAGATTCGAACTCACGACCCTGGGATTTGAATATCTGAGATACCCTCATCTAACCTTAACCATGATTGGAGGTATTTATGAGACCCATGTCATAACCAACTAGACCAGGAAGACTACGGTTGAAGAAAAGTCAGAATGTTATACAATAGATCGGCTTCTACTTTGCAACCTGCGCTACTACCCGGAAGACACATGCGTGCCTGTCGCGTCGACGATGACACGAAGAAACATCGAGAACAATAGATTGTTAAAGACGCACTAGTGTGCATTGTGGTGTGATGAATAGGCCATTTAATATAGCTCGCTAACTCATTTCTATTGTGCGAGAACTGCCTTTTCAGCTTTAACGCTGGAGTTTCTCGAGTAAGCATGCGTCTCTGTCTTTCAGTTGCCCAACGTTCACATCCCACGATCGCTCGTATCAGTATCATCATTCCACAACAAGACATGACATGCTTAGCACTGGCAGCAATCAACCGACCCATATGCATGTGTTAGTCACAGCTGCCAGCCGACGACGCGTCACACGAATCTTTTGCCATGTGCGCATTTCCCTCTCGCCTCTCGCGGAGACAGAGACAGAGTCGGTCCAAGGCGAGGTGACCAGCGATGACGGACGTGTCTCAATGCATGCACTACTGTGGTAGCCTTGCCTTGGATTTGGAGCGCCATACGACTCGCTTACAGGGGCCAACCCTGCCTGTAGACCTCGCTAATTATCATTGCATGTAGACTACGTAGTAGTTGCTGTTGTACCCAGCGATGCGAAGCTGGCAGACTTGAGTATGACTTCATCGCAGCCCAACCGTTCCAGCGCTGTGCAGGTGCCCTTTTCGGCTCATTTCCTTTCTGCCCGCCGCGTCGACGAACCGGTGAGATCGAAAAGGAATCAAGTGTAGGGTTGCACCATCCAAGGGATGGAGAATCTGCCTTGCACTGAGACAGAAATGCGTGCGTGCGACGGCTGCTGACGATGGTGCATGACGGACAAAGCTGGGCTGCATATGCACCGCCCCTCCTCTGGTGACCAAGGCATCACCTCACCCCCCCGCCCCCTCCTCTTGCCCGATGCTGCCATCTTCTCCTAGTGCGGTCTATCATTATCTTTTGCTCTGATTGTTTATTGTGGTGCTTCATTCAACTTGCGAGCGACAGAAATAAGCAAGAAGACACATCTATTTGCTGTGTTTCTCTTTGTGTTCGCGCAAAGCCCAGAGATCCGCGCAACCACAACTTAGTAACTGTCTGACAACGAAACGCGCGTCATTTCGAGTCGAGAGGGCAGCCAAGAAACCAGCGACATCCGCACGCGCGTACACGTCAACACCAGCGCTTCCGTCCGGCGACCAAGCCGGGTCAAACCGACCTCGACGGTTCCAGCCTTCGACACCTCCCAAAGCAACACCATCTGATCGACCACAACCAGGGGCGACAAGATGGGCGATATCTACCGCGAGCGAGAGCGCTATTACCGCGACGACTTTCCAGAGGACGACTACCGAAAGACGACTGTTACGAGATACAAGGTGCCTTCCAAGCGCGGGGGCACGAGCGACTTTGAGCACACGACCGAAAGGGTCGTGGAAGTCGATGACGCTGGGAGATCCCACTTCTCAAACCGTGATCACCTCGACGTGGGACTACGAGAAAGAAGCTACCCGGAACGACCTCGCTCAGCATTCGAACCTGGTTACGGCAGAGGGGAGGAGAGGTACTATGAGCGGGACGTGGAAAGGGATGTCTGGAGGGAGGATGGACGCTCGCGAGTGAGTAGTCATACTCATCGGGACCGCGACTACGACTACAGTCGCGATCACGACCGCCGCTCCAGGCACGATGATGAGATCAGAGTCGAGAGGCTGAGTGAGGAAAAGTTTGATGACTCACACGGGCACGAGGTCGAGAGGATCAGGAAGGAGACCGAGTACTACGTTCCTCAGGAGAGCCCGGCGCCAGTCGTCATTCGGCAGCGCGCAGAACCCCAGAAGATTATCCTGCAGGAAGCGCCGCCGCCGGCACCGATTGTGCTGGCGCGGCCCAGAGAGAGGGAGAGAGATCCGCGCGAGGACGACTACTACTACCATCGCGAGAGTCGGACCGTCGGACCGTACAGGGGTGACCGCCGACGCGACGACGACTATGCTATGATGCGATACGATCATGACAGGGACCGCAGACGAGATGAAGAAGATGACAACGAGGATTACTATGTCCACAGGAGACGGGTTGTCCGTCGGGCCAGCTCGTCGAGTTCCTCAGGCCACAAGAAGGAGCTGCTTGGCGGCGCCCTGGCTGCTGCCGGAATCACAGCGCTGGTAAATTCGCGGCGCGACGGAGACGGGGACCTGCCCGCGAACCGGGGCAAGAAGGTGTTGGCCGGCGCGGCGCTGGGAGCTCTGGGGACCGAGGCCCTGACCCGAGCGAGGAGCGCGTATGGGGATCGCTGGAGTGACAGGAGGGGAGAGAGCCCAGACGACCACTCGCGACTGAAGAAGGGACTTGGGATCGCGGCGGTGGCGCTTGCAGCTGCCGGGGCAGCAAAGTACTACCAGAGTAACAAGGTGGAAAAGGAGGAGTCGAGAAGGGGAAGAAGCAGAGGCCGCAGGAGGCACTCGCACAGAGACGGGAGGAGCATATCCAGAGAGTCGGGCGCGTACTACAGCTCAAGATCGCGAACGCCGTCACGGTCCAAGTCGAGGAAGAGAAGCCTGTCCAAGGCAGCGGCTGCGGTCTTGGGCACTGCAGCCACGGCTGGAATCGTGAAGAAGATCCATGACCGTTCCAAGTCCAGACAGGGCAGGTCGGCCTCCAGCAGGAGGAGTGGCAGCAGAAGCAGGAGCAGGAGCAAATCCAAAGTGAGGCGGCTGGCGGAGATTGGAGGCGTGGCTGCTACGGCTGGCGTGGCGAGCAGGATGTGGAAGAATCACCGGGAGAAGAAGGAACATGACAAGGAGAGGGAAAGGGATCGCGGCTACGTCAGTGACGATAGCAGATACTATGGCGGCCGCGGTAGAAGCAGAGACTACGACTCTCGTTCTCGCAGCCGCTCGCAGGCTCGGTCCTTTTCGCGTGGTCCAGCGGGCGACCGCGAGCTGGAGCTGGTCGAGTACGGGGACGGCGCTCTGCCTCCGGCCAAGGACTACGAAGACGAAGCCGAGGAGCGGAGGCGAAGAAGGCGTAGACGGCGAGAGAGGAGCCGGTCGAGCTCGGACGATGAGAGGAAACGGAGCAGAAGTCGCTTGAAGGAGATGGCTGCGGCGGGAGCAGCGGCTGTCGGATTGAAAGAGGCGACAAACAAGAGGGACGACAGGTCACGCTCCAGGTCTAGGGGGCCAAGGGAAGAGAGGAGCCGATCGAGGGGGCCGGGGCGACGAAGGCGATGTGAGTAACCTCTTGGTATTTGTAGAATGAGAGCTTAGCTGACTTGAGGCGCCTTTCAGCATCGTACGATGACGACGACTATTACGACCGCGGATCCCGCTCGCCCCCGACGGCTTCTGGAGGTGCCTACTACCCTCCGTACCCCGGCACTCCGGGTCCCAATCCTGCGGCCGCCGCTCCTCCTGGCCGAGCCCCTTATGCCCACTTCCCAGCCAACCCCTCGGACCCGAACTTCCACGATCCGTACCCAGCCCCCGGCGCGCCGCAACAGCCGTACGTACCCCAGGACTACATGGGCTACGGTCCCGCGCCGGCCCCGGGTCAGCCTCCTCCCGGACCGCCCCCGCCGCCGAGCATGGTGCCAGGCAATCCGCCGCCGCCGGTGGGGGGCCCGAGCATGCCGCCTACTTATGTGAGTGATGAATATTCTGATGCACCGCGAGATCGGAATGGTGCGTGAAAGTAACATTTTTGGTCTTTTCCCTTGTTGCCCCCACATTTTCCTTTTCAATGATGCTTTTCTGCTTCCGCAGGTTGGATTTGGCATGATGAATGGGCGCTAACTTGTGGATAGCCTTGAGGAGACAGGCGTATTCGCCACACGCTATAGCTCTGCTTCGGCGTGAGGGCACGAGCTCGACGGTCGGGGAAGGGTTGCTGCAGCCTGAGGGCAGCGTGACGAGCAGAGGTGAATCCGATGGGTTGCTAAAGCCGGAGGATAGTTCAGAGCAGCCGCCCTCACAGAGAGGGAGGGGAGTGACGTTTATTCCACTGTCTCCAAAAAGTAGCATGACGATGAGGAGGCACCACATGGATCAAATTACAGTGGAGGAAGGGGACGATGACGGTACGGATACTAGCGGCACGGTCGACGGCGGCCATGTGACGAAAAGAGAGAGGAGGGGGAGTGACCCCACAGCCGATCGGAGAGCAGTACGGTATCGGGTCGGAGCAGATGAGGCCTCTTCGTCCGTGGAGGAGCTGCCGAGGCGGTTCGACGAAGACGGACTCCCGCTGGATGGATCCGCGAGGAGAGATGGGAGATCCACGCGGCTAACGACGAGAAGGGGGGATTTCCATCGGAGGCCCGTGAAGGAGGGAGACTGGGATGTAAAAGGCCAGTGGGCTCTGACAGGAACTGATGGGATGGCTGTCGAGAGATTGGCGAGGCGGTTCACGGAGGTTTTGGATGGGAAGAGGGGATGGGGGGAGATGTTGGGTGAATTGCTGTTGCCGGAAGGGTCTAGCAGAAGGAGGTGAATGTCTGGTCTCTTGTGGGGGTATCTGGACTGCGCAGTTTGATCTATCTTGCCCGCATTTCTTTTCTTTCGTCTTGTTGTTTAACATTCTCGTTGATAATGGGTTGCTGGGTTCGTGGAACTGGCCCTTACCGCTGCGGTTGGGCAGCAGAACAACCCGTCATGACTTATATGACTTATGGCTAATGTAGACACTGCAATTGAGTTTAAAATTCCGACAAGGCCTCGTCATATATAATCTCATCTCTCAAGACAATATGTTTGTAATCAAGTTCAACGCTGTCTACGCTGTGTATAGTTAAAGCTCGTCCTTTCCATCTGTTCCGTCCGCGCCCACCCTGCCCAGATCGACGCCCAGATCAACACCCGTCTTGCCCCTCCACTTCTCCCACAAGGCCCAGAACTCGTCTCGCATCTGATCTTCCATCTGATCAGGAAGGACAACCTCGTATGTGACGTAGAGGTTCCCGAAATCGTGCTTGTGGTACACGCTGTCTCCGTCCTCGTGCCAGACGGGCATGCCCTCGCCGATAACGGTCTCGACGTGCCCGTTCTGTATTGTGACGCCCCTCGGCCGGGAGAGGCGGACGGTGTGAGCGTCGAGGTGGGTGAGGTTGCGCGTCCAGCCGCCCATCCAGGCTTCGCGCAGGGAGAGCACCTCGGTGTAGTACAGGTCGTTGCCCTTGCGTCGGAAGAAGGTCCCGTCCACGGGGTTTGCGGGGTCGTGCGCAGGCGTCGCCTCTCCAAGCACGACAAAGAGATCGCCGGCGACCCAGTCGGGGGATTCGTGCGCCTCGTTCTCGTAGGTGACGCGCGAGTCGCGGCCTGCACCGCGGCCGACGTTGAGGGTCACGGTGGTGTCCTTCATCTCAACACGCGATCCGTGACACTGGGAGCACTTGTTCTTGATGGTCTCGCCGCGGCCGTTGCACGCGTCGCAGCGCACCTGGCTCTGGGTGTACATACCCGGCGCGAGCATCTGGCGGACCATGCGCACGCCGTGGCCGCCGCAGGAGCCGCACTTGTCGACGTGGCCGTCCTCGGAGCCCGAGCCTTCGCACTTTTCACAAATGTGCTGCTTTTCCCAAGAAAACTCGGTGGTGATGCCGTTGTAGAATGCTTTGAGGGGGAGCTCGACGCGGAGCTCGACGCTGCGGCCGCGAGGTTCGCCGGGGGAGCGACCGGTATGGCCGTGGCCGCCGAAGAAGCGGGAGAAGAGGTCGAAGGGGTCGTGGGAGCCCGAGTTGGAACCACCTTGCCGGTGGTTCTGGACGCCTTCATGACCGTAGCGGTCGTAGATGGATCTGGTCTCTGCATCGGAGAGGACGTCGTAGGCCTCGGAGACCTCGACGAATTTGCCGTGGGCCGAGTCGTCGTTGGGGTTCTTGTCGGGGTGGTATTTCTTCGAGAGTTGGCGATAGGCGGATTTCAGCTCCTTTTCTGTGGCAGACTTGGATACGCCAAGGACCTGTGGTCATTTTAGCCTCATGAGCCTGGCGATAAAAGGATGGAAAACCAGACTGACCTTGTAGTAGTCTTCGGCGCACAAGACGAGCTGTGTGAAGAGCACCACTAGAAGGAGGGTGACCGCCCCGCGATACCACATTTTGACACGAGCGTTTGGGGGGAGTTCCCCGGAATTCCAAAACGCTAAAAATGAAAAGACGAAGGCGTCGCGACCATATCAGTGAAGAATGGCTGCGTTGGAGAGAGTGAAAACCAGAGAGACGGTTAATATGCCAGCTTGCAGCTTGGGTGCATTGAGGCGGATGGGCGTCACACGTGTTAACAACGCAAGTTTCTTATCTCTTATCTTTCGATCCAGGGTCTGTCGCAAGCTCGACAAGGGTTGGGGTTGGGGTTGAGATCCTGAAAAGTGGGTCTGGATATGATGCGCAGCTTCAAAGCTGTCGATGCTGTTTTCCTCAAACACCACGGCAGCCCACGCCTTTGTTGCGAACTTGTTTTGAAAGACTACTGTGAATTCTCAAGCAGGGAAACACAGAGCTGAGAAAGATGAGCACAAAAAAGTACGCGTTCGTCCCGATGGACGAGGACGAAGTCGGCCCACAGAAAGTCACAAAAGAAAAGAAGCACCACCGTTCGAGACACAGTGACCGCGACAGGAAGCGTGACAGGAGTCGAGATAGAGACCGAAGCGATCGCCGCGATCGCGAGAGGAGTGCGGACCGGAGGGATCGCCACGGCGGATCGAGTCGACCCTCGCGGACGCACCGCAGCCGGTCCAGATCAAGATCACCACGAAAGCAATACCGTTCGCGGAGAAGCGACGATTTCGACGATCGCTGGGCAGATGAGGAGCCCGTGACAGAGGCAGAAGATGAGGAAGAGGAGGACTTTCAAGAGAGCGCGAGTAAGAGGGTAAAGGTTAGCCATGATGAAGAGAAGAAGGAGGAAGAGGAGGATCTTTCGGACGGCGAGAAGCAGAGACGAAAGGATAAAGAAGAAGCAGAGGCTTTCGCGAAACGTCTACGAGAAAAAGATGGCGGCAAGGGCAAGAGTGCGGTGCGCGATGGCGACTCCTCACGGAGGAGACTTGCCGACGACGAAGAGGCGCGGAACGCCGCACTACCGGGTCTGAGAGAACGGGCGAGGCAGGAATACTTCAAGAAGAAAAACCCGGAAAAGCTGGCCATGCTGCGAAAACAGGTCGCTGACGAGACAGAGGAGCTGAGGAGCGGGGTGAAACTGTCGAGGAGGGAGATTGCCGAGTTTGAGAGGAACCGCGAAAAGCTGAGGCTGGCCGAGGCCAAGCTTAACCACAACGACCACCGAGACGGGTACGTGATGCCGGAGGACTATATCACCGAGAAGGGCAAGCTGGACAGCAAGAAGAAGGAGGCTGCGCTCTACAAGCGGTACAAAGAGACGGACGAGTATGGGAAGGAAAAGTACGTCACGGAACACGATGAGTGGGAGCGGGAACAGATGGCCAAGATGAAGGCGCAGATTCAAGTGCCGGCGGAGGCAGAGAACGATTACGACTATGTCCTGGACGACGAACAGTGGATCGAATGGAATCTGGACGCGAGGATGGCGGGCGAGGGCAAGACCCTCACCAAGGAGCAGCAATTCCTGGAGGCACAAATCGACGCGGCCGAGAAGAAGGCGCTTTCTATCCAAGAGACGAGGAAGAGTCTGCCGATTTTCCAGTATCGCGAGCAGTTCCTCGATGCGCTAAAAGAACACCAGATCCTCGTGTTGGTGGGTGAGACTGGCAGTGGCAAGACGACACAGTTGCCGCAGTACCTCCACGAGGCAGGGTATACGAAGAACGGCATGAAGGTCGGATGTACTCAGCCGAGGCGTGTTGCTGCGATGAGTGTCGCCGCCAGAGTAGCAGAGGAGGTGGGCGTCAAGGTCGGCGCCGAGGTTGGATACAACATCAGGTTCGAGGACAATACCAGCGACAAGACGGTGCTCAAGTACATGACGGATGGTATGCTGCTCAGAGAATTTATGACGGATCCGAACCTGGACGGGTACTCGGCCATCATGATTGACGAGGCGCACGAGCGGACGGTGCACACGGATATCCTGCTTGCGCTGGTCAAGGATCTGTCGCGCTTGCGGCCGGATCTGAAGCTGCTCATTTCCTCGGCGACCATGAACGCAGAAAAGTTCTCCGCTTACTTTGACGACGCGCCCATCTTCAATATCCCCGGCCGGCGATACCCAGTCGATATCTACTACGCCCCAGCACCAGAGGCAAACTACCTCAATGCGGCTGTCACGACCGTCTTTCAAATCCACGCGTCGCAGGGCAAAGGCGACATTCTGATTTTCCTGACAGGCCAGGATGAGATCGAGGCTGCAGAGCTGGACATTCTCGACAAAGCCAAGAAGCTCGGGTCGCGAATCAAAGAGTTGGTTGTATGCCCTATCTACGCCAATCTGCCATCTGACTTGCAGGCCAAGATCTTCGAGCCGACACCGGACGGCGCGAGGAAGGTAGTTCTCGCGACAAATATTGCCGAGACGAGTTTAACGATCGATGGCATCGTCTACGTCATCGACCCCGGCTATGTCAAGGAGAACCGCTTCAACCCGGCGACAGGCATGTCCAACCTCGAGGTTGTCCCTTGCTCACGCGCATCGGCAAATCAACGAGCTGGTCGTGCTGGACGAGTCGGTCCTGGCAAGTGTTTCCGGCTGTACACCAAGTTTGCGTACATGAATGAGATGGACGAGTCAACCATGCCCGAAATCCAGCGCACGAATCTGAACGGTGTGGTGCTGCAGCTCAAATCTCTCGGCATCAATGAGTTGCTGAACTTTGAGTTCATGGACCCGCCACCGACGGAAGCGCTGATCGGCGCGCTCAACCAGCTCTACCAGCTGCAAGCGCTCAATCAGCACGGCGAGCTGACAAAGCTGGGGCGGCAGATGGCCGAGTTCCCCACGGAGCCAATGCTGGCTAAGGCGGTGCTGGCAGCGGATAAGGAGGGTTGTGTCGAGGAGGTGCTTTCTATTGTTGCCATGCTTGGGGAGGCCTCCGCCCTATTCTTCCGACCAAAGGACAAGAAAATTCACGCGGACAGCGCGAGGAACAGGTTCACCGTTCGCGAGGGTGGCGATCACTTGACCCTTCTCAACATCTACAACCAGTGGGCTGATGCCGACTACTCACCCATCTGGGCGAAGGAAAACTTCCTGCAGCAACGTTCTCTGACCCGTGCCCGCGATGTACGCGACCAGCTACTCAAACTCTGCGAGCGTGTAGAGGTCGACCCGACCTCTACCGTCGGCGCCTCGAACCTCGTGCCCATCAAACGAGCCATCACGGCGGGTTTCTTCAAGAACGCCGCTCGACTGACGAGGAGCGGAGACAGCTACCGCACAGAGAAGACCAACACGACGGTCTTTATCCACCCGAGCAGCGTGTTGGCTGGGGAGGAGAAGCCGGTGCGGATGGTAGTATACTTCGAGCTGGTGCTGACGACCAAGGAGTATATGAGGAGCTGCATGCCAGTGGAGCCAAAGTGGCTGCCGGAGCTGGCGCCGCATGTGTACAAGAAGGAGGACCTAGACGGGCTGGAAGGGAAAAAGATGCCCAAGAGCAAGCAGTAGCGTTGAGCAATGTCATATCCACATTCAAAATGCTATATTGCAGCTCATTCTATCCAACAAGAACATGCCACAGAGTCAGCATCCTTCTGAAATTGGAACACCAGGCTGACCGACAGTTTGGATGCACCACAATTATGATGACGAAGGCACCCACTCATATAACACGTCACTCCTCATTGTGTACTTTACACCCTTTGCCACAATGCTTCCCTCGTGACGCAGACCGCGATGCTGAAAGATGAGGACGCTGCCTGCCTTTGGGTTCACGTCTACCCTTCGTTTGCTGTCTCGTGACAGGAAAGCCGTAGCACCGCCCTCGCAAGTGTTCTCGTTGACTGATGACGATGGCGACGTAGAGGGCAAGAATGATGGCTCAGCGACCGAGTCGTTCAGATATAGATGAAGGGTGAAGTGGGTAGCAAACTCGGTTTTGCCAGACATGTATCCATATGGAGAGTCGATGTGAGCTTTCCTTTCATCAGCAGGGGCACTTGGAGGTTGGTAAAAACTCGGGGATAAGGAAAGACATTTTGAAGTGTCTGATTCCAGTGGAGAGGAGTGAGGTCAACAGAATACGTACGCTTGAAATAATCACCAGGGCGGTACCTCAGAAACCGCAGCCGATTATTTAACCGTGCAAAAACCCATTTCCCGCCCTCTTCCTCCTTTATCTGCACCGCCTCTCTCACTCCAGGCACACCCGCGCATCTCTCCCAGATTCGATCCGCAATTTCCTGCTGATCCCAGATGATCCTGTCACTCTTCCTGTAGTCCCCCATGGACACCTCCACGCCCGGCGCGATGCTGACGAGGGCTGGCCGCCAGGGTTCGGCGGCATTGCTCTGGGCATTATCCTTGGATGAGAACGGATCGGGTACAGAAGCCTCGGCGAGGGCGATGAGCTTCGCGCATTCGGAGGGAGAGAGGATGTTGGTGAGCGTGAATGCGGTGGAGGAGGCGAACTCGGGGAGGTTGTGAGCGAGGAAGGGGACGGGATGGAGCTGAGGTGCTTGAGAAGGCGCAGAGGCGAGGAATGAGGAGGGAATAGGGATGGGCAGGGAGGTATATGTCGTTTGGCGAGCGAGTCCGGGGGCCATAGTGATTTTCCTCAACACTTAGGTAGACTGATGGGTTGAAAGATATACCTAAAGTTTTGATCACAAGAAATACTTATATTTTGCGATCGTCGTGCAATACGTGTCAACAGGCATCTGTCCTCTAAAAGCATTGGAAGTTCATCGTTGCGAGGAAGAGTCAAATTCATCACTCAAGTGCATGCTGGGTTTCCTCTTCGTTACGTGGCTGTGAGGCTATGAGTCAATAGGGCGACCTGCTAGCTGGGGTAGAGGGGCAGTGCCAACCCACCGTGAATCAGTGGTTCGGGAGTTCTTTCGAGCTTGGAGTCCGTGTATGAGCTCGAAGACCACTTAGTAATGTGAATTGTTTCGGACTGATACAGGGGCTTGATTGCCACCAAGATTCTGCTCCTTAAGCCTTCGCCCAGGAATAGGTGATGGCAGGTTGGTCACGTGATAACCCGGAACAACAGAGGTGGCGCCGCCACATGGACGCTGCGGAAGCTATCCTGAAAGCCTTTCGGGGATGCCTGCAGATCAATGCTGATGAAATATGGTGGAATCATTGCGACCACTGACACCTGAACAGAATTCACTCTTCATGATTGCGACGGCGGAGCAGATGGCTGAACCTTCGCCTTATGAGGTTGTCTTGGATGTTCGCCATATGAGAATGAATGACTTATGAGCACACTGCATTGATGTCTGATGCGAGACAAAACATTCAAGTAGAATGGAATGTGTGGGTAGCCCATGGACAAATAACTGTGGTCAAAGAGTGGACTTTGGGATTGGTGCTCAACAAGGTCAACTGACACCGTCGATGCCAACAAACGGGATTGTTGCTTCCACCGGACCACAACATCCGTTCTGAAACAAACTTAATATAATAGGATCTGACGCCTGCACCAATATTCGGCCAGTAATAGCCCCTTCGGCAGCTCCCCGATGTCACCACACAAAGGGCGATTTTACTTGCCTCTTTGGGCTGGTTTCGGACAAATGATCTCGATTGAGGACCGCCATGCAAACGCAATACCGCCACTCTACTCAGTCTTATGAATATCTCATGCAGAGGCTTGAGTTTCGGCACAGGGATGATTGGTGCAAAGACTTTAGAGTTCTTGGCCCGCGATGCAAGATGGATAGGGTTGCGCCAGGGGTTCGAGATGGCGGGGTGCATGTCATGCAGTAAGGAGAATTGATCGCGTGGGCTTGTTTTATGGGAAAGTGATGTACAAGTGAACTTCAGACGGAGACGATTAGAGAAAAATTGGTTGTAATGGAAAGTGTTGGGCTGCACGTTTGTTCTACCCGCCCGTCGCATTTGTGGCGCTGTGTCTTGCAAAAATGTTGACAGTCGAAGCACCAGCGGGCTCATGGTTGACTAATGTTGGGGCGATAGGATGAGGAACTGTGTATAATACGGTCTCATATTGATCGCTCATGCCCATATTTTCCGCTGTCAAGGACGAGGGGGCAAATTTCCACCTATCCGGCTTCGCAGACCCGATCTGGAGAGAGATGTCAGTATTTCAAAATGGGATTCTCAGGGGCTGTTTCTTCGCCAAGCAACCCCCCCTCATTGTAGCGAGAATCCCGATCAAAAATCTATTGGTGCAAAGACAATTTTGACCGGCGGACGCCTTTCCGAGTCCCGGATCTGCAAGTGTCAGCGAGGGTGGGCAGGTGGTGAAAGTTCGGTTCTGAGTGTCAAGACATCATGACTCTGCCGTCTAGATGTCTTGATAGATTATTATTGGCATTGAAATATTCGGTCCGACTGTTGGATAGACTTCAGTTCTATGACGGTGTCGATCTTCTGCTGCTCAAGCAACATAGAGGGGTCCAATCCGAATGGACGTCAGGCCTATAAAGACGGGAGCTCTCGTCGTCTTTCGATGCTATTATACATTCCTCTTGGCCCATAGAGAGGACTATATCAGTCGAGCTTGACTACAAAAGCCTTTTGCGTACAACTCAATTCATCATGAAGCTTACGTTTCTCGCCATCGCGCTCAGCGCGCCTCTCGCGTCCGCGCATTACTACTTTGAGAATGTCCTCGTCAACGGCGGCGCCCAGCCCAACATGAAATACATCCGCAAGTTCACTCGTAAGACGTGGTATAACCCCATCAAGTTCCGATCCAATCCAGCCGCCGATATTCGTGATGGATCCTACATTGACGGGCCGGACGGAGTGTGCAACCAGGGAGGCGCCCAGCAGGGATCAAGCACAGAGGTGCTGACGGTGAGGGCTGGAGAGGAAGTGAGAGTGAGACTGAACGGGGCCGGAAACTTTCAGCACCCTGGTGAGTCTACAGCTGGAGAACGGAATACCAGCCTCGCCTTGGGCTATACATGCTGACGTGTAGGATGGCAGGCCCGGGTCTGGTTTACATGTCTCGCGCGCCCGGTGACAATGTGAAGAACTATGACGGATCAGGCAACTGGTTCAAGATCTTCCAGGAAGGCGTTTGCAACCAGGGCGGCCAGTTTACGGACTCTGCGTGGTGCACGTACAACAGGAACTGGCTTGCTGCCAAGATTCCCACGGACACGCCGAGTGGTGAATACCTTATGCGTTTCGAACACATCGGTGAGTTCTTGTCGCTTTTATGCCCCTCAATTTGTGCAGAAAATAGCAGTGGACTGAAAGATGACAATGCAGGTGTCCATCGCTCTCACGTCAACCAACCTGAGCACTACGTCTCCTGCGTCCAAGTTAAGGTCACTGGCGGCGGCTCCGGAAACCCCTCCCCGACGGTCAAATTCCCCGGCGCCTACTCCGACCGAGACCCCTACGCGACTATGAGCGTCTACAATGGCATCAAGCCTTTCACCTTTCCCGGCCCGGCTGTATGGTCAGGTGGTGGTTCTGGCAGCAACCCTACCAATCCTACCAACCCAACGAACCCTACCAATCCTGGAAATGGCGGCGGCAACTGCGCGGCCATGTATGGACAGTGTGGAGGAAATGGATGGTCTGGGCCTACTTGCTGCTCAAGCGGGAGCTGCAAGGTTTCCAACGAGTGGTACTCGCAGTGTCTTTAGGGCTCTGATCATGTTGGTCGCCTGGAAAGGTCCATCCAAGGGCAGAGCGCAAGGTATTCGCGATGAGCTGATATAACGGACGTCGCCTCTTGTCCATAGGTCCAGTCCTGCAAATATCATCGCCATTTTCTCTGTGACTTGCAAGACTGTCTCTTCAGCTATGAAAGCGCTGCGTTGTTGTTGATCTTAGTCGGGGGGGGTACGGTCAAGGTTGCTGAGCCTACACCGCTGTTAAAGCTCGTGATTGGAGAGTCATCAAAGACAGAACGGTCGATTAAACTATTCAGTTGAAGAAGAACAGGATCGGAAGATTCTCAGCTCATTCCAAAAGAATTGGACTGTTGCACAAGCCAGTACAATGGTGTTGCTCAAGGGAGGATTGTCACGTGGAGCATTGCGTCCTTCTTCATCACGTGACTTGTACTTGGCCTCAGGCGTCAATCTCGTTTCGTGCAGCATAAAAACTTCGACTCCATCAGCCGTCTCAACCATTTCCCTCATCTTCTCTCCAACTTCGCGTGAGCTTCCTCGATGCCCCGATGCCCCGATGCCTGACGCAGCAACTGCCGAGTGTTCCATGGAGGATCACAAGGACATCATGATTTTTGACGTCTATCAAAGCAGCGCATCACTGCAGGGGTTGGCGATGCGGAAGTTCCATGCTTGGGCTCCGACATAGACAAAGGTCGACCAGCCCAGTTTGGACGATTCGAGAGGACAGTGGTGAAGCTAATGCTGCTCTGCTGCTTATCTTAGTTTTTTTTCTTCTGACTGGCAGGTGTGGAAGAAAATACCCTTGATCACTCTGAGAGCAACCATATTTCTTCGGTGGTTGTTTTCTATTTTTATCCAAGGAAGATTGACGGCTCCTTACTCACCGCGACGCTGGCATCAATTGGCGTCGAGGTCCATTTATCACTTATGGCCTACATTTTCTTCAATGTGACTTGTGACTGTATTACTGACTGTACTACACGTCAAAAGGGCAGTTGCTACAGTTTGAAGAGTGTTGCACTGTCCAGGCTTTTGGCATCGCGAAAATCAAGTTTTCCGCTCATTCTGCCGACAGTCTTCTAAGGGTTAGGGTTACGCATACCCCGCTGTTTGGATGTCGCTGTTGATCTGCGAGGACGCGCTCAGCTCGAAACTACGCGGTGATGGACCTTTTCGAACCGGATAATCTATGTGTCAATGGTGCAGGGCACATACTCTCGGTGCCATCATCATTTAACTGGGCAGCGTGGAGAACCGTCTGTTAACTCAATGGGGGGAAGATTCCAGCTCGTCGACCTCTCTACCGTCCAAATTGGCGAGATATCTCCGAGCTTCACTGCCCGAAGACGGTTGACAGTACGTAAACATACCCATTGTATTCCCGTTGTCACCTTCATACTTGAATTTATCCTTGCCTCGGCGCCCTCTCTCGCCTCCAGGCCGGACCCGGGCGTGTGGAGAACATCCCGAGGGCGGAGCACCGAGCGTGAGGGGCAACTCGATACATACTCCAACAGCGAGCACATGTTTCTCATTCATTACACTTGAACTTTACCTTTAGTCTGTAAAACCTCGTCGACCTGTTATGGTATCCTTATTTGATTTCCCCTCAAAGTGAAAAGAATTCATCGAGCTTCATTATGGCGCAAGCACCGAGTGATGTCTTCCCTCCCGAATCAGCGGACATGTTCAAGTTCGCCTCGAGGAGGAGTGTCGTGCATAGCACTGAGGGTATTGTTGCGACGACGCAGCCTTTGGCGGCGAAATGTGGGATTGACATCTTGAATGCTGGCGGAAACGCGGCCGTAAGTTCGAATCCATTTTTGCTTAATGCCTGCCAATGTTGTCTGAATTGTGTGCTGACTTTGGTAGGACGCTGCCGTGGCTGTTGGTAAGGAAACTGAAATACCAAGAGTCATATTTTAGATTACTTATATTGACAATACGCGAATACAGCCGCTGGTATGAACATGACTGAGCCCTGCTCTACTGGTATTGGTGGCGATATGTTCCTCCTCTACTGGGATGCAGCCTCCAAGACTGTCCAAGCACTCAACGGCTCAGGGAGGTCCCCTGCGAATGCGACCCTCGCTGAGATCCGAGAAGACATCAAAGCTGGCCCGAATGATAGCATCCCTTTGTCGTCTGCACACTCTGTTACCGTCCCGGGTGCGGCTGCCGGCTGGGTTGATGTGGTGGAGAGGTTCGGCAGTGGCAAGCTGACATTGAAGGAGATTCTCGCACCCGCTGTGAGGCTGGGAGAGAAGGGGTTTCCAGTGTCGGAAGAAACTGCTTCGAGCGTAAGTCTTCTATTCCTGCCGAAAGTCAAGTGAGGCAGACCGCTGACGTGCTTAGTGGCAACGCTCTGAAAAGCTCTTGAGGACTGCGTCACCGAACGGAGCAGAGATGCTCAAGGCAGATCCCAAAGCTGAAGATGGCGTGCGGGCCCCGAGAGCTGGGGAACTCATGAAGAACCCGACTCTTGCCGCCACGTTTCGGTCCCTTGCAGACCACGGGAAAGCAGGGTTCTACACCGGTCGCGTTGCCGAAGAGATCGTCTCAGTCGTGAGTTCTCTCGGCGGCAAGCTCTCCCTCGATGATCTACGCCACCACATGGACATGGGCAGTGAGCCCGTGGAGCCCATCAGCCTCAAATTCACGGGCCAGGGGCTTGGCGAGAAGAAGGGCGTGGAGCTGTGGGAGCACCCCCCGAACGGACAGGGCATCGTGGCGTTGATGGCGCTCGGCATTATTCAGCAGCTGGAAAAGATGGGGAAAATTGGCAAGTTTGGACCCGGGGACGCAGGCAAAACGGAGTATTTGCATGTCCTGATCGAGAGTCTGAGACTGGCTTTCTCGGATGCTCAGTGGTATGTCAGTGATCCGAACGTCGTCAAGGTGCCTACGGAAGATCTGATCTCCGAGAGCTACCTGGCGGAGAGGGCCAAACTGTTTGATTCCAAGAAGGCTCTAGGACAAATTGAGCCCGGGGAGGCCAAGTTTGTGTCGCCGGCTTTGAGAAGCAGTGATACAGTGTACTTTACTGTGACGGACAAGGACGGGAATGCGGCGAGTTTCATCAACTCAAACTTTCAAGGATTCGGCACGGGTATCATTCCCAAGGGATGCGGGATGACGTTGCAGAATCGGGGGTCCAACTTTTCGTGAGTTTTGTCCTTGCGGCGGGAAGGCCAAACTATGCATAAGATACTAACGAAGTGCAGTCTCGATGAGAATCACCCTAACAAGTTTGAACCGCGAAAGCGCCCCTACCACACCATTATTCCTGGTATGGTCACTACCCTGCCCTCCGACTCGTCTCCTTCTGCTCTTCATTCTGCATTTGGCGTCATGGGCGGCTACATGCAGCCTCAGGGCCATATTCAAGTGCTCCTCAACCAGGCCATTTTTGGCTTGAACCCTCAGCAAGCTCTCGACGCTCCGAGAATCTGTATCGGGGCTGGTATGACGACTGATGGCGCGGGGATGAAGTGGACTGTGCATGTGGAAGATGGTATCGAAGTCTCTGTGGTGCGCGAGCTGGAAGCGCTGGGCCACGACGTCAAGATATTGGAGGGGAGCGCAAGGGGTATGTTCGGAAGGGGTCAGGTCGTGAGATGGAGTGTAGACGAGGTAGAGGGGACGGGTATTTGGAGCGGTGGGAGTGACATGAGAGGTGACGGAGCAGCATACCCTGCCTAGTGATTGAAAGTATATCGGAACAATGAAGTCTAAAACAATCCTGCTTTTTCTAGTATACAGCTCTTGTACATAGTTATCGTCGTTCTTAATAGGATGGATGTATCACTGAGACGCGTCGCCTTGGAAAAGGACCTTCTTCTCCTCGAGCATTTTCGCCAGGTCGCCGTTCTTGTGCATGCCGACCAAGATATCACATCCACCCACAAACTCCTCCCCGACGTACAGCTGGGGGATCGTCGGCCAGTCGGAAAACTCCTTGATGCCCTCCCTCAGCTCGGCGTCTTCGAGCACGTTGAAGGCGGCAAACTTGGCCGGGTCGACACCCTGAATGCCGAGGATCTGGATGGCGGTGCGGGAAAAGCCGCACTGAGGGGTCTCGGGGGTGCCCTTCATGAAGAGAACGACGGGAGCGGACGCAACGGCCTTGGAGATGGCGGAACGAGTGGTTTCGGAGAGGAGGCGTCGGTTGATGAAGGGGGTAATGGGGTTGGCGGTTGATGGGCGGACGGCCTGACGGTACAGGGTCTGGGCCGGGGTTAGTGCACGTGTTCTTGAGATACGCAGAAGAACGAAAAAGGCAGAGCAGGAAATGACGAACCGATGCGACTTTTCTTGAGAACATCTTGGCGGTGTTTAGTGGTATTGGTGTTTGGTGGTAAATAGATGACCAGAGGCTCGGTAATCAGAGTACAGGCTGTATCTCCTTGGACTTTTTGCTGGTGATGTAATCGGAGTCACGTGATCGCCTGTAGAGAAGGTGGCTAACAACGCGTCAAACAGACGCGACCTGGTCTGTGAGAGACCGTATGATATGGCAGTGAGAGTTTCGAAACAGGCTGGATCATTGAATGTTCGGAGTACTGAAGTGGCCGTTGTACTCAAGAGACAGGGCAGAAGGTTTACATGTGACAGTGAGGCGTGCTGAACCACTATCATAACCAAAATCACACAGCTTCTGGCAGTCACAAATCGAACAACTTTGGATTGCAAAGATGACTCGACCAATCCTAATTAGTTTGGGTTTAAATATCAGTCAATCTGAGCAGTAGATCGACTGCAGTATTTGGACCAATTGTCGAATGTCCTCAAGCTTGCTTGGCAGCTGCCACCAGCTGACTCCGTAGCTTCCTTCACTTGACTCCCGTGATAACGGTGAAGTAGCTCCGGCTGGACCTTCCATTCCGTCGACGAGACTGTCGCCTCCCCTCTCAGCACTTTCCCTGTCATTTGCTCATGATGGTCATCCATCACCTTCACCCTCTGCTGCGAGTTCGTGTACTTCGCCAGACTTCAACATGCCCAAAACACCCCGACGTCGAGCTCGCGATAGACTGGCTGCTTTCCGAGCTCGTCTGCAAACATCGCCGCCTCAAAGTCCGTCCCTGTCGGTTAGTCCGCCGGCTCGAATTCCCAGTCGGCTAGCAGTGCGCCGAAGAGCCAGAGATTGCGAGGATGATTTTCGGAAGGCTCTCAAATTAGAGCCCCAGAAAGGGGATAGCGAGACCATTCGACGTATCAAAGGGAGGATTTACATCACAGCTGCTCACTCGTATTCTAACTAACCTTACTGATAGAGTCTGCCACGAGCGCTGCTGTCGACTTCCGCAACGCCATCGTAGGTGATCTGCAGAAAACATACGATGAAATACAGGCCGGGACAGTTGACCTCCGGATGACCTCCAACGAGCAGAGTCAGAGTCTAGACAGCCTCTACCACCGCATGGCCTTTCCTATCGCAGAAACCATGTGTCACTTGGATTCGGTCCCGCGAGGCCTGCTAAAGGAACACCTCTCCGCTCTGCAGGAGAAACTTCAGCACCATGCTAGCAAGATCCACGAGTATGGACTCAGCTTTTCTCAGCTTGAGCAAGAAGAAAGGCATTTATGGGATCAGCTAGACTCTCTCCAAAACAATGCGGATAGCTCAGACGCGCCTGACGATGTGCTGCGGGATTATGATGCGAAGGTCGACAGCATAGTCAAGAGAGCGAATCTCAAAATTGACAAAATCGTGGCGGTCTGTAGCGTCGAACCATGGAATTCTCGATGCTGCCACTAACATTGCGCAGTATCATCGTGTGGCGGTCAAGAATGAAACAGACAAGTTCACAAAGAGCTTGATGGCCGACTGAGCTTGTTATTCACAATTTGCAAACATCTCCAACAAGCGAGTTATCCTGAGGCTTTGAGGAAACATCAATAATCATCTAGCTCTAAGTACTGTGAATCACAGTAGAACCCGTTTCTCACGCTTCCATGCATCCAGTCCGTTCCAATTTTGAAAACAACCAAAAACTCCAGACTGCAGCTAAGGCTCACAGTGTATGCAAAGGCGATGGCAACACGTCCACGAGAAGTCTTGTCTTACTCCTTCTCGTTGACGACAACACCCCATTCGTGGTTCTCGCGGCCGTACATGATGTCGCCGATCCATCCCTTAACCTTGCTGGTAACCTCGCCGGCAGCACCCTCAGCACCCATGGGAATGTTGATATCCTGGCCACGGTGGTGGATCTGCGAGACGGGGCAGATGAAATACTGTTACCATAGTTAGTATCGCCCGTCGCCATTCAGACGTTACAACAGTGAACTTACAGCAGTACCGGCAGCCCAAGACTCCAGAATGCGGCCCTCCTTGTCAGCCTCGACCAGCTCGTCGATAGTGTACTTCCTCTCGGTCACTTCGACCTCACCCGCGAGACGCTCGCGGATAATGTCCAGGCAGCTAGCACGCGTGACACCGTCCAGGATAAGCTTGTCGTCAAGAGGCGCAGTGATGACCTCCTTCTTTCCATCCTTACGCTTCCAGACAATGAAGAAGTTGGAAGCACCAGCCTCTGTGCACTCGCCCTGGGGCCCGTACAGCCACAGAATCTGGTGGTAGCCACGACGACGAGCGTCCTGAGTAGCCATGAGAGAAGGGCCGTAGTTGGCGCCGACCTTGGCGTAACCGAAACCGCCGACCCAGGCGCGGACCATGTCCTCGGGAGAAGTGTGAAGGCGCATGCCACCAGGAGGGGAATCCATGCGGGGCATGAAAGAGACAATGATGTAAAGCATGGCTTCCTTGGGGGCCTGAACGCCGAGCTGAGACTGAGTGCCGATCAAGGTCGGACGCAGGTAGAGGAAGCTCTCCGGGCGGTCCTTGGGGAGCCAGCGGGGCCCATCGACGGCGAGGAGGGCGAGCATGAGCTTCTCGAGCTCGGCACCGGGGAAGATGGGGAGGGAAATGCGAGCAGCGGACATGCGCATGCGAGCGGCGTTCTTGTTGGGACGGAACATGCGCAGCTTGCCGTCAGTGCCACGGAAGCACTTGAGACCCTCGAAGCACTCTGTGGCGTAGTGAAGGCAGGAGGCGGTGGGCATGAGAGAAAGAGGGCCGTAGGGCTTCAGTTCGGGAGCAGCCCAGCCAGTGGACTCGGACCAAGTGGCGGTGATCATGTGGTCGGTGCAGATGGTCTCGAGGCCAGAGTTGGCCTCGGCCTCAGAGGGGACGACGCGGGGGGACGAGGTGAGGGTGGTCGTGAGAAGAGAGGCATCTAGTTCGGCGGGTTGGGTGCCGGGGGCGGGATGATCGTGTTGAATCTCCTTGACGGTGATGGCAGCGGTGGTGAGGTCGACGTCTTGAGACGGGGCTTGAACTGCGGAGGGAGCCATGATGGGCGGTGATGTGTTTGTTGCGGGCGGCGAGGTTGTGTTTTCGGTTGGAGGATTGACAGGCAGGATGGGGAAAAGAGGTGCGCAGAGGATAGAAAAGATAGAACGTTTCACAGACAACACGCAGACTGTACTGTTTTAAATCAGGAACACGAATCTGAGTCATTCGAGACCAAGAACAGCACAAATTGGAGGCGGGACACTCCGCCCTTGATAAAGACTCCTGTCTGGAGCGGCGCAATTTTTAGTGCCCCTCCCCCTCCTTCGTCCTCGGCTCGCACGCGGGGCTTGGAGGGCTGTGCGCCAGCATCGTCGATAGTTTGGCTCCGCGATAGGAGGTCTTGGCCTTCGGTGAAGAGCGCAACTGGCCTGGAAGACAGAAAATTTAGTGGGGAGGCTGTGGCGCGCATGACGGGTTTGTCACAGAGAAGCGTATTTAGAAGGTTCTGCGCGGCTTTGTGCGGCACGAACTCTGCATACTGAGCGTGTGTGTGTGTCTACCACGTAGAGGAGGGTGGGTGGTATGCAGGATGCAGGTGGTTTGCAGACTCTGCGCGATCACGGGAATCGATTGTCACTTGTTTCGTCATTGTGGAAATTATGACATTTGTTTTTGATTGCGCCCTCTTGAACCGCCCTTGTGCACCGTCCTGTTGGGCAACTATTTGACAGTGGGATCTTTGGTTTTGGGGGGTATTCTGATTGTGCTTCTTCTGAATGCATCAATATATGAATGGAGCAAAGCCTTGTGATCAGGGGCAGAGGAGCGAAGCCTGCATATCTTGCTTATCTCGTAAGGAGGAGGGTGAATGTTTAGTCGTCATGGCCTCGTTCCTCGAGATATCGGTTTTCTTGATGATTGGGTTGTGCCGGTCCTGGCCTTTCGGGTAGCTGCATACCGACAGCGGAATCAAGTGAGATGATTACGCGGAATTCTTTCCGATCATTTCGAGGAGTGTTTGGATATGTTCATCGATCCAACAACACAGCGCCCTGTTCAATGATAGTTTTGTGGTGAGGTCTCAGATGATTAGATACTGTCATATGTCTCTATGATTTGCCGTTTCAGATTATTTGTTGCTGAGCAGTGATCACTGCTTTCAGGGAACGGACTTGTCTAGCCTGGGTTGCACCGGCTTAACGACTTGGCCCGAGATTAGCCGCTCACGTGATGCAAATTTTGGCATCGCTTAGGTTGAGATGAATCGAGCTCATCAGTGATCTAGCCCGATCGGCCAGGATGTCGGAAATTGTACACCAAGTACATAGTAAACGGGAGTTTGCAGGCTGGCATCAGTATCGGGATGTGGAAATGCGAGGATTCAGGCATTCATGTACCGAATTGTCCACGAAGCGGGTTTTCAGAGTCACCCTGCAATCAAGCCGCTGGCAATGGGATTTTGGCTTTGGACAAATGTGTGTTTGAGAGCCCTCGAATTCCGGAGGCAAAAATCCTGTCATCTCACAGCGTCTCTTGCATTATCGTATCATGAGGATTGCGCAGTCAAAAATACGGACAGCTATCAATGGAAACAAACGAGCGGTTCCAGTACACTGCCTCAGGTCTAAAATTATGGAGAAACCAACTATGAAGGAATACAGTTACGGACTGAGAACTCCAGGACGCACGAGTATGTATCAAAATGCAACGCCATGCAACTTCACGTCTGGGCCTTTGCGGCTTCCTCCTCTGCCAGTTCCTTCTCTCGGGCCGCCTTTTCCAACTCAGCCTTGAATCCCTTCGCGCGCTGCCTCTCCTCGTATTGGTCCCTGCTCTTCATGATCCGCTGCACGATCTCTCCCGCGTTGACCTCGGAGAACACGTGGGTACCGATCTCTTTGTAGATACCCATGGCTTTGGGCGCCGTGTAGGGATCATAGGTGAGAGGCATGAAGGCAGTTGGGCCGTGATAGATGGCGTTCGGTAAGCCATGCGGGAGAGTCTTGAGGTAGGATTCTGTGGGGGTGAAGGGAGCGCCGAAGACAACCTCATTGATATACTGGAATTCGTTGATTAGCATGTTGCCGCCAGATAAATGAAGATTGAAAAGAGAATGAATCGTACCTTGCACTGAAGGACGCAAAGTCCACGCTCGAAAGTGTTCATGATGGGGTAGTTAACGCCCTTCCATCGATTGATCACCTCGTCTTCGTGCACGCCCACAACGACATATGCCGGAAGGTCGTCGTCTCCGAGCAGCTTGTCCTCTTCCTCAACGACCTTGCGGAGGAACTCAATGTGGCCGCTGCTGAAAAGGTCGAATCCACCGTCCACATAGACGATCCTTTGCCCTGGCTTCGGGCCCACACCTTCGATCAGACGGTGAAAAGAGCCCTCTTCCTCCTTGGTGTCGTCCATTTTAGCTCCCTCACTCGCTCGCCAGAACCACACCTCTGCGCCCTTCGCCTTGGCGGTCTCATCGGTCGCGTACAGCCTCATTCTCTCGAGCATCCTCTCCGCCTCAGCATTCTTCTCTTCGGGTGTTCCATTGCCTTCCTCTCCAGCGAGCTTCTTTTCAAAGCTCTTGATAAAATGAGTCTTTGTGCAGAGGAGCATACGACCAACTAGGTCAGTGGTCGAGATGCCAGGGGAGCGCTTGACGACCTTGAAGCGACCGGCCTCCTTGACGAAGCGGTAGCAGTCGTTGCCGTCCGAGTCGGAGGTGATGTCGTCGCCGTGAACGACGTACTTGCAGCCGTAGTGGGTGATGTAGGGGAGGGAGGTCACGTAGGGGGCGTGGCCGATCGAGCGGGTGACCCAGCGGCAGGCGTTGGTAGCGGCAAGGCTGGCTATCCGTTAGCACCTTTGATTCCTGGCTCTGATGGCTGAATGTTGGGATGGAAGGGAAGCGAACCGTTCGGCAAGGGTCATGACCGTTGGGCCCTTGTTAGCGAGAATGTCCTCGTCGGAATGGACGCCGGCGTAGAGCTCGGTGCCCAGCTGCCGCGCTTGAACGATCGCGCCGGCATGACCTATTGAGTGCGATCAAATAATTAGTCTGAGACATTGCCAATGGAAAGGGTCGAAAGGGTCGCACCATGGTGGAAAAAGTCAAAACAACCGTCGACCCAGAGGCGCCCCTCGAGGAGCTCAGGCGCGGGTTCGGACTTGAGGCCCTCCCACTCGACTGCTGGGTCAGACATGATAGTGCGAGTAAAAGAATGACCAAAAAATACAACGAAGTGATGTCTAGGACCAAAAAAGAAACAACAGAGCAGAAGAAGTACGAGTTGCGTGTTTGTGCTTTTGGGAAAATGTAAGCTTCCCGATCCGAGATGGCGAAGCTTAGGGGTAGCTTGGGCTTAAAGGCACTATGAACAGGGGTCGAGGTTCTGGCAGGACTTGGGCTTTATGCCGTGATTCTTTGGTACTTAACTCAATGCAGTCATTGATGAGATGACGAGGTGCGAAAAGGACTTATTGAAAGCTTCTGTTACTCGGAAACACTGTATTCAATAGAAATCTCATTACGTGAGTTGCTTGTGCTCTCTTCTTGTAGGAGTATGAGCCCTTTACACATTCAGCATTCGGAGCGCATCTCGAGTCGCGCCGTACAGACCCTAACCCCCATGTCATTCAATGAGCAATTCACGGCAAGGAAGAATGTATAGCAGTGAATTTACGAACTCTATGCAACTGACTTAAGTGAGAAGTACTTTTGGTTTTAAATGAGAAAGCGAAGTAAAGTTGTTTTTTGTTGAAATAAGGCTGCGTAAAGTAAGCGCAGTAATGCTAGTTATAAAGACACTTATTTAAGAATTTATACTAAAAAAAAAAAAAAAAAAGAAGAAACAAAAAGCAAGAAGATCTAAATAGAACTAAGTAATAGGGATAATTCTTTACTGCTCTTGATTTGTCACTTTCGCAGATGCAATGCCATAGGGCATTCGCAGAAGACAAAACATGGTGCTTCAGCGTGGTAAAGCAAGGACGACGACAATTAACATGGGCTTTGCAAGGACAGACAGGAAGGCTTCCCAATCTTTGAACAAAGTCTGCCAAGGAGCCTCTTGGTAATGATGGTATTAGATGCCGCAAAGTCGTCTCAGTGCAAACGTACCCGTTGAGACAAAACATTCCTCGCTGCATATTGGTACGACAGAGCTCAAAATACAAGGGCAAATAGATCAAAAAGTTTGTATGCATTCAGAGGAGAACTTGCAGCATATGTATAAAGTGCAGTATATGGATGAAGTGTAAGTGTGAGAGAGTGGGCGTCCACATCCAACAGACGATACCAGTCACGACCCAAACACACTCTCACAAACATCGAAAAATAAGCTAGGCGATAACAGGTATCTCAAAGAGAACCCGCCGAGGGTGAGCCCTGCCCGCGCCGCCCTTGCGGAAACGCGAAGCCAAAGGCTAAGCCTTGCCCCACGTGCAACTACGAAAGCGCCTTCTACAGCCTGCTCTATGACAGCAAGTACATGATCATTGAGCAGATGGTGACCCAAAAGAAGCTCAATCGATGAGCTCGAAGATTTTGCTCGATAGAGAAGTCGACTGAACTGCTCTAACAGTAGGTGCCACCTGCGAGGCTCGTGATTTGACGATTTCTAGGAAGAAGAGTTTGGAATGCAGAGCTACAGTATATTCGGACACATAAAGTGTCACAGTCAGTTGTTTCAATAGATTGCACATAATTGAGTATTGTCAAAACTGAAGGAATCCTTGATAAGATATCTGAATGTTTACACGAACCCTAACCCGTGAACTCACAACCCCAACCCGTCATACGACCCGTTAGACGCAAATGCGGGGCGCCCCACATGAGCTTCCCCTCCTCCCGCCTGCTTGTGGCCCTGGCGCAAACGCCTTTCCCCAGCCTTCTCTCTCACCCCCCGTCCCGAGATCAACCCGAAGCAACACACTTCCTACATGCACACACGCAGGGCATCAGGAAAGCTCTACGGGATCCGTATCTGTTCTCTCCAATCCGTCAATCTCTAGGTTTGGCGGTTTTTGTTCTCCTTGATTACCCCAGTCAGGGATCCTTGTTCTGAGGGCGTTTACACACGCCACAACGAGTCCATCGAACCGGCATCGGACCCCACGCGATCACGGGTCGGTTTTACGACACGGACCACGGGCGATCTTTGGAATTCCGTTCTTGTTGAGACAAGTCCGCGTTAGAGGGGCTTGGAAAGACCACCTTTACGCACAGCAGCAAGACCTGGGATCCCCACATAGCTTGCATGTCCTCCCGAGACAGTATTACGCCTCCTGTGTCGGGGAAGCAAGAGGATCTCTCGCGGCCGATAGTGACTGTAGCAACTGAGCAGCAAGAACAACAGACGCAACAGGGCGACGACCAGCAGAACAAGAACCCATCGCCAACTAGGAAAAAGAGAGTGAGGAATTGGAGTGCTGAGGATCGGGCTGCGCACCGAATATTCGAGAGGTCGAGGAGAGAGGCTTTCAAAGGGCGGTTGACGGTGAGCTCACATCCTCCCTATCATCCGAATTTGTCCAGCGTGTTGGGACTCGTGACTGACAAGGTATTGTGTTGTTGTAGAAACTAGCGGCCCTGATCCCCTCTTTGCAAGCGACGGATCCGAGCCGGCTGTCGAAACATGTGGTCATTGACGAGAGCATATCGCTGCACTGCGACCAGCAACAAAAGTTAGAGGTCATGCAGCGACAGGTCAATGGCCTCTTGGCGGAGCGAGACGAGCTCCTAACCGAGATGAACCAATGGCGGTCCCAAGCAGGCATGCCACATGTCGAGGCCCGACCTCTAGAACCGTTGCCTGAACCATCCTCGACGCAAGTGGGGCGACTGGCACAGTCTAGGAGTGGAAGCATAGCTGAGCAGGCCGTGACTGAAGAAGATTCGATGATGGATGCTCAAAGTCAGCCTCCTGCGGTTCAATCTCAGCAGCAGCAGCAGCAGCAACATCAGCAGAAACAACGGCACGGACTGCCACCACAACAACAGCAGACAGATATGATGCAACAATATGAAGCGTTGCCAACACATATGCAAGGCATGGAGACGCAAGGTATGGTGCCGCCGCAGCCTCCTGGTTGGGACGTTATGGGGATGAACATCAACGGCCAAGGGTTACCACCGCCAGAAAACAACATGGCTTTTACCGAGATGTTCCCTTCGAATATGGTCAACTACCAGACGAGCGTTAAGATGGAGGGTGGCATAGCACCAGGGTCATATGTGCCACCTGGGTACCCCCAGTCACCGATGAACCAATCGCCAATGAACATGTTGAATCCGGTTTTCGCGGGCGATCCGAGGGCATATGGTCAATGACCAGTGCTATTAGATCATTTGACTTCGGCATATTGATCTCTTTGGACGCAGTCACTCGTCGGACCCTTTTTTTTTTTTTTTTTTGCTTTAGCATCAAGAACTTTGTGAGTTGAGGAGGACATGATTTTCCTCACAGCGAACATACACAGAAAAGACACCTGACCGTCTCATGCCCGCGATTGTGCTACTTCCAAGCTTGCGATTATCTTCCATAGTACAGATGGGCTCTTTAGTTCCTAATCATTCGATTATGAACCACAACATTCACCATGGCGTTGCGAAACTGAGCCAAAATCAAGCAGCTCATCACGCTCTTCATGTCCCAGAACAGAAGATGACTGATTGCGGACAAGGGATGAAATGATACGTACGGTACCGGGTTGCAAGTCTTTGCGACCGTTTCTGGCTGGTGCGAATTTTTCGACCCAATATCTTAGGCATGCAGTAGCATATGGCGCCGATGGAGAGCGATTTGCCGAGCATAGAATTGCATCGCTCCGATCCTTGTGTTAACTGCTTCTTGTACATAGCAGCGAGGCGCAATGATTCTGCTCTTTTCTTTTTGCTGGTTCCGAGCAGCTTCATAACCAGTTTGACAGCAGCGACAAAAAATGATATTATCATTCTGACCCATGATGAAAGATGGGAGCTGCGACTGGGAAGTCGGGACATACGCCACCATGGTGAATGGCTTGTTTTGAAACACAAATTCATCTCCGCATTTACATATTCATTGTACTGTACGATCTTGATAAATCTCTGCACGAAGATCATTGCAAAATCACACGGAAGTTATCTTCATATTCATCAATGAGTTAGGGCGATCTGAATTCAGAGCATATCTAACGTTAACAGACATATTCCTGCCAGTCAAGCGTAACTACAAACACTGAGAGTACCAGTCATTGCTAAACTTGCAGGTTCCCTGACTGCAGCACTTGGGACCGTTGAAGCCGCTGCCTCCACACTGCTGGTACAAACCTGCACATGATCCCGTGGGTTGGGGCTGGGGCTGTCCGCCGCCGTTACCAGCCGTCGTGGTCGGCTGCGGGTTCGTGCCCGGGGAGCCGTTGGGATTCTTGAGGGTGATGAGGCCAGGACGGTAGGGCAGCCTGTTGTAGTCTGAAGGGTTGTTGTTGGGGTCGCGGCCCTGGTACAGCATCTGCAGGTTGCAGGCATCGACCTCGAAGGTCTGGTCATTGGTGGAGCGGATGAGCTCGCCGTGAGAAATGTCGTTTGTCCATCTGGCGCCAGTGTTTTGCTTGTTGGCAAAGGCGTTGGACTGGAGGGTCCAGGAGCCGCCAAGGGAGGATGCAGTAAAAGAGCGGAAGTAGCGGACGTTGCCGCTGGCGATGGCCTCAACGGTCATGAGGTACTTGTTGAGGCCCTTGAGCTTGTAGACCTGAACGGCCTCGAAGAGGTTGTTTGTCGAGTCCTGCATGATGACTTGAGCAGTGGGGAAGTTTCCCGGGAAGTTGCCGAGAGGCATGGAGGAGCGGTAGATCTTGCCGTTATCGCCGCAGAAGAAGAGATACATGTTCTGGGAGTCGCCGATGAGGGTCTGGTCGATCGGGCCGGTGCCTGACTCGGATTTGGGAAGGGTTCCCGAGTACAGCGGTTGCGCGGATGACCAGCCATTCGCGTTGGTGGGGTTGCTGGAGGTGCGGTAGCTGAAAGCCTGCGCGCCCCATTGATACGCGAGGATCCAGGTGTTCTTTGGCTTGAAATAGAACAGGGTCGGCGCGACGGTGCCAGAGTTCATGCCGGTCTGGGTAGCAGAGCTGAGCTGGTTGAGATTGCTCACGGGTGAGAAGGCCATCGAGCCATAGTTGCCGTCGTACTTGGTAGCATAGACAAGCTGGCCCCCGTTGTACGGCGCAACGGTAAAGTCCTTGAGGGAAGCCCAGCCGTTCTTGGGGTCCGTGAGTTTCCCGGAGTCTGTCCAACTGTAGGACGACGGGAGGTCACACTGCGCCGAGGCGCCCGCTGCAAGGGCGAGAAGAGTGGTGAGCTTCATGGTGAAGCAAGACGGGTGGTGCCTTAGATCGTCGCCTGGTGTCGAAGACGAATGAAGATTGTGAGGCGTGTCAGAAGTCCTGTGCAAGGTATTCGGAAGCAAGGCTTGTACGTTGCTTTTATACGTTTCCAAAACCCCATCATCTTTGCCCATCGCGACTCATGTCATCTTCCGTGGCGGGATCAAGCAATCTCCTAGACGGGGGCTGCAGAGTTACCAGATCGAGAAATACGGTTACATTGTGGGATGAAGGGCCCGGGGCTGCATCTTCCGCACTGCCCCGATTCGGGTTAGGAAACGAACGTGACTGGGTCGGAAGAGACCGAATCTACGCGGACCAGTCGGCTTTTATGTGGGTGATGAGAGGTATCGCCTCGCGTCTTCTGTAGAAATCATTGCATTTATTTTGTTTGGTGGGTTTGTCGGGTTCCGTCTGGGGTTTGATTGATTGCGAGGAGCCGGCAGGCCTTGCGCGGGGTGCAGGCCTTTGGCAATGTATGATTGTCCGCTGTATCGCAGTCTGGACCAGACCAGGCAGCGGGCTCTCTTTTCGGCTGATCCATGCACGATAATCTGCCGTCCGATGTCAATTTCTGGGAAGAGAGAGAAGGTTATACGCGCCCAGATGCAGGCCTAAGCGAGCCTGCCATTCGGGCTCCTAGACCAGGCGCCAATATGAAATCCTTGCGAGCTCGAAACAGAGAAGTACGAGTCAATTAAGCACCTCGGCAGATTGGCGATGTACTGCGCTGAATCTCCACCCAGAGCTCGGTGCTGTTCCTTCGGATGCTGCTTTGCCCACTCTGTGGACCTATTGACGCTCGCGCTCTCTGGCCTCGACCGCGTCTGCGAGACAGTTTCGCAAGATCAAAGTCGCCCGATAACCGGATCCAGGGGGCCATGTGGTACGCATGAACGATGGTATGCACGGCTGCCATCATCATTTCCCTATTATCTGGGTGGGAACCAAACCTACCGCAGCGCAAAGTTCGATGGGTCTAGGCACGTGTGATGCAGTGTAGATTGCTACCGGCGTACTGGTTTGAGGTGGAATATAGGGCCGATGCGCATGCGCAGTAGTAAGGTCGCAGATTGAGATAATGTATCCCGCTGGACAGAAGATACTCGTATTCTTCTGTTTTGCAGTTGGCGACATCTCGGCCGTGAGTTCATTCTGTTCGGCAGCGGTCCGCTTGGAGCTTGACAGGATCCATATTGAGCTGCTGCTGCTAGACTAGTGGTAGCAAAACGGGTCCTCAAGGGGTGCGCCTGTTTGTTAAAATTGCGCGTTGGAGAGAAAATCGCATCAAGCACGTGTTGTTGGGGTAAACAAGATACGGCCAAAAGGACATCCTGTCCAACGAATGTCGTAGCGTGAATTGACAACCAAATACGGGGGCCACCTTTAAGAAGAAGAAGAAAAAAAAAAAGAAAAGAAAAGGTTTGGCGTTTGCGCTCTCTCATCTCGAGCTTTTGTCCATTTGCCTGGCAATTTGAGCAAGGATCAGGGAAAGCTGGGAAGGGGTATGAATCTCCACCTCAGAGCAAAGCTCAGTAGCCCTCGACAGAATATTCACCACGCCAACCTACAGCATCCTTGTTCGCGGAGGCTAGACGCTGGAACCATACTCTTTTTCCTCTTTGGCCGTTCTTGCATTGGACATACAGAGGTCGCTAGCCGATGTGATCATGTCTCACAGCCTATACAGGATTCGCGAGCCGATTCTTTAATGTGAATTTGTCATCTGTAAGTGCATATGTCGTTGCTGAGGTGTCCACGAACATGCACAGTGAAACACCTCCTCAACACAGTCGCTCAAACTGAAGACACCTAAGTATCGACATAGAAACAGCAGAGGATATTATGAATATAATGCAAGAAATGTGTCCCCAGTACACGCTGCGTTGAGAACTGCTGACCGGTATAGAAACCTGATTATCGAATAGCGCGGCAAAAGTTCGCTCCGATGCATGCTGCTTGCGCTGACAAGATGCATATGCATTAGAAACTAAGTCGGCAGTTACGCTCGATTTTTTTCTTTTTTTCTTTTGGTCCACTGACTGAACCTGTAAATCACTTGATTCGCCGTCTTCTGTTGTTCATGTTATACCTGAAAATGGTGCTTCGCAGGTTGCACGCCTCAAGAAAGAGCCCTTAACCTAGAAATATTCAGCGGCAGACGGGGGATAGACAGTGGTCAGCACACTTAAGGCTGTCCTTTCATACCGGCGGTAAGAGCTCAAGAAGCGCACAATGACTTCGAAACGCATTTCGTCGGCCTGAACATTGGCCTAGATGGAGAGTCGCGGTGGGTCGAGTAGGACTAAGACTGCATGGGTATACTGCTGGTATGATGGAGACAATACTACATAAATATGAAACGTCAGAAGATAACCTCAAGCAGTAAAGTACGTGGGTTCCTGGCTTTGCCTCGATAATTCGTCAAGAAACGAGAATATAGATATGGAATCAGCCAACCCTTGCTCGGCAGGCATACCAGGATGTTCCAAGAAGAGGGTCTAAAATTTCTGGCTGATCAACGACGGCAACGCAGAGACCGGAGCTTCTTGGCGATGAGAGACTTGTTTCATTCCACTTGCATGAGTAGCGGTGGCAGAGCCTGGAAGGGGAACGTGCTTCTACAGATGGCTGAAATGCATGGAGAAAGCCATGGGAAAGTCTGGTCAGATCATTGTCGCTACTTTTATGCTTGCGACTGTGCTCAGAACAGCGAGTTTTAGATTGGCAACGACAGATGTACGGAGACTCCGTTTGAAAACGGGCCAAAGCGTTCCAAACTGAAAACTCAATACGGATTACTTGGCAAGAAGGTCTCTCAGCACCACGAGGATACCCATCGGTTGCGCTCAGTTGCGCTTTATTTACTGGTTACTCGAGATGTAAGGCTTGACGTAATCTTTGGCAATGGCCCGTCAAAATGCCTTCTGACGCTTCCCATCTCTGCCAGTAGCACTTTGTAGAGAAGTAACCCGCTCAAAACAGCAGGTCGCTTATCTATCAGCCCAGACTAATGCACGTGGACGCTTAGGACTCAATTCTTAAACCATGCCAGGCGGCCTTGCGTTAGTCCTAGTGTGGGGCACCGATATTTCGGCAGCTAAAACAGAGACTCGCGGCAGAGACCCAACTCCGGCAAGGCAACTCAGATATGATATAGCTCGTCACCACTAGGCTGATGTTTCGAGCGCATCGCATACACAACAACGCAATAACGCTACAAATTTGAGGGATTTGCAAAGACCCAGAAGACTCAGCTAGAAGCCCTGCTCAGAAATATCAGTTTTCTAGGACTTGAGAAGAACTAGGATTCATTCGGATTTGAATTGCATGTGGGACTGCCAAGAGTACAAGATACTACTTGATATGTTGCATGAATAACGTGACACCTTACCCGCGAAATTTGGTGGCAAGGTGTCAAGTTATTGTACCAACATGCCAAGTAGAAGCAATATCTTGGCAATCCTCTCAGATGTTGTCGACTTTTTTTTTTTAGCTGCATGGCAAGGACATCGGCGTGCTGCCCATTTGTGTAGGACTCATTGCAAGGGCATCGGCTGTGGTCATGGATCACGCCCATATCTACGCGATGAGCACGTTAAGCAAGTGAGGTTGAGAACAGCATGAAAACTATAACAACGGCCTTTCAGCCGCTTCTCAGAAGGATTTTTTCTCAGGTCCATTGAGTTCGATCAAGCTTCTGCAACCCCCAAACTTCTTTCCGAGTCACCATGGCCCCTTCTCTTTCTGCCTTAATGGCTCTCTGTCTCGCCGTTGGGCCCTTGACAGTTTTGGCGCTACCTGCCGAGGACGCAGCTCTCCCCAAGCCCACCACAACAGGCATCGGAGCCGTGGAAAACACGGACATGAACGATCCTGCAGCGCCGGGCGTCGTCGCTGTCACTGGCCCTGCTCCAGAGGAGGTCCAGCGTGACGGCTGGGATGTCATCCAGTATTACGAAGCAGATGACGGTTACATTGCTGCCTATGCGCCATCGGACATGGAGGCGTTCAACGCAGATTTCAATGCAGCGGCGCCCGAATCCAAGTTGGAATCCCGTCAGCTGAACTGCGGTCGACCTGCAAATATGTTCTTTGTAAGCAATCATCGGAAAAGAGGCAGTCTCCCAAAAAAGTGCATTCTGCTAACAGGCACTTAGTGCTGGTCGGAGGGGCAACGTGGTACCGCTTCTTCTTGTGACTATCTTTACAAAGAGTTCAAATATAATCGTCTCGGCAGCGACTATATTCCTTCTAACGCCCGCCACATCTGCCGTGGCGACAGTAGCGGGGAGTGCTGTACTACATGGGGCAGCCACGGATCGGGCGCGATCTACCGAGACCTCGAGTATGTTATTCGCACGGTTTTGGACGGCTGTACCGCCAACGGAATTTATTCCAGGTCTGAAAACGTGATCATCGGTGGAGGTCCTTGTACTCACCAATGTGTTTCTGGAGCAGGAGGAGTCTGCCCCCCCTACATTGGCAATACCTAATAGTCTGCCTCTACCTATGTGTACTTGAGCACTTTGGGGGTAATCTGGATATGGATTTGGTCATCGTCATATCTGGGCCAAGGTGAGATGATCAGAGTGCTGAGACTTGCTCCATTTCTACTGTCTAGAGCGAGGCGCAACAGTTCGTTACTTCATCACAAGTTTTACGCTCATGCTTATCCGCATTGCCTGTGGTGCAACATTCTCAGCTCGTTCGTACTAGCGCACTCGGGATATTTCGCAAACGCGCGGCAATATCTTTGACCCCGAGACTTGGACCCCAATCCCTTGACCCTAATAATAAGAATCCTGGCTCCATTTATCGATATGCGCCCCCTGCAGCGAACGCCAGCCCGTTACGTTACACACCCCTCTGATGGGCGCGCCAATGGTCCCTGCGTGGTGGGAAGATGCCACTCTGCCGTCGGGGCACACCATCAAAATCCGATTACATGGCTCTTATCATTTACAACCACAGCATCAAGAAGTCCATGGGATGCATTACCTGGCAACTTTTTACGCAACTGGGGCAGATGTCATGGCATGCAGCACAGCGGTCGCGTTTTCTCTGTACGTAATATGAGGGTAAGACGTGTCAGAAAACGGCTCCTTTCGCCTTCACCAGCTGCGCGCTATTACGTCACTCTCAGAAATTCTCGGGTTGGGATGAAAAAGTGCCACTTTAGAGGGGGCCAGACTCTGCGCACACAACGAAAACTTGGGCCTCCAAACAACCTTTGTTGAGCATTGATTCCTATTTCGCCCGTCATGGAGAAGGGTGATTCTGGCTTCCTGCAACACTTGATTCCACCTTAAGACTCACTTCAAAATACAAAGACGGAAGCACTGCGCCTCCGATCTCTCACGCAACAACCACCACCAGCGCAGACCAAACGACTTGCAACGAGCCAAAAAGCTGCGAGCACCGTTCGCCCTACGATGAAATCGCCCATCCCCGACTATCTGAATCGGGTCCTCGAAAATGCTCGCCCTATCGAGCGGGGCGAGCCTGCCCACTACATCGAGACCTTAGCCAAGGCCGACACATCAAAGATGGCCGTGGCGTTAGTCATGGTCGATGGCAATGTCTACTCTGCCGGCGACGACGAGATCGAGTTCTCCATCCAGTCCATATCCAAGCCCTTTGCCTACGCCCTCGCTATAGAAGATGCGGGACTGGAAAAGGTTTTGGAGAAGATCGCCGTAGAACCCAGCGGTGACGCCTTCAACTCGCTGTCCCTGCAGAAGGGAACCAACAGGCCCATGAACCCCATGATCAACGCTGGCGCCATCACTGCGCACTCGCTTATCGTGGGGCCGAACGCAACCGCTGAGGAACGGGTGGATCGGATTCTCAAGTCGCTCTCACGGCTGGCAGGACGCGAGCTGCACGTCGACGAGGAAGTCTTTCAGGCAGAGTGGCGCGACGCAAACAGGAACATGGGGATTGGATACATGCTCAAGGCGGCGGGTATTATCTCGTGTGATCCTGCCGAGGCAGTGAGAGGATACATTCGACAGTGCGCCATCAACGTCACGACCAGAGACCTGGCCATGATGGCCGCGACGCTCTGCAATGCCGGCGTCAACCCTGTCACAAACGATCGCATTATCGCCCTACCGTCTGTGCGTCAGGTGCTCTCTGTCATGACGACCTGTGGAATGTACGACGCTGCCGGAGACTGGGTCTCCAAGGTTGGCATACCCGCCAAGTCTGGTGTTGCAGGCGGAATTATCGGTGCGCTCCCTGGTCAGGTCGGCATTGCTGCCTTCTCACCCAAGCTTGACGAGCGTGGGAACAGTGTCAGAGGTGTTGCCATCTGCGAGCAGTTATCCGCCGACATGGGCCTGCACATGATGGACGTCAGCCAGATCTCTCGGGCGACCGTACGCACGTCCATCGCTACCATCATCGACGGAAAAGCAGACCATCACCACAACAACTGTCAGCGGCAAATTGTCATCTTTTCCCTGCGTGGTGCTGTCCGCTTTGGAGGTTCGGAGCTGCTCACGAGGGCACTCGTTCGCGAGCTTGGCCCCAAAGATCCCAGTGACCCTGGGTCTGGCGCCCATGCGCATGCTTGCGCCGTGGTCTTTTCCCTCAAGGATGCTTATTCTCTCAACGTGGTCGCTAAGCGCATCATCCACGAGAATATCAGGCGCCTCCTTACCGACAAGAAAGCCGTCGTGGTGATCGACCCAGAAGAGATTCTTGACTTTGACGTCGCAGGTCTGGCGCCAGGTAAAGCTCGCCCCAAGATTGTCTCCAGCGAGGGCGAGGCTAGAGATTGGATTGGTGGCACGGGCTGCACCACCGTGCTGGAGAGTGTTGGTGAGGATGATTGGTCATGACGGTGCGAGAGGGAGGGATGGGTCTTGATTTCTGAGAGCGATTTGGATTTGTGTGGGACGGGTGATATGCCTGTCGTGACGACAAAGACGGAACCGAAAGAAAAGAAGATGCAACCTATTCTGACCTCACGAGAGATTGAAAATGAGGAGGAAGACAAGATCCCGTACACGGCGATGGAAGGGATGAGAGATGTGAATGTGTGGCGGCGGATGGATGAGACTGGCTTTCCGAGAGCCACTCTGGCTGGGCCACGAGACGTAGCTCTTTTGTATGAGGAATGAAATGAATTCCATCAGATGAAGCTTCGTAAGCGATATGAATGACAAGACACGCGGCAGTATGAGCTCTAATGGCAGAGGTATTTCGCGGTGTGGTATTGGTCACGAATACTCAAGCTTGCCACACGTTGACGTCTCTTGTTCATATCTTCTTCTGGTTACGAGAACAGGTTCATCTTTGCAACCAGCTCCGAACCTGCGTGGTCTGTAGGGATTTCCAGTGATTGGCATCGACCATTAGATACCATTCGCACGGGTGTAGCACTATTGACCCGGAGATCAGCTGGCCAGGTGCCTCGCTTTTTCCCCGCGGACCCGAAGGGGAGGTCGTCGAGACACTTTTCCTTAGTGGATGCACACCATGTCCTCCGAGGCTCGGATCATGGTGGCCTTTGCCCAGCGAACCTTGGGTTCTGGTCCCTGTCCTCGACTTTGAACATTGCAAATAGTTAGAAACGCTCTCCGGCGCATGCTCTCCAACGGCCTCAGACTGCATGTAACGAGGTCATCGGAGTTGCCGAGTCCCGATGATTCTGGACTGAGATTGGGCTTTACTTACAGGCTTTAATTCGGATTGCACCCCACACGAGAGGCGTAGTTGCACTGTACTCCCACCAACCTGCTGGGACTCCTCGCACGGACGACTCGTTGCAACCTTGACCAACTTGTTCTATTCCTGCGGCTCATGATCGAGCAGTCTTCGTAGTGCATTGGTCTTATGTTCGAGCTACTCGTGCTCAGCCCCCTCTCCCTCCTCATTTTCTAATCTTCTCATAGTCTACTCTGTTTGGTCGCTGTGGTGCTTCTCTCGAAGGAGCTCTCATGCCGAATGTGGGTTTAGGAAGTGCCGCCGCTTCAATCTGTCCCTGATCTGTACCACACGTTAACTCTAGCGTCATCTTTCCCTGCTCATAAAAACATAAAAGGACACTATCTAACCCCCGCATTATTTGCGATGTACATACAAGCTTTCGTCGCCCTGCTTGTGTCTCTCGATTCGCGCCCGGTCTGAATTGAGTTTCGCACTTGTCTCAGTAGGCTGAAATGAGGTCCATCGCGGTCCGCCTGAGCTGAAAGTCCGAGGGGTCCAGGCTACGGATAAATCGGAACGCCGTCGACAGGATGGCCTTTTGAGAAGGTTTAGACTTCCGAGACTCGGTTCAGTCGGCATGGCCCTTCACCCAAGACCAATTGCAGCCATGGTCTTCGAATCCGCCGCGTAATACTCCAAATTTGGCATAGAATTTGACTTTTGCATTGCTTCGAGACATCTAGGAGAAAATGCCAAAGGGCAACGAATGGTCGTATTTGAATTGATTCAAAAGTCGGGACCAGCCAGCCTGTTGGTACCATAGCCTCTTCTGAAGTCCTTCATATTCACTCAAACTTAGCAATCAGTACACCAGCAAAGAAAAGCTCAACAGTCAAAATGCGCTCCTCGGTTGCCCTCGTTTCCCTTGTAGGCCTGGCTTCTGCCGCCGTTGACATCAACAACCCTCTTCTCAAGCGCGATATCGCAGCCCTCGTCCCCCGCGCTACCAGCAGCGCCGAGGGCTCCTCAGCAACCGACTCTTCCGGTGGCGGTATCGCTGGAGGTCTCAACTCTCGCTGCCAATCCGCGGTCGAATCACTCATCACCGGGCTCCCCTCCGCGCCCTCGCAAATCCAGCAGCTCCAGGCCTCCAACACCGATCCGTGTCGCTACACGCCTCCGGCCTCCGCGAGCAAGGCCTACAGCAGCTACACAAGCGCGGTCCTTTCGTGGTATGACTCGCACTCCAAGGAGGTGGACGCGGCTTTCAAGGTCTGCACCGAGCTGAAGAGTCTTGCCGGCAATGTCATCAAGCTCTGCTCCACCGACACCCGGGTCCCATCAGCCCTAAGGGCTGCTGCCACCGAGACTTCCAAGTCGTCTTCTATGGGTAGCAGCACCGGCACCGAGACCAGCAAGACCAGTGGCAGCAGTATGAGCGGTGGTGGAAGTTCGACAACCAGCAGTGGATCCAGCTCGAGCACGAGTACGGGCGGTGCTGCTCACGAGACGGGAAGAGCTGCGGCGGCTGGCGCAGTTTTTGCTGCTGCTGGAATGTTTGCTCTGGCTCTGTAAAGCGTCAAAAGCACAGGTGCCATGACTGACCAAGACCATGGACACATTCAATGTTGGCGGGGAGTATTTTGGTGGTGTTGTGCTCGCAGGCGGTTTTTTTCCCCTCAGGCCTTGGTGAGTCTGATAACCACTGCTCAGAATTTGGATGGATTACCTTTGTCACCAAGTGTTTTGCGAAACCGCGATACCACGTAGGATGTTATCTCCAAGTATATCATATCCAAAGCAATGAATCTTTCACAAGTATTCGCTGTGCTTTCACATTCCTGGTGCTTTACGCCACGAGTCCAATGAATTTGCTTCTGTGTCACTCCAATCGTATGTATGTCTACTTTGTTGCTGCCGGGTAGCTAAGCTTTGTACCTCGGCACGGCCCGGGGGATCCACAATGCCGTCTCCGGACGTCTGTGCTCGAAACGCCCGTTTGATGGACTCTTGACTTGAAGACAATGCCTCCTACTTTGCGCAGCCCGTGTTTCTTCGAGAGCTAGTGCGATTCCGAATCATTCTCCTGCATGCAGGCCGGCCTAGTATTTCAATTGTAGGAACTCTGCAATATTACGGCTGCTGCTGTGCGATGGTGGAGCTTTTAATGTGCGTGTGGCTGTGAACCTGAGCCATTGCAGGGATCACGTCCCATGCTGACAATTGGGGACCTCTGGGCAATAGCTTTTCACATCCTGCTCAGTGGCCAACGCAGGGTCTCATCCGCCCTCCTTGCCGTATCAAACGCTGCAGTTGTACTATCATATGACTCTTTGAAACTCATATGTTCACTTGGTTTTTCTCCCAGAGGATCAATGTGCAACACCCCAAATATCGATGCGACCCATATCGAAACAAATAATCACGTGCGGAAAGGCCTCGATTCGCTCCACGCTCTCGTTCTACAGCTGCGCGGATAAATGTGCCGAGACACAACGAAGCGATTGCTGTGAGTGTTACCTTGATCTTTTACCGAAAATAGCCACGTATGAAACTGAACAACATCTGCATGCCAAATCCTACGGGGAGCAGCAATGCGATGTGCTTTTTTGGGCCAAGATGAGCCATTTATCTATCTTACCTTACCTGGTTGTTTAACTGCCTTGAGATTGACTGCTACCTAGACATCCTTGCACAAGACCTCGGCGACCAAAGTAACCCTTACCAACACAGGGTGTCATTGGCTAGGCTTACGCAGACAGCCGCTTCAGCCATAAGCTCAATTCGAATCAATGATGCCGTCAACCTACTTCTTGTAGCCAACATTCTCTCTATATCCGAGGGTTCCAGCGATGGTATGGCTCTCCTTTTACCTCCGCCACCCTTGGCTTGGCTGACTCTGACCATATACCCATAGGGTGACGCTCGGGGCTGCCTGTCACCTTCACCTGCAGGGGTCCGCCCCGTCTTCCCTGCATCTAAGGCTGAACGCCTTATGAGGCGCAATAAGGGACCTCTGAGCAGTCCCAATCGCTGACGGCGGCGCGGAATGTTGTCGAGTTTGGCTGTCGGCTCGCTAAAAGGCTGCGGCATGGACCACTTCCCATGCGTCACGCGCCGCCTCGGCTGAATAAATTGGATTCAGATCTGCCAATCGGAGTACGCCGATGAAATGCTGACAGTACAGGGCGCAGCTCCCAAGGCTCAAGAGCATGAGTGACTGTGCAGCTGAGTCTGTAATATTTATATCGTCATCAAGTCGCCCTACCAAGGTCCGTCCGCTACTGACAACACTTGATCATTTATTCTTCATTTGAGCCTCGAGGAATCTCTACACAGTTAGCTTCCGCAATCACAAAGCACAAAGCTCAAATCTGCTCAGCATGCAACTAAAAAATAACGAGGCCTCGGTGGCCGATTTCCAGGGGAACCACTTCCTGCCCGAGACCGCTCGGTACAAGCGTGCGAATGACTGCTACGCTGCCTCATCCTATGCCCAGGAGCGAGACATGAACCCTGGAGAAATTTTCCAGCCCGCGTCCCTCGAAGACATCCAAGTCATCGTTCGGTACGCAACCTCTGTCGGAAAGCCCATCGCGATTCGCACCGGCGGACATCAGTATAGCGGGGCCTCAACTGCACAGCCTGACGGGATCCAGCTGGATCTCAAGCAAACCTTCCGCAGGCCGAACGTCGATCTCCGACTATTTCGAGGAGAGGAAGACGGCAAGATGTATATGAGATCAAGTGTCAGCTGGGAGCTGGGCGAGTTGTGGGACTTTTTTACGGACAACGGCGTGTTTATGCCGACAGGATACTGTGCATCGGTTTGCCTCGGCGGACACGTTCAGACAGGAGGATACGGCATTTTGGGCAGGTCGTTTGGTCTGTTAGGCGACTACGTGCGAGAGCTTGAGATCGTGAATCACGAGGGTAACATCGTTAAGATTACGCAGCAAAGCGACCCAGACCTATTCTTTGCCTTCTTGGGAGGCAGCCCAGGCAATATGGGTGTACTGACGCACGTGACCGTCGAGGTCCAGGAAGATGTGAAGCATCAAGGGTCCAAGGGCCTCTGGAAGGCTTTCCACTACAAGGAAGAAACCTACAAGGAATTGCTGGACATTCTAGCCGCGAGAGCGGCAGACCCCAACTTTCCGCGCAATTACGATTTGTGCGTCAACGTTATCTCACGCCAAGCAAACCTGCTCGACCTCTTCCCGGGATCAGAGGACGAACTCAAGAAGAAATTGCCAGGCACTGTATTGGACGACGCGGTGACAGATCTTTTGAAGTTCAAGTACGCCCTGATTGTAGTTTACGCACAATGGACGAATTTTGGGGAGGAAAACAAGGAGGAATATGACGATCGGTTGTTTCAGGAAATCAAGAGCGTCGAAGGAGGTTTTTCGTTCATGAAAGAGTCACCGGCAGGCGCGCCGCTGTCCAAGATCATCACAATGTGGTTGATGAGGAGGCCAAGAGAGTTCGACTATCCCTACGTTAAAAGGGTCAACGTGACCAACTCGGCAAGCTTGTTGAAGTCAGAATGGCCCGCGTGGTTCTCTGGGAGGGTCGATGAGGTTCTTTCTGTTGAAGGCAACGGGCTCTGGGTAGCCTCTCAAATCCAACTCTTTGGCGGCAGAGAGAGCATGTTCGCGAAAGGTGCGGGGAATGGACGAGCGTACAGCTGGAGGGACACGACAATCTGTGCCAACTACGATGTCTTCTACCAGGATGACAAGGAAGGTGCCGAGGAATGGCAAAGGAAGAATGACGACGGTGCAAAGAAGCACTTCTGTAAAGAAGACAGAAGAATGCTCTGGGGTTCTTACGGGGATTGGAACATGAAAGAGATGTGGCCTAAGTACTTCGACGAGCAGACGTACCGAAAGGTCCAAAAGATTCGTGCGAGGGCTGACCCTAACGGAACGTTCACGGCAAACCCGTTTTGCGTCGAGGCTGCGCCCTAAGGAAGAAATATTCTAAGGTGGTAATAAGAAGGTGGTTCGCGATTATTTACAATGAGGGGGGACTTTGATCTATCAAGTTGGAAATTCAGAAGTGATGTGATGTGGAGTGTCTCGTCGGCGGGATGTTCATCTATTGCTCGTGCCCAAAGACAGTTAGAACCTAAGGCACAATACTGCTTACCTGTTCATGATTATACTTGCTTGTGCCACCTGTATTGCTAATTGGCAGTAAACTACTTATTTGTGGCAAGTTATTAAAATTTACTAAGCTTTATATAAGACTACTATTGATAAGTAGGAGACGGTAAAAGAAGTATGTTAAAGTGAAATAAGTTGCAAAACGGAAATAGAACAAGGTAACAATTTGTAGGTCAGTATCACGCAAAAGAGTAAGTTGGATTCCTCCCCTCAGTATATCTCAACTCTTACTCTTGGACGCCTACCTGGGTCTTCAACAAAGTGCTTTAGATCAGCACCTCGAATATAAGCTCGTGTAACCTGTTCCCTGACGAGAGCGACGAGATCGGCCTCTTCCAGCTTCTGACGCCTGCTCCGGACGATACGTCTCTCATCCGGAAAGAAATCAGTGTACTGGGTCCAGCCTTGTGCCCCATTCTTGACGGGTCGCAATGCATCTTTGTGGTGCGAAGCGTCTTCTTCGACCAGATCACCGTCTCGCATCCACATGAGGTCACCTCGCAGAATGTTGGAGATGAGGGCACTTCTCATAATCCACACGCGTCTCACGTACGCGTCCCTGATGGCCACAAAGAAGTCGTTTTCGCGACACCTCATGTCAATATGACCTCCAAAAATGTTGGCCTCCAAGTACCGACCAGCTTCACCATTCGTTCTTGTGACCTGGGGCCCGTGGCTCGCGCGAGGTGGTGTAGCGCCAGACCTCTCTTGCCACAGGAACAAAGTGTATACATGAGCCAGCTCATGGGCCACTGTAATAGAAATCCGGCAAAGAAGCGCTCGAAACCGCTGGAAGACTTCACCATCATGTCTCACATCCATATGCGCTCTTTCCAAAGCACTCACTAGCTGTTGTTTTGTTAGCCAGATAGCTCCAAAATTAATCAAACCCTTTAGGCGAGGGGTCACATATTACCCTGGCGCTGATTTCGATGATGACGCATTTCTGTGGCCTGAATGGCAGAGGGCTATCGAGTTTAGATGTTCTGCCGTTTGCTGTCTCCATACCGTTGATATTGCTGAGAAGAATTCTTGGAAACGACAAGTGAACCGCTTGAAGAAACTCGCGAACAAGATCTGGGAATGCAGATTCTGGCAACCCCCTCAATCGGATGACATTGCGGGAAGCTTCATCAGCTGCGAAGGCCCTGGTCTGGCGTATGAGGGCTTTCCGTCCAACTGGACTGTTCAAAATATCGAGTCCGCATCGCACGGCCGCTGCGACAAGCATGAATCTTGCCGATTTAGGCTCAATTTGGACGGCATGAGGCATCCCATCGATGATTCCAAAGTACTCTGCGACTGAAAGCCCGTTAACATCCAGCTTGAGAAAGTATAAGGATAGTCAAGAGAATAGAGAGTTTTTAGATGAGTATCAAAGGAAATGACGAAATAGTTCGTATTTTAGTAAAGCTTGAGTGGGGAGTGATGATATATCGAGATGGGCAGAGGTGGTCTTTTATATATTCTTTGTACCTAGAGACAGCATTGGTCTCTGTCCACTATGAGCATCTCGAATCTATTAGTATCTTGACAGACGAAAAAAAACCAACACATTGGTCAAGGAGCCAACACGATTTCATAATCTTGAACCAATCTGCAGCGTGTATGGTTCATCCTTCGCGCCGACGAGGATGAAACAACACGGCCACCTGGTCAGCCGTTTGTGAACGCAGGAGCTGGCGGCTTCCTCAGTTCCGAAAATAAGCCGTGTTTTCTTTTCGCTTCATACAGCTAAGCTAAGCGCTCGCAGAGTCGCAATGGCTCTTCATCCATGAACCTCGCGAGTGGCAATGCAGGTGTCCATAATGTTCTTGGCCCTGACGGTCCGACTAAGCTATGATGCCTACCTAAACATGACCAACGCGCTGTAGACATATATGAACGAGAAACACTGCATCCGAGACTTTTGTTCAAACAGCTCAAACCTGCTAGTATTGATACGCTCGCTTATCACTTTTCCGACTATACCTGTATAGATTTTGCGCACTCACTGTTTGTATACACATCTACAAATATTGCAAATACGCGAGCTCATCAAAGCAAGTTGATAGAACTTACTGCGTAGTAACTATGCTGCATTGAAACCGAACAACATCTCAACAATTACCTGCCCCATTATCAGCGTGAAGTCGTGTTGGTCCGGTTTGCCTCAGAAGATAGGGGCCCCAGTGTGGTCAAAATTAGCGCGCGGCAGAAGGGACTCATGGAGTAATCACAGGCGGCCCACGGTCCACCCACTGGCCCTAATGCAATTCCCCGCGCGCGCGGCTACAGCCAACCGCCGCCATGTAGGCGGCAAACGAACACGTCTCTGCCTCAGTGTTTCTAATCTTCGGCACCTTCTCGTCCTCTCATTGTCGTGGCAATCATTGCGGAAGCCCGCTTTTCTTGACCTGAAATTTCCCTATTCACCTTGCTGCGAAGTATTCTCGCCTTCTACTCACTGCCTCTTCAACAACATTGCCGGTACAGTATCAAAGAACATCAAGCAATGGGACCCGAACCTCCAGTTGAACCCTTACGTTCGAGAGCCTTGATGAAGCTTTCGGATGCGTGTCTTGAGGATGAGCACTACAACGCAGTTTGCACGGCTGTTCGGTCTGTCCTTGCGACCGACCACACTGAGCTCACTATGGCCCAACTCATTGACGGCATGCCGTTGATGGCCATTTTCTCTCAGTCAAAGACCGGCTACATAGGTCCCGATCATCCGCTACTTCAGCATCAGGAATTATGCGATGGAGCTCGGCAAAAGGCTCGGGAACTGAGAGAATCCTTTGATCCTGACATTCTCCGTTTCCAATCCTATGTAGGTGTAACGATCTTTTTCTTCTAGAGCCTTTTCGCGGACTGAATTCCTCTCTTTCAAGGTTTTGCAAGCCTATTCGGAGTCCAATGTAGGATCCAGAGCCTTTAATTTACGCCTATTGGAGTTGGTAGCAGTCAGCGTGCACCAAATTGCGGTGAAACTCTTTAACCTCCAGCCCAAGTCGCATACAGCCGAGGAGATAGAACGCGTTACTAAGTGGAAAGAACCCCCACATTGGTGGAAATTGGATGAGTACTTCAGGCAATGGGTTGAAGACGTGTGGCCCCCTGCACCCTCTTTGTTCCGCCATCTGGATTACATGGATTTTGACATCTACCCCGAAGGCGTGGCCGATGTTGCAGGATACTGGGCGGAAGACAGGATCCTTGGCGGTGTCCTGGTTTTTGACAGAGGCCAAAGTGGATTTGAGTCAAGGGCTGCATTTTACCACAATAATTGGCATAACAAAACCCTGCTCATTCTTCGGCTCCTGGACTCTCAGATACTGTCCACAGTCAATTTCCTTCTCGGAACTGTCGGGAACTCTGAATGCCCGCTGCCGTGGACTCCAGAAACGGCCAATCGATACCGCTTACATCCTTGGGATGCGATTGTTGAATACCATGTGTTTCGCGATCCTTGGGAGCGGAAAATACCTGAAAAAAGGCCACCGGAACGGGACACTGTGGACGTGGACGACGTATACGGGCTAGGAGACCTTTTCACGGCAGTGCAAAACCTCGCAGAGACAGGTGAAAGCTTCGCTCTTCCCGCTGACGCCTTTGATGATGGACGACCAGAACCTGAGCCGGACTCTGAATGGATCCTCAAGCAGGGTGGGCATCTAGGTACTCCTTACGGGATGGTGCAACTCCCATACGTTGGACCTCCTGAAGGCGAGAAAAGACGATATAGGACACCACCATCATCAGATGATCTCTCGTTTGATGGTCCAGCCCCTCCTCCAGACACTCCGCCTGGGTACCCATCTCGATACGTTTTTCCATCGTCGCCCTCCGAACAAGGCTTCTCTAGCTTTATCGCTACTGGAAGTCGCTGGGATTTTGATGAGACGACAGCTCCCAGCGATGTACAGACACACGGTTGTAACGCTGTTCAGTCGAAAGATGGTTTTCCCAAGTCTCTCGAATACGACGATGTCTCCGGAGTCATGCAGGAAGCACAACACCTGGAAACAGAGCAGGTTGAAGGTGTGAAGGCGTCTTGCCGAGATGCACAGCCCGCTTCCGAAAATCGTCCCATGAATACAGAACCAAGGATTTCCAACGAGACGCCGTCGCCAGCGGAGACGAAAATTGTTCATCAGCCAGAGAAAACAGATGGATCCTCGAATTCTGCCGATGAAATAGCAAGACCCGTCCCTGATTGCGCCCATTGTGTGTTTGTCAATGACTGGACGGATCATCGAGAAGACCCCTTCGATCGCAGGGGAGACGCCGTGGACGCGTGGGCCCAGAATTCACCATCTAAGAAGAGAAAGGCCGATGCAGATATAGGCGAAGCTCAACAAAAAAGCTCTGAGGGAGGCAAAAGCAGAAGACTGAGTGACAGTAATGAAGCCGAGGCTGGCTGCGGGGCATTCATGAACTAATGCCGATGCCCTTGTCGGGTTTTACAGTTACATTGAACTTGATGACTGGATAGAAGTGGTGAGGAGTTGAGATATATCCGCGTTCCTTTCGCCTTCAAGTAAAGGACATTGGTTTCAATCATAGGTTCTGAACTCTTTAGATATCCTTTCAATGCGATAGCGAATTCAACCAAGCTAGCTTCAAGATCGATAATAATTTTTGACCTGTACCGCCACAAGGGAAACCACCCTGTGCCAACTAACTCCGATCGTTGCATCTACAGCTCTATGGTTCTGATATCAGATCAAGGCCCATGGTCTGATATGATACCGCCATTATTTCAAGAGGAGACTGGTCAATTAATACATCAATGACAAGCTGATGACCGGGGGATGGGTAATATGAGAAGCCAGTACTACAGACAGAGTTCAACGCAAATATCTGAGGTAGGCATCAATAAGCGTAAAGACATACAGTCTATCAATCTGTTCATAGCAGAACACGACGTCATTCTCAAAAGACAGTTCCCTTCGTTTGCTTGCCCTTCTCGAGCTCCAACTTTCTCAAGTTAACATTCCTCCACACAAAGACCGCAAGAATACACAATGGCATGATCGCAGCACCACAGATAACCATGAGTCTCTGCACGTGCGCATAAGCCCCGACAACAGCTTCGCGCTCAAGAGTGCCATCCGCAAAGTCCATCTGAATTTCGATATTGCCAAAGATGGTTTGGTAATCAGCCTTGTGAGCCTCCGGCAGACGCTTGAGGAGCTCGCTAGGCAGGACATTGTTCCAGATGCCACCAGCTATGGCAACACCGATAGAAGCCCCAATGGAACCGAACATACCCCAGATTGCAACAACCACGGCAACTTCCTGGTGGGTCACGGGCACCATGACGGCAAGCTGGCCGCAGGTGGCAAAGAGGCCAGCGCCAATACCGACGAGAACCTGAGTTAAAGTGATGAAGCCAACATGCGTATCGGGTTGCCGGACAGGAACAAGCAGGGCAGTCCCAAGGAGCATAAGAGGAACACCAGCGTAAGATGTCCACTTGTAGTCACCTGTATATGAGATAAGGACTCCGATAATGGGAGACAGGATAGAAGAGGATAACGAGTAGGCGTTGAGGACGTAGTTGGCCGTGGTGATATCAAGACGGTGAACCACTTGAAGGTAAGAGTAGAAATAGCGATTCCAAATGAATGTTGAAATGAACATGATGCCGTAAAGCATACAGGAGCCGATGATGGTCGGATTTTTGAGGTACTTCCAAGGGAGGAAGTTGTGAGTCGCAAACTGGGCCTCCCAGAGGTAGAATACACCAGCACAGAAGATGCCCAGGACTTCCATAGCGATGATGTAACCCTCCGCCCAGCCTCGAGGAGCGTAGTAAACGATAGAGAAAGGCAAAAGAACAAGTGCAAAGGCGGCTGTGATGAGAAAGATACCCATGACATCGAAGAGAACGAGGTAGTGCCAGATGGACTGGTACCATTTGCGTCCGGATGACTTCTTGGTGAGAACCCCAATATGGTAAGCCTTGCGCTGTTCCCAAAGCATAACGGCTGCAACTGGCAAGCAGACGCCGAGCAGAATGATAGCGAAGGCGCCAAAAGCCCAGCGGAAGTTGAGGCGCTCGTGGAAGGCCTGGGCAACGATGGGTCCGACAAAGGTGGAGATGACCATGGGTGTGCCGTTGATGCCAAAAATGATCATGCGGTTCTTGAGGGTCGTGCAATCGGCGATGACGATATCAACCACATAGATGAGACCAATATGGCCGGTCCATTGGAGGGTGTCGGCCGCGACGTATGCTTCCATATTGGTGCAAGTAGCCTTCATGATGAGGGCGATGGTGACGAGGAGCAACATGAACAGGAAGCCCTCAACACGGCCCCAGATGTCGATGATTTTGGCAAGAGTGAGCTGACCACAGCCGGAGAGAATGGAGGATATGATGGATGTGGTGGCGAGAAGACCGTGTTTGCCAAAGGAAGACGTGATGAAAGGATTGAGAGCGCCGTCAAGGGAGGTGATCATGAGGTCTACAAAAGAGACCAGGTAGAGGCTAAATAGCTGAGTCAGTAGGGTGCTCGTAGTTGGCCTCAAGTCGAGACACGTTCGAAAGGATGATGGCTTACAGGCCGAACATAAGCCATAGAGTTCTCGGGCTCCATGAAGAGGTGATGGCACGAACGCGCTCCACACCCAGCTGGAAGTCGACAGAGTCCTCAGACTCGTAGGGGTCCTCGCGATTGGAGGTGGAATTCGCCGTGACCACGGGTAGACAGGCCTTCTCCGGATCAACAACGAGCTCCGGTGTGACGTGAGCATCATCAACAATGGTCATTTGCTTCTCCATCATGAAGATGTTTATTGGCGAACCCTTGGTATAGTTCAGTAACCGTCGGAGTCCAGGGCAGCACAGATGCAGTCAGTTGTACAATGGCACTCAAGAATGTAGAGAGCAATGTTCGACATTGGTTCGAATATAAGCGGCTCTTATGGGGGTCTTATACCCTCGCCACAACAAGGAGGCTGCAGAGAACCCAGTGAGGGCACGACAAGGGCCAAGCTAGGCGTCCCTCTTTCGTCGTGTGAAATGGAGAACGAGGCTTTTTAGCCCCGAGTTGCAAGCATATCCCCCATAGCGATGTCAAGCCATTGGAGTCAGCTGAGCAGAAAAGTTTGCCCCGCTAAGTCTCGTATCTCAACTCTCGGTACTGAAGCTGCTGCAGCAGGTCAACAAGAGCCTCGCCACATCTTACCGTGCGGAGCTACCCGAGTCGGCAATGCACTCATTGTTATGACATATCCAATGTGATGTACCGAAGAGAAGAGGAAGGGCCACTCCTAAAGATTGCTTTCCTGCGATCATCAAAGCCTCAATCAAAAGGCGCGAAAGCCTTTGGGTCTTCTTCAGTTCGCTCCTCCCCCCTCAGCTGACCCATGTCGCAGGATGCCAACATCTGGGAAGAAGAAATCTCTTCATCAGATAAGATCAACTAGGCCTTTACCCCCCTGCACACAATGGCGGAAACCGCGCAGGCCAAGCCCAGCTGGCCAGTTGGACACCAATGAGACAACCCTGGGGAGATGTGGAGGCTTCACCATCTGATAACCGCGGGCTGATGGATCAGATAAATGCTGGTCTCCACTATGCAAGCAACTGACTCTGTTCTCCGAAATTTGTTGCCAAGTTGGGAGTATCCAATTTTCACTCGAGCTACTTGAAAGGCGAACCCACTTGCTTCTAGGCGTGAGAGACAAGGTCCTCCACCACCTATAGCCAAAGCAATAGCGCATTGGCCGTATTTACTTGAATGTCTGACCCACAAGGCGATATGTCGGCGCGCTGACCACTGGTGTCAAAGCGCGAATCTCATCAAGAAGCTCCTGGGCCCAGTAGAGCAGGGGTGAGATCCTGGCCTTTCACTGATTTGCGCGTGGTTCAATAACAGCATGGGCTCCAAAAGGCTTTGCCTCGCACTTCCGTGCTTGCTGGTCGTCCGGAGTTTGTCGGATTGAATCGGAATGAGCGACGAGATGATCCTTGACGCGTTGGATGCAATCGAAGATGTGGGCCAAGTTCCTGCGTCTAACATTATGATGCCGAGCGTGCTACTTGTACGTTGTGTTAACTTGTGTAGAAAGGGGAGGGACAGGAACATGCCGATGCACTTCGAGCATGGCGCGTTTGTAACTTTGTCTTAGATCTACGATTGGTGAGAAACATCGGCTTCGCGTGCACCGCTCAAGCCTTACTGGCCATAAGAGTAAATGATTTTGGTATAAGTCTTGTCACTCTAGGCATCGTTGACGACGAATTAATCACAGATGCAGGTGAGCCAATTTGGTCACGTGTCGCTACCCTAGAGACATACACGCTTCGTCCTGGCTCCCACTTTACTCGGACACATGAGCAAGAGCATACAGGGACGATTTTTTGGGCTTGAGGTTATACAAGAATGGGGCGCAGGGATTTTGGACCTTGCTGATTGTCTTGGATGAACCTGGTGAGATCAAGGGAACTGGCTGGTGGAACGCAGACATTTGTGCTGCACACGTTCGCGGGTGATTGGGTGCGACGGTCCACCAAGTTTTTGTTTTCCATGGACTGAAAGGTTGCAGCGACGCCGTCGAAACTAGCACCTCAACATCCTTTAAAATCTGCGACATTGCACAAGACTGCGAGGTAACGACTCATGTTTGTCGCAGAATTGCTGCAGGTGAGCTGCCTCTCACGACCACGTCGGCAATCAAGTCCATCACGTCATTGGGGCTGGAAGCAGTCAAACAAGCTGACATTACTATGAAGATCACGGTCGCCTTTCTCGCGACGGCTTTCCTAGCGATGACAGGACACGCTCCAGCAAAGCCTACTTGGCTAGCGAGTCGCCCACAAGTGATCGAATTCCAAACTCAAGACAAAATCTTTCGGCAGACTGAGCAGGACACCAAAGCTGATACTTACGATTACGTGAGTGTCCGGACCTTTTCTCGTTAACGCAAAAATCACATACTTAGACGGTATAAACTAGTTTGAAATCTATGGCGCTGGCATCGACGATCACTGCCGGTTTTCGGAAAAGGACTTTGAGGATGGTATGTACCACAAACCTGCGTGGGTGCGCTTCCACGACTCGATTGTGCATTATAACTCTTTGAGGCTACACAAGCTCCCCGCCGAAGAGTTTAAGATCATTGTATTTCAGAGGCACGGACAGGGTTGGCACAACGTCGCGGAGAAGGAGTACGGCACGCCGGCCTGGAATGTAAGCGATTCTGGCTTTTCAACAACCAACCCAGGGCGCCGATATTGACTAGGTGTAGTGTTACTGGGCTCAGCAGGAAGGCGACGGCAACATGACCTGGTCCGACCCAGTGCTATCGCGTCAGGGCGAGGACGAATGCACGAGGCTAAACGTATGGTACAAAAAATGGTTTGGTAACCCAGATAATCGCAAAGAATACCTCAAGACACTGGGAGTGCCCATGTTCGAGAGCTACTACGTTTCGCCTCTCACGCGGACGATTCAAACTGCCAACATGGCTTTTGAGGGCATTGATTTCCCCGCAGATCGGCCGTACAGACCTATCATCAAGGAGCTCCTCCGAGAGGATATTTCAACGCACACCTGCGACCGCCGTTCAACAAAATCGGAGATTGCGGCCAAGTTTCCGAACGTTGTATTTGAAGACGGGTTTAGCGAAGAGGACGAGCTCTGGGATGGGGAGGAGGGCGAAACGGAAGAAGAAGGCGTGGCAAGAGCTCGCGCGGTACTCGAAGACATCTTTCAGACGGACAAGAACACTTGGATCAGCATCACAACACACAGTGGTATGTTGCGAAATATGCTGAAGGTGCTGGGACACCGGCCATTCCCGGTCAAGACGGGACAGATCCTGCCAGTCTACGCAAGAGCGAAACTGATCTGGGAGCCGACGGAGGAGCAGAAGGCCGATGCGGAGAAGAGGCAGAGGAAGAAGATGGAACAGGAGGACAAGAAAAGATTGAGGAAACAGGAGCAGCAAAGGAAGAACGAGGACAAGGCACGGGAGAAGATGACGAAGGAGGTGTTGAAGACGAGTGGGACGCCGCCGCCGAGATCCTCGACAGCAGGGTACGAAGACGTGCAGGCCGAAAAGACGTGCGCAAGTTTGCCGGTGGTGACAAGCATCGAGGGCAGAGGTTGTATATGTTCCGAGTCGCCAGCAGCGGTGCAACCGGCACCGCAACCCTCATCGTCGTCGTCGTCGTTACCTGACACGTGATCCCTGGGCAAGTGTCGGCTTTGTTTGTGGCAGGTCTACCGCGCATCATCACGTTCAATAACATGGGACTTTTTAATCTACGTGATGGTACGCGTACCTTGCACAGAGGCAGGTGGCAGATGCTGGATACCACTCATCGTGATCGCATTGACTGGCAGCCCCAGCTCTGATCCTGGCCCCTGCCCATTATTAAGTACTGACATACTTGTAACCACCTACAGAGTACCTATGAGGAAAACATGGGGAAGGAGTGTGAGGGGGCCAAGCCTCGCATGGCACCTCCTTCCTTCTGAACCGCTCGCTTCGCCAGATTCCCACCACCATCAGCTCATCACTCCCTGCTATGCTGCATTCTCTTCCTGCATCAGACACACTCCTTATTTATCTTTTCACCTCTCGGCGCTCTGTTTCTCAAAAATTTCTTCGTAATCAATCCACAGCGCTGGCCAGTTACCGACAAATATATCCACGTTGTCGCATCTGTCTGCACGCATTCCGACAGCACTCGCTCGGTGCGTGCGTACCTGTACGGCCCACAAAAACAACCCCTAACTTCGAACCTACACCCAATAGCAGCTGGCGACCGATCGTTTTCTGCGCCAGGCAGGGCTTCCCCGCGAATTGAGGCTTCCTCGACCGATACATTGGCGACGATCACGGTCGATTGACTAATATTTTGGCACTGGCTCTCGACAGCGTCTGTATCGCTTAGCTTGGTGACAGCCGAAGAAAGGGGAGAAAATAGACTGCTTAGAGCATCGGCACATGACATAGTCGATTGTGCAGCGGACATCCTGCCTTGGCGCTCAGTAGTCTCGGCGAAGACGCGCTGATCGGTCTGCAGATTCTTGGGTGTTGCGCCAGCGCTGTTGCAACATTGGACATCGTTGGAGCTCTCGACGCGCTGGGACCCTTAAGGCTCAGTACTCGACCACTACCGATTCGCACAAAACGACCAAGTTCCACGACATTGTAATACTGGATAGAGGCTCGGGTCCAGGTCGCGAAACATCGGTACCCCCTTAAACACCCTCCGCCGACTTCCAAGTCCCCGCCACAATTGGTTTTCTTTCCTGCGTACGCCGGGTGCGACGAATAGACGACGAGAGCGGACGTAACGTATTTCATAGGCTTATTCCGCGCGCTTTGAGGCGGAGAAGCCTGGCTCACAAGTGGAAATCTCTCGGTGGTACCTTGCATGGCCGACAAATCCATTGGCTCCATACCCACTGGGCAACCACTCTGTGTCGTCGAAAAAAGGAGACATGGCATTTCCGACGCCACTATGGACTACCACCCTCCATACATTGCCGGCTTCTCGTCCTGCAACCCGTGACGGGCCAGCTTCAAAGACGCAATCGCAGAAGGAACCTTCCATCGGTGGCTTCTTCCATCGAGACCGCAAAAGTTCCGGGTACCCCCGCCGATCATCGGTCAGCAGCCAGAGGAGACGGGGTAGTTCCGCCACGGGCTCCAGCGATTCGGTCGTGACTGACGCGACAGCACCACCTGCACTCCCATACTACGCCATCACTGCCGCTGCGAAGGTCGGGTCGAAGAGCCAACAAGAAGACGGGGACGCTCAAAGCGTTGCGCTCTCGAGTGACGGATTCGGGTCCAAAATGCTAAGTCGAACGACAACGGGCACCTCCGCCGCGGGGGTGCCAGCGACACCAGGCGGCCCATTGTCAGGGGGCTACTGGCAACAGCAGGAAGCGCACACCCTTCATCAAGGGGTCCATGATCTGGCAAACAAACGGATCGATTTCCTCGATTATCTACGCAAAGCGTTAGCATCCCTTCCACCCCTCGTTTAGTAGCACAGGCCACGCTGACTATCACAGACATGAGGGACGGAGACACTGGTTCAACACCTATTTATTCGACAAGCCCGATCTGAACCGCATGCCGTTTTTCGACCCGCGGAAGCTTCCCCGAAAATCCACAAACTATCTGCTGCTGGGCGTGTCGCTGCCAGTGGTGGTCGACCTCTACTCTTCGACGCCATCCGAGTTCCTGCGATCGATGAACCTCCTATTCTCCGAGTTCGACTCTTTCCAGCAACTGCACAGCGATTCCTCATCGACCCGTGCGAGACTGCCAAACATGTTCCGCCGGCCTGGTGTCAAATCGAGGCGTTCAGCGTCGAATTCCGACACGCACAATCCGGTCTTTGACGACTTTCCTGGCGCCCCTGCGTCCACCAATACTTCGATCTCGACGCCCTCGGTTATGAACTTTGCGGCGTCAGAGTCCGACCTTCTTCCGGGAGAGGAGTACACACATCTGCTCACACCAGCACTGCCCTTTGAGCCAGATTACTTTGAGACCTTTGCAACACTGTGCGACGTCCTTATCGACTGCTACACGAAGGTCCTTCATCTCATGCCGAGTGCACGGGAATGCAGTCCGCAATTGGCCGAGCTCTTCACCAAGGTGGATGCAAAGATCAAAAGAACGGTTTTCCAAGGCGTGGTGAAAGAATTTGAGGACAGCAGCAGAAGCAACTTGAGGACAGAAGTGGCAAGTATAGGAAAGGTTGTGCTGGGGGGATTGATGTGAACAAAACATTTACCCAGCCTCTGGATCCTGCAGGATATGAGATGAGTAAAGCATGATGCTGGGTTCGCTCATGGTATTGAGAATCTTTTCATCATATATTTTCTTTTTCTTCCCTCTTTTTATTTTTTTTTATTTTTTTTTTAGCATGGCGTACTGGATGAACTCATGACTTTGCGTTAGGCAGCTTATCGATCTCTTGGAATGTTTCTGAGACGGTTGCCGAAAAATGCATACTGTATTACGCTGTTATGACTAGAACAAAATTGATGAAACGTCGCGAAAAATGCACGTCTTTTTTTTTCCCTTCCGCCAGAACAATTGATGATGATTACGGTTCTGCGATCGCCTGTCTTCTCGTATCCCTTCTCTTCGCCCAGCTCGCGGCCATCAAAAAGGCACTGCCTAGCAACATGGAGCACCCACCCCAGATCTGAGCACCAATGAAGTCGCCCCCTGCAACTTGAATGAGCTGCCCGGCGAGGGGACTCCCTGTCAGGCTGGGAACGGAGACGAGTGTTAAGATCATGCCGATTCGCGTGCCGACTTTGCTCATGTCGGAGGTCAAAGCCGCGGTGGCTGCCGGGAGCAGAGACATGAGGCCGGCGGCGGAGTATCCGATGAAGGCGACAAAGATGTAGGTACCCATGACGGAATCGACTGCGTGCCAGGCAAAGATGCATACAGCTGTGGCGAGCGACTGAGGGATGTAAGTGTTGAGGGGCCCGATCCAGCGATCCGCGATGAAGGCAGGGACCATGCGGCCTGGGATGCCAGCGGCATTCATGATCATGAGGACGATGAAGCTCTGGGATTGGGAGCCGCCCAGCTCATTGACGATATAAGCTCGGGCGTAATAGAAGGCGAAGTAGGTGGACCACATGATGAAGAAGGCTGCGAAGTTGTAGAAGATGAAGGGCAGCTCGCGGTAGGCAGCCCAGTCAAACAGAGCGCCATTCTTGCGCGGGGGTAAGCGAGAGCGGACGGAGAGTATGATGAAGATGGAGTTGAGGAGCATGACGAGACCCATGGTGCGGACGGCCCAGGGGAAGCCGACGCGCGGGAGCATCTGCTGGGCGATGAGAGGGTAGATGATGCCGCCGGTTGCGCCGCCAGTTGCGCTGATGGCCATGGCGACGGTCTTGCGCGTTGAAAAGAAGGTCGAGACGTTGCCGATGACGGGAGCGAAGGTGAGGCCGAAGCCGAGCCCCATACAGACGCCCTGGGATAGGAAGAACTGCCAGTACTGGCTCGCGATGCTGGACGTGAAGATGCCGATGAGCTGGAGCAGGGAGCCAACAAGCATCAATGGCTTGAGGTAGCCGGCGTCAAAGAGTCGGCCGCTGACGGCGGCGGTCAAGTTGACGAGGAAGAGCTGAATGGAGCCGATCCAGGAGATTGTGGAGGGCGGCAAGCCGAGGAGATCGGTGTAGTAGGGCTGGAAGACGCCAAATGAGACGATATAGCCCCAAACGTTGATGCATACGAGGTGGCCGGCGACGGCCTGGAGCCAAGCTGTAAAGCCGCCATTGGGAGGAGGGCCAACGATGGTCTCGTCGGAACGGGGAGCTGTGGAGATGGGAGGTTGATCGGCTGCTGCTGATTCTTGCTTTGTAATGTGGTGAATTTCTTCGTTGTTAGAAGGCGAGCTGATGGCGGCAGCCGCTTCCATGCTTTTGGAAGGCTCTGAGGTCATATCGCAAGGGGTATGAGATCGAGAGCCGTGCTGCTAATTTTGTCCAGTACGTGGACGGTGAAGTTTGTGACTCCAGGGCAAAGTTGAGCAGACATAAGCTGAGAAATTTAGGAAGAGACTTCAGAGATGTGCAAGCTTATTCGTTTCCTGATAGAATCAGAAGAAGCTTTTTTCTGTTCACTCTTGAAAAGCGGTTAATCATGCAGCTATGTAAAAAGATAAAAAAAAGGACAAAAAGAAAAAGAGAAAAGGGTTAAGAAAAACGGCGGCGTTGTATTTTCGGTTCCAAGGAGCATGGGGTCCGCCGGCCGAGGCGATGCCGGAGTGGGGATGCCGATCGGAAGCGTCAAGCCAGGTGCGGGTGACTAACGAGGGGAAAACACGGGGCAGATCAGTGGATCAAGGGGTCGAACGGAAAAAGAACATCTGGACTTCGTTCGCCTCGTACAACCACGTTGCGCGGGCTGTGTGGTGTGTTTCGAATTGACATGACTGATCGTTTTCACCACAGGCTAATGCCTCGGTCAAGTCTTCCCCCGCGGACATATGTCCTATTACCTTTCTATCTACCTCAGAACACAAAGTTCCGAAGGGCGCAAAAATCTGTGTGTCATGCTGCAGTCAGGTCCCACCTTGAAAGCGAGCGACGGCGACACCTCTGACTTATTCCCGAGCAGATGCGATCACGGCGGGAGTGGCTGACAAAGACTCAATGCAAGTTCAACCACGAGCATGTAGTTGGAGGGCGCCTCATCAGGGATCCTTGAATGCAGCATCTACCAGGCTGAACGAAAAACGAGAATGAGCGGCGGAAAGCATTTCTCCAACAGGCTATCTTTTCACGATAACTCACGATGACAAAACCGTCAAAGGGAGATGGACAGCTCCATGACGTGAAACGCTCGACTCGAGGATGACAATCCCAAGCAGGGTTCATACTCACACAACGAGGAGAGAAGAGACGACGGCCCCCCACATGGTACCACGTAATTGCAGGGTTAGGGTATCTTGATATTTCCAAGATGAGCGCAGACTTTGGGAGCTTCGACTCGCCGAGAATGATATGAATCACCAAACATTCGCACGCCTCCTCGATGGCTTCAATATCCTGCTGGATCTGCCGCTCGTGCAGCCGTGTTGTCGCTCTTGGATCGTCAACAACTCAAGCCACACGGAATGCACCAGCTGCGCGTCGGTTTCTCTCCTTTACTTCACCCCGTCGCGACGTCCAACCTGCTCTCCTTCGACGCGCACAATCTCTCACAGCCGAGCACGATACCCTGCAAAAGACTCTCCTCACAGAATTCGAGGCCGCAGCTGCTAAACGAGCGGGCGAGCTGTCTCCAGTCGCGAAGGCCCTGAAGGAGTATGAGCAGACACGCGACTCCATCACCGAGCTATCGACCATGATGCAAGATCCTCGCCAAGATACCGAGCTGGTTGACATCGCGCGCGAGGAAATCGAAACAGAAACACAACGACTCGAGACTTTGGAGCGCAAACTGGAAGAAAGTTTGACACCCAAGCACCCCTATGCCGATTTTCCTTGCATGGTCGAAATTCGGCCGGGTCCCGGTGGCCTCGAGGGCCGTTTCTTTGCCGACTCCATTTTCAAGATGTATAAGGGCCTTTGCGTGCGCGAGGGATATCGCTTCAGCGTCGTGAAATACGAACTCCTCGATGGAGAAGGGCAGAGCTCCTCTCTCGGCGAGCAGGCCCTGCAGGAGGCCGTGTTGGAAATCCACGCGGACGGAGCCTTCAACATCTTCCGGACCGAATCTGGCATGCATCGGGTGCAGCGCATTCCGGACACTGAGAAGACGGGACGGACACACACGAGTGCGGTGGCGGTCTGGGTACTGCCGAGTTTCCCTGAGCAAGCGTTCGACGACATGGACGTCGAGAATCCCGAATCCGACTTCTACATCGACCCGCAGGAGGTCAAGATTGAGACCATGCGAGCGCGTGGCGCAGGAGGCCAGCACGTAAACAAGACCGAGTCTGCCATTCGAATGACACATATTCCCACGGGGACGGTAGTGTCTATGCAGGACAATCGCTCTCAAGCACGCAACAGGGACACGGCATGGAAGCTGCTGCGCTCTCGCCTTGCCGATCAGCGGCGCGAAGCCCGCGAGGCTGAGGCTGCCACCCTGCGTGACTCGGTTCTGAGCAGCAAGCAGATCACGCGAGGCGACAAGATCCGGACCTACAACTACCAGCAGGACCGGTGTACAGATCATAGGGCAGGTCTGGGCGTCAACAATCTTCCAGGGGTATTGGAGGGGGGAGAGGGGCTGAGCAAAGTGATGGAGGCGGCCCAGGGATGGATGGTGGGCAGGGAGATTGAGATTCTCATCAAGGAAGAAGAAGCAAAGGCCAAGTCGGGCAAGTGATCTTATTGAGACGGTGTGACGATACGCGTGTACCAAAATTCTTTATTGAAGTGGGAGAGAAACATCTCCATTGCCGAACAGGTTACAGCTTCTCAAGCGCTTTAAAGCAGGTTACAAGGGCTAGAGACCGCCTAGATTTTGGTTGACTCAAGACTATGGCTTTGATGATGTACATGGAAGCGAGAAGGGCGAAGAGGGGGATAGGCGAAGACACATTAGAAACGGGCACCGAGCCTTTGTTGTAACAACATGCATGGTCTACCTAATACTTAAGCTAAATTGAACAACTTAGCTATTGGCTCAGGTCGATAGATGGCAGCCCTTGACTCGCCCAGGGTGTGAGCCGGAGAAATGCTCCGGAGGGAACATTGTGACGATGTGTGTGTTCGAACACGTTTGCTGTGATTTTGGAGAACTCATGTAGTTACTGCCGACGTTGTGTCATATTGAGCGTTTGCTAAAGAGG